>JAITYT010000633.1:346059-403371 GCA_025433975.1 Liostenogaster flavolineata | reverse complement strand
AATTTTATAAAGCAATGTTCCTAATTTCATCGCATTTCTCCACTTTTTATTTTATGGAGTTAATCGATGTGTGCACTGAACGACTCATTTCTCGATCGAATATTTTGTGCGCGATTCCACGATCTAATTTCCATCGCCCTTTTTTCTTTCGATCGTAGTAAATCGCAGTGAAAAGAAAGATCGTTTTAAATGGCGGAGTCGGCGATCGAGCAAAGAATAGAATTTGAAAGACGCAGAAACGCGATCGAATGCCGTGGAATCGAGGAAAAGCGCGTTTTTTCATCACTGATTTTTGATTTTTGATTTTTATTGGTTCGCGATGACAACGTATTTAGGTTCTATCTCGTGTTGTAACTCTGAAACGTCTTTGTAAGACACGAAAAATGTCTTCGACGTGACCGTCGTTGCTGTACAAAGAGTTTTCGATTTTATCGACCGCGATGCTTTCCAAGTAAAAGAGATATCGAAGCGTTCCAACCGTCGCTTTTTTCTACCTCCGAAAAAATCGTTCAAACGCGTCATCGAAGATTAGCTTCGATTAGATCCTAGGTTTGAGATAAGGCGAATCGTTGTCGCGCTCGTCTTTTTTGAACGAGGAAAACTGAACTGCGCGGGTCAGTGCGCGATATCCATATCGATAGCCTTTGGAATTTCACTGAACCCAGTTCGAAGAATCTCGAGCAAAGTTGCAGTAGTCTTCGTGGATGTCGATCATCCATTAGTTCGTAGTGCGACGTTCAATCTTATTTGATAAGAAAACTGTTACTCAAAGTCACCGAATACAATTCCCATCGTTTTGGGCATCCTTTTCCAGCTATTTTTTAAATATTGTCCACTTTGTACGGATGCAGTTTAACTCGGTAGATCACCTGAAAACAATGACGGAAATCCTGGTCTCCCTAATGTTTCAATTCAGACACTTAAAGGCCACGATCGCCCAACACCAATTCGACTCCGCGATTTCCTACTCAAAATACGATGCTCGCGTGGCTGACAATCAATTCGCAACGTACGTTTTACGATTCGATGAATCTAAATTTACCAGGAAGTAAACCATTAGTTCGTAGTGCAACGTTCAACTTGATTAAAAAAAGAACTATTACTCAAAGACGTCAAATAAAATTCCCAGGGTTTTTGGCCACCCCTTTTCAGCTACTTTGTAAATTATCGTTCACCTAGTACAAACAGTGTCCATTCGGTCTAACGCACCCGAGTAGTTCACCTGGAAACGCACCCAGCGCGTTCATCTCTCACGAAATCTCTTTGCGATGTCGAACCGATGATAATTACGCGTATCGTTGTTGGAATGATGCAAGAACGTCATCGCGATAGAAACACGTAGTTTTGGATGATTCAGCGAAGTTTCGATACATCGAGTCTAAGTCGATCGAACGATCTTACATCCCGAAACAATTGCAGCGCGTTATGACGCAACGAGAAAATTCGTCTTTGTTAGATTAGCCAAAGATACAGAGAGAGATTATCTTTATCGCGCAATAGAAAGATCGAGGTCATTCTGATTTCTCCGAGGCGCCTCGATTTAAAATCATTTATCCGCGTGCTTCCGAAATTACGAGGATGTTTATCTGACCTAAAAAAGTTAGACGCGTAAAAAGCTAGTCATTAGCTTGGATAATTGGCAAACGTCGAAGCAACATCGGTTCGACCCACTGTTAAAATACGGCTGATGTTAATTTATCGAAAACGATAAGTTAACGAAAATGCGAGAATCGACCGACCGAAACTGCACTTGCTTGACTACTTATATTCGATAACTGTATCGACGAGCCGAGAAAATAACGTACATCGTCTTCGATACTCTTTCGTACGTCAGGTGGCGCGGCAAAGGTGGCCGCGATTAGCACGCTGGATCTTTACGAATGTTCAGTCAGCATGAATTGCGCAACGCGATGCAATGAGCGAACCGCCAACGCGAAAGGAAGGAAGGAACGCGAAGGAATCCTTTCTCGTTCTTGCCAGAAAGAAGATAGGAGGAGACTCCGCCGGTGGCTTCGATAATATCGATTCGAAGAATCGTCCTCTAAAATCACGACGACGACCTTTCTTGAACTCATTGGCCAAGCATTTATCGCGCGATCCACTTACTCCGGACAACGGCTTGTTTCATCTGAATTTTGCTTTTGAAAAATATCGTTTATCTCGGAGAAGAGATTCGACCATGGATTTCGATGCCTTTATCTAATTAGTAGAGTTAAAAGATAGCATTG
The DNA here is from genome assembly GCA_025433975.1 of Liostenogaster flavolineata. Classification (NCBI taxonomy): domain Eukaryota; kingdom Metazoa; phylum Arthropoda; class Insecta; order Hymenoptera; family Vespidae; genus Liostenogaster; species Liostenogaster flavolineata. Next base: position 401,143 of record JAITYT010000633.1, on the reverse strand, counting down.
GCTATTTCATCCAGTTCGATTGGCTTGACCAAGTTCGGCCGTCTAATCAAAATTTTGCTTTTGACAAATAATATCGATGACGGAGAATAGTTATGCAATTAAAATGAAATATCTTTAACTAATTATAACATTACAATTAAAATAGCATCGCTCAAAATCGGCGAATCTCCTTAACCCATAGACTTAGCATCCCTCAAGCGATTTACTTGATCAGAATTTTACTCTTAAAAAATATCGATCGTCTCAGAGAGGAGACTTCGATGTCTTCGATCAATTAGTAGTCGCACTTCTTCCGAGCCAATGGGCTTGCCCACCAATTGGAATCCGCACCATCGGAAAAAAAGGAAACGGAGGAAATCTTGCTTAGAACAGGTGACTTCGATAACACCAAAGAAAGGCGAGCAAAGTTCGTTTCGTCGAAGACGATCTCTCCGTAACGGTGAATCGACCAGCTCGAGCTCGATCTCCGAGATATCGATTTCGACCTTCGTCTCGTCTGATCGTTCTTCCCTTCGTTCGAGCGATCGACCTCGCCCTCGATCGTGGCAATCGTGTCCCCACCTCTCCCTCCCTCCCTCCCTCTGGAGAGTCTGGTTAACGGCTCGAAGCCCGTTACCGGTTGGACGGAAGTCGCGGTTCGTTTACGCGAAAAGAGAAGACGCCAAGGACGACGAGCAAGGCCGCCGAGGAAGGACGACGCTCGTAGACCGAAGGGATTTTATTTCCGCCTCGCGCTCCTTCCTTATCTCCATTGGCACGAGTCGCAAGATTTTCCTCCCATTTTTTCCAATTTTTTCCTTCCAATTTTCACGTTCGCGGAACGATTTAACGACGCGTCGCAAGAGACACCCGCGAGAGTTTACGTTCGTTTCGTTAATTAATTATCGGAAGTTAAATCAAGATTACGCTACCAACGTTTCATTTGTATTTATTTATTCTTTACAGTAGCGGTAACGTAGTTAATTATTGGAGCTAAAACGATAAAAACGTTTCCCAACTTTTGTCGTAACGTAAATTAGCCTCTGCAAATAGGTGTACATACGTCCAACTTGACCCTTTTGCCACGAGTAACCTCACACACTCGTCAACAGCCGGATCCACGCCTTATCTTGACCAAAATCGCCTTGGTGATGTTCTTTAAAAAAGAAAGAAAAAAAAAAGAAATATATTCCTCGATAGGGGGCTGGCTAAAACAGACTCCTAAAACGGATGTTATCGAAAGCGTCCAGGGTATCGAAAGAGTCGATGGAAGAGCAGGTGAGAAAAACGTTAAGAATGTTTCCTTTTCTGTTTGTTCCCAGGTGTCGGAGTGTTCGAAGTCGGAGGGACCGTCGCTGTCGACCTCGCCTGGCTCGGACTACTTAACATCGCCGGCCCATCGTTCGGTGCCCTTAACCTCGCGTCACTTCTCGAGGACGTCGTCGAGGGCGTCTCAGAGCTCGCTGCAGAGCCCGAGCAAGAGCACGGGCTCGTCGCCGCCGAAGACGGGCAGCTCGAGTTCCCTCAACAAGTTTCACAACCGACTGGTCGATAAACTCAAGAGGTCGCTGAAGAAGGCCGAGGACTGCGCGGAGGACCAGAGGAACCTATCGTGAAACAGTCTTGGGGTTTTGAGCCGACCGTCGGTGTCCGGCTCGAAACCGATCGAGATCCGTCGCACCTCGGCACCCACCACGAGCAGCGAGACGAGCAACGAAGTGGTGGCGCGGTCGTGTCCGGATCAGCCCACGGCCTGGTAAAAGCGAGGCAAGGCGAGCGGCTACCGCGAGCAGCAAGAAAGAAAGTGGACGAGGAGGAGCGGCACCACCACCACCACCACCACCAGCTTTGGAAGAAGAAGAAGAAGTAGAAGAAGAAAAGAAGAAGAAGAAATAGCTGCTTATTCGCCGCAATGGCGACGACGACGACGACAACGACGATGGTTGGATCGGCACTATTGGTGATCGAGATGAAGACGAAAAGGTGGAAGAAAAAAAGGAAGAGAAAAGAAGAAGAAGAAGAAGAAGAAGTGAAAAGTTAGCTCGTAATTGTCGTCATCATCGTCAACATCATTACCCTTTTTCTCGATTGTTGCTGGCGGAGAGAAGAGACCTAGAGAAGAGACCTACAGAAGAAGATCCGTCGCATCTCGGCACCCACCACGAGCGGAGAGGCCAACAACGAGATGAGCAACGAAGTAGTGACATGGTCGTGTCCGGATCAGTTTCTGGCCTGGAGCAAGAGGAGGTCACCAGTATCAGCACCAGCTCCATCAGTAGCAGCAGCAGCAGCAGTAGCAGCAGCAGCAGCAACAGCAACAGCAGTAGTAGTAGAAGAAGAAGAAGAAGAAGAAGAAGAAGAAGAAGATGAAGAAGAAAAGAAGAAGAAGAAGAAGAAGAAATCGACGAGTCACTGTTTATTCGCCGCAATGGCGACGACAACGACAACGACGATGATTATTATCGGCACTATTGGTGATCAAGATGAAGATGAAAAGTTGGAAGAAAAATAGGAAGAGAAAAGAAGAAAAGGAGGAAGAAGAGACGAAAAGTTAGCTCACCCTTGTCATCGTCATCGTCATCGTCATCGTCATCGTCATCATCATCATCATTATCATCATCATCGTCGTCGTCAACATCATCGTCCTCCTCTTTCTCGATCGTTGCTGGCGGAGAGAAGAGGCGCCGAGAAGGAGAGGAAGGAAGCGGAGGAAGGAACGGACGCAGCCGAGTATATCCTATCAGTAGGTTGTCGCTGCGCTATCACACACTTTCTTCGATAGGAGCTTCGCGCATCCGAGTCGTCGCGAATATCGAGTACACTTTCTTTCGTTCGAGAATATTCAGACTAACTCTTGGTCCCCTGTCCCGACGCGACACCATGCGGTCTTCGAAGATACAAAGAGAGGTCCTCCTTAGAAAAAAAAAGCCAAAAAATTCAAAGTAATTCGAACGAAATTCCAACTCCCTAGGCGAATTAAAAGAGAAAAAAAAAAGTTGTCGATGATAAAAATAGAAAAAAAGTGAGAGGGGGAAAGAGAGAAGGTTTAGACGAAAATGGAGAAAAGACGAGAGTGATGCACGTCGCGAGAGCCCCTCCCTACCGATGCTGCCTTCGATCGTGTAATTTCTCACTCTCTCTATACAAGGAAGATTTTCATTCTTGTAGATAACCCTAAGGATTTGTTTAGGAGGATGATGGGGCACAGTGAAGCGGGTAAGCGGCGGCCGACTTCTGTCGTTTGCTGCTTCTCACTTGCCTGCGCGTTCATCAGGAAGATCGAGAAGGCGATTAACCATGGAAACATCGTCTTTCGTCGTCGTCATTGTCGTCATTGTCGTTGTCGTCACCAACAAGGAGTTACGTATGCCAGGAGGAGGTCAGTGCCAATCGACGCTAGCGCGCGTTTAAATGGCGCGCGTTTTGTGTTCTCCGGGGCGAGGATCCCGATCGAAAGGATTTATCCTTTCTTCCGTCGCCGCCAGATCTAATAAGCGCTAGAGTTCCTTTCGCTGCGTCGCCGTATAAGAATGTTAGTTTGCTCGACGGGAACGTCCACGGGTAACATCGAAGATCGAAGATCGACCAACGAGCGGGACTTTCTCGATCGCACGACACCGTGGGCCATTTTTTGTTTTTCTTTTGAGCGCGAGCAACGTCGACGCGACGTTGATACCTGCTCCTTCTCCTCTAGCTAGCGTGGCGAGTCAAGCCGATGAGATCTTGCCTCGTGTACGATTTACCTCGAGATCGAAACTTCTCGACTGTACTTGACCACCTCCGTCGCTGTTGGTGAGAGAGGAGGGGTGGGTACTCGTCGATCTGTCGGCCTTGCGACCTCGTACCGAAGGACGATCTCTATCTGGAAGAGGCGCGAGAGGTAACTGCCAACGAACCGAGCGAATTCTAGCGCGTCGAAGTGATCGCGATCGAATCGAAATTTGCGAGGAAGAGGAGGAGGAGGAGGAGGAGGAACGGAAGCCTAAGACAAGACTTATTCTAGCGTCGTATATTGGTATCGTTTAACCTTACGAAATCAGCCATACTCTAGTACGCATCGAACTACAACTCGTCTGTCTGAAAAAGGTGTCGTCGTAGCTTTTTGCGATCTCCCTTGTATCGTACGTACATCGAGGGCCGTGTCGATGGTGATCGCGCGAAAACGATCGTCTCTTTCGCGGCGAGTCGGAAGACCAAGATGGCGGAGCTCCATCTTCGTCGTAGACCTAGATGGCGCTGGAGAGGCGATCGTTATCGCGCGATAGTTTCTCGTTAGAATCGCGGATGTGCAGATAGACGCGCAATACTATCTCTAAGAAGTAACGACCGGCTCTAGAGAAGTCGAAGAGATATTTTCGTAAAAGATCGTCGTTTGACGTTATAATATCGCGATGTAAATACGTATTTTAGAACTGGTCCCTTTTCCTCCGGGCACCGTAGGTAGGTGCGCGTACGTCTCGCAGGAATTCGTCGCCGGATCCTCCACGCTTCGTCTTGGTCTCGATCGTTTTTTCGATCTCGCGCGAGGGAGGAGAAGGGGGGTTCGTAAGGGCGAAAGGATCGCGACGAGAGGGACGAAAAGAAACGGGAAGGATAAAAGGAAAGAGAAAGAAAGCGGCGGCCTCTGTTTCGTCGTCGTTCTCGTCGATCTCGTAGCGAGATTCCCTAATCGTATCTTCAACTTCGTTTCTTTCGCGCGTAGTCGAAGACCAACCGAGAGCGACCGAACGATACCGCGTCCGACTCTGTGATATCTTACGCTATAAGGTTAGAATTACTTTGCATGGGTCGAGCTAGACGCGAAAGAGGAACTTCGGAAGAACATGGGCGACGAGGAGATGGTCGATCGGTGCCTCGCGGTCTCGTTAATTCGACGTTACCAATTCGAAGTGGCTTTTCTGGGCTTGAAGTTGGATTTCGCCTCGGATTCGTTCTTTCCTTATGGAAACGTATGGACGAGCGGTGCTCGTGTTTAGCTTTCGCTTCTTGGGAATCGCGAATACGTGGTATTTCACGAGATCGCTTCGAAGAACGAAGGAATCGTTGCTCGTCGAGTCGGTTTCTCGTAGATTCACGGTCGATCCTTGGTCTTGGGCTACGGATTTCGATGGAGTGTTTCCAAACTTCTGAATTATCGTTCGATAATTTTCAAGCGAGTTCTAGGCAAAGTTCGTCATCGCGAACATTGGAAATGTTAATTTCAAACGTTCGCGTTGGGAAGCCAAAGTTTCCCGTACGTATTCGCGTACGAAGCAAGTTGGCTAGTTTCTTTATCGGCGAACTAAAGACAATGGATTTGTTTGGTTTTCATCAGCCGTTGGTTGCCCGATGTTACGAAATCGATCGTATTGCTACGTACAATTAACCGTTATAAATGTAGTTTGCGTCACCGTGCAACGAGATTCGAGATAAACGCCGTCGTGCCAAAACATTGGTAAATTCGTACCGTTGCGATACAATAGAGACGCGATTTATTGTCTTCCGACGCTCCGAAATATCGTTTTTCAAAAGTCAATGAACGATCTTCTTTTGAATCGGTAGCAAAAAGTCTGTCCGCAAGTACCAGTCTTGCACTCTTATTTCGAGATATCTAGAATCATCCCCTTGCGCGATCCAATTAGCGTAGGTCCGCACCAAATTGGCACTGTTATCTATCTACGTCGCGTCGAACGTTGGCCATCCGTAGCTTGCCAAAGAAATCGATCTCGTCTCGCAAGAACGCTTGCTTCAGCGATATTAACGTCACCATGTTTGGGCATAGCCGAGGCCATCTTGCATCTCAATGAATCGACTATCCATAGCCGATCGTCATTACGGCGCCGTAAAACTTTCCATCGATCCTATTCGGCAGAGTTCGCATCGATACGTCGGGTTGTCGGCTCGCAAGAGTCTTATCGTCTACTAGGACCTGCTGGTCTTGCTAAATCGCGAAGGAATGGATTCAATGTGCGCGAAAGTCGACCGTTAACAACGACACCAGCTTGTTGGCATCTCACTGGGATGACGACAAGCAGTGCGTCTGGTGCAGCGTCAAAGACGATTGTACGACCATCTTCGGAAAGGATTTCACAAAGAAGGAGCTTTGTCTTTCCTTAAACGCGAGTCAGTATGACTCCAACGTGGTCTTTCTTCGAACGATTTACACCTTTGTCTTCACCTGTAGCTCCGTAACGAGAGACAGAAGCAGAAGGCCGTCTGTACCTCTTCGGTGAACAGGCACTCAACCTTGATCTCGACTTTTCTAGGGGTCTGTTAACCTCAGACCGGTATTAATTCCTCTATTCCCCGGTATTGGTTCGTTTAGAGCGACGAAAACTAGCGGAAAGGGAGCTAAAAGTGTTCGAGATATGGGTCAGAACTAGGCGCGTCTTCATCGATCTTTAAGAAGAGCACATTAACATCCCAAAATCGTCAATTTTCCTTTTGTTTTGGCTTTCTTCGGTATTAATCTTTTCGAGTGGCGAAAATTCACAGAAAGGGAGCTAAAACAGTTCAAAAAATGGATCAGAATTACAATCGCTAGGCGTGTCTTCATCGATGTTTAGGGCGAGCACCGTGACATCCCAAAATCGTCGATTTTCCTCGCACAAGGATTCGGGGGAGGGAGTACATTCGTCGTCGTCGTCGTCGCAGCCGTCGTCTTCAGCCTTTTCCTTTTATTCTGGCTTTCGTCAGTATTAAACTCGTTTCGGGTGTGTCGAAACGAGAGAAAGAAAGACTAGTCGCGTATTCGAGCTGGAAAGCGTCTCGCAGGGCAAGGAGGAAGGGAATCCAACGTCGTTGGCGCGTGACGGGAAGTACGATTCGATCGGCTTCGTTAGGTAGGCCAAGGGACGAGACGTGATCGCGCTTTTTCTTTCCCTATTGTTTGCGCATCGGAAAATACGAACTGGGAGCAATTAAACGATACCGCGTGTAACTCTGTGATACCGTAAGCTATAAGGTAGAATTATTTTGCAACGATTATAAAGGATCGCGAGGAGGGGGTGGCAGCGGATGGATATAGGAGTCGTCGCGTCGATGAAAGAATCAGCGCTTGATACATCGTTACCGTTGCGACGTAATTCGTACGAACGTTTCGATCGATTGGAAGAAGCGCAACGATTTCCCCTCTCGTCGAAGAAGCGTCAAGAGAAGAGCTTCGATCGCGACGAAAAAAAAGCTAGTCGATTTTGAATCTCCGCGAATGTTAAAATACTCTTCGAAGAGAATCGTGCGTTTTCCTCTCTTGTAAAAGGAAAAAAATGAAAAGAAAAAAAAGAAAAGTCGAAAAAACGTTCACGTTTTCAACACGTTCGATAGCACGCGTACCACCGGTGGTACACGCTCGACCTATCTCCACGCGAAGCTCTTCGCGTTCTACAACGTCACTTCTTTCGTTATTTCGTCGTCGTATCGTGCGTTAGAAGTTGCCGATTACCAAGAAATACATTTTCGTTGAAAGAAAGGAAAAGAAAAAAATTAGCTTTCTTCGCAGCTTCCGTCGAATCGCAGCGTAACACTCGTGGTATAAAATAAATAATACATAATAAATAAAAGCTCGGGAAGAGCGTCTCGATATCGAACGAGTTGACGACCTTGTCGCGAATATTTCGCCAAGTTACTTGGTGCGTCGGCTTCTCGCAGGAGAAGAGGGAAATCGTCGAAGGACGAAACGCGCTCGTACGAGGGTACGTACGTGCGCACGGTATTTCGCGCGACGTAGTACGAGGGAGATAGATACCTTGCGGAAAATTCGGAAAATTCGCCTGCGTCGTTCGGACGGAGTCCCGTCCGTGCTGGCGGAGGAAGCGGGACGTAAATGTGCGAAGAAGGAGGGATGCTCGAAGAGAAGGCGACGGGCGTACCGAATAATTTCCAAAAGTTGCCGCTTTGTGTAAGACTGCTTTAGAGATACGAGAGAAGAAAACGATAGAAAAGTAATGGTCGAATCGATTGTTACGACGCGTGGTGCTGCTCGAGGTATCGGGATTCGAGGATTTACGAGCGATTTTTTTTTCACCTTCTTTCGTTTCACGCTCCTGTCGGTTTCGAGACGTTTCTCGGTTTCGTTCGTAATTAATTCGTCCGAAAAATAATGCGCTTTTTTTCCCCGATCGTTTCGACTAAAAATCCGAGAGGGTGGGAAGAAATCACCACCACAATTTTTGTCCAAATAACTTGTACTTGTAAATTACGTATGTAATTTTCGAAACGATCCCGATGCCTCGTCGCGTGAATTTATACCATTGGGCAGTCCAATATAAAACGTCGGATCGTTCGAAGGGAAGGAAACGTTCTTTTCTAAATTGACGAAAACGTTTTGTCGATCGAAATCACCACGGAGATAAATTTCAAAATTAGAAAAAATCCGACGTTTCGTATTACGCGACCTAATAATTAGAAAAGGAAATGGTGTTACTAGTGTTTAGAGATCGACGAGATAATACGATCTATTTATTACGGCGGCCACGGACTGCGGAATAAACGTGGATCGAGGGTCGATACTTTCTTTACCTTTCGATCGTTTTGAAGTTACGACCGATCGCGGAAGGCCGCGCGAGAAAACGAGCGGCCCTTTCGTTATCGCGACTCGATCGATCCACTTTCATTCTACGGCTGCAACGCTCGAACGGTTGCAAACCTCTACATAAATATATATGTAGATATATATTATATATACATATAAATTATACACATAATTTATTACGCGACTACTCGACTATTTTTTGTATTACTATTGCTATTTTATGATTATTCGTTGTATCGTACCTCACTCGGGACATTTTGAGCGGATTTTTAGCGCGTGGCCGAGGAGAATCCGAGTAACGAACGCGTGTTCGCGTTCGATGGCGTTCCTTCGCGTCGTTCTTTCCCTTTTTTCGTCTCCGCTTCCTCCGTTTCTCTTCGAGATCCATCGAATTTCCCTCCAAGCTCCAGAAAATTCACGAAATTCCAAAATTACCTTCTACGTGTTCAGAGTCGGTCTCCGTCGCTCGAGGGACTCCGGACACGTTTCTCGATCCCTCCAGTGGCGCGAGAAAGACGAACATCGCCATCGAACGATCGAAGCGAGAGAAACGGTCTACGAGAAGTCGACTTACTTCGTTGAAAGTAAATTAAACGTTAAAAGTCACTTTGGTCTCTTCTTCTCCTCGTCCACGTCGATGGAATGTCACTGCCAAAAGCCCAACAATTCAAAGAGTGTATATTAGCGTTATCAGCGGCCGAACGGTGCTCCAAGAGCGGTCCAAGTCCTTTCCGATCCTTTCCAGCCCTTTCCAGCCCTTTCCAACCCTTTCTCCAACCCCGGTTCCTCGTAACGTACTCCTCTGTCCACTTTCCAAGAGACCGACGTCTCGTTCCGAAGGCGGAAGACCGTTTTTATCGTTCGGTCGTTGCGTTGTCGTTTTCTTTATTTCTTTTTTTTTTAACGTTTCTCGTCGAATTACCCGTGGTTGCTCTGCTCGATTCTGCTCCACTCGATTCTCGAAGTAGCGGCTGTACTTACTCGATTACTTACTTGTTTACTTATTTAGCCGGGAGAGATCGTAACGGATCCAAACGAGAGTCGCTGCAGAGAGAAATTTTCGACATTTTTCGTTACTTCGTTAACACGCTGACTGACCGCCACGCCAAATTCACTTTTTTTCACGATTAATATCGTTATTATTACTTACTTTCGTGAAATTTATGACACGAAATAATAGTTGTGATCGCACGAGATCACGCGCTCAACTATAAAAAGTTAATCGCGCTGGTTGCCGTTTGGTAATTCGTCGGTCGAACGATTTTCATTCAGTTTTTGTTTCAACTGCAAACACATTCGAGGCACTTCGATGGCCATCGTTCGTCATAGACGACGCGATCGTGGCGATCAGCGCGTTGAGCTTCGATAATTTCCACGTACGACAAAATGGCGGCACGCACCTTGCCTTACTTCGTTAAAGAGCTTAATCAGGTCGCGCAAGTGTCGGTCTATGTTTCGTTCGATCGTTTTTCGATGATCGTTCGCGAGGAACGCGTCGAGTATTTTTCTCTCTTTCTGTATTTTTTTTCTTTTCTTATTTTTTCCACGTGATTTTTTTTCTCTCGGAGTGCGGAAAGAGGACGAGCCTACGGGTGCACATTCCATGCGTATTATTATACATTTAATGGTATAACGTAATAATCTGTTAGCGTTTGATAAGGAGTTCGCACGAGATATTACACACGAAGATAATAAATGAATAATATATCTGCAGTTTTGAAAGCTTGTAATAGACTTCGGTTTATCATTATTATGTATCGCGATTTTTATGTCATGTTCAATAAATGAGTTTGAAATTATCACGTTCCTCTTCTCTTGACCACGCAGCGAGCGTCCGCTTTGTCGGATTCGGTTCTCGGATGGAATCGAGCGTTTAAAGAATCCTTTATGGATTAAGGATGTTATGGATGCTAAGGATTTATTATGGATATATTAATTAATTTATGCTCGTTACTAATAATTATTTCCTAAATTTCTCGGTCGCCGCGGATATATTTTAATCCCCAAAGACACCGTAGATTACACAAAACCTCTGATCCTTCGAGACGTAAATAAATCATGCTTCCTAGCGTAACGATGTTGGTAGAATGTGTTTAAATATTTATTACTAACAATTATTTTCTGAATTCTGGGTAGGTTTAAATTTTTATTACTGACAGTTATTTTCTAAATTGTTCGGCCTTCGGGGATTTAGTTTCCAACGCGTTTCCGCGATTGGACTCGAGAAAACAGCGCGGATTACACAAAATCTCCGATCCTTCGTGCCGGTAATAAGTTACGTCTCCTAACGTGACATCGCAAGATGCGGGGCTGAGTTAAATTGTAACCAGCGTTACGTAAAGAAGCGACGTTTTATCGTGCCACGAGATTCGCTCGATGAAATTACTGTCCATCGGATCCAGCCGCGCGAGTATCGCGGTTTATCGAAGGCGCACTCGACACGTACAGGTGAGTCATGTGACGAACGTCGAGGGATCTGGAAAATTCTTTCGATCGAATAACATCGAGATTGTGCACGCACTTAAACGAAACACAACGATAACGCGATGACGAGATGATCAAGCGCACAAACTCCAGCTTTGCAAGTCGCTCCGTGACTCAGAATCAACGAGGATTCTGCGAACTTCCTGCGTAAGAAATTATTCTATTCTATTAATATCGTATCGTCGATATTTCGACGTCCACGAGAGCTGCGACGAGTTAGAATTTTTTATCGTCGTCGTCATAATTAGCGCTGTCATTGTCATAATCGCGAGAAAGTCGATCGTCCTCGTTCGGATGCAACATCGTTCGACATTGACAACGACGAAAATAAGTCGAGCGAATTTCCAGTAATAATTTCGCGAATATTTTGCATCGGTATTTTTATCGTCGTTATCACTGTGATAATTGTGAAAAGTCAATCTTCCTTATGCTGACGTAACATCGTTCGATATTGTTAACAATAGAACGAAGTCGAGTGAACTTTCAGTAATAATTTCGCGAATATTTCGTGTCCGAATTTTTTATCATCATCGTCATTGTTGCAATTGTCACAGTCATTGTCATAACTGCGAGGAAGTTAATCGTTTTCAGCTAGACGCGACATGGTTCGACTCTGTTTTTCCTCATTGTCAACGACAAAACGAAGTCGAGTTAACTTTCAGTAATAATTTCGTGAATATTTTGTCAGAACTTTTTATCGTCGTCGTCGTTGTCGCAATTGTCACAGTCATTGTCATAACTGCGAGGAAGTTAATCGTTTTCAACTAGCCGCGACATCGTTCGACCCTGTTTTTCGACACTGTCAACGACAAAAAGAAGTCGAGTAAATTTTCAGAAATAATTTTGCGAATTTCGAGAAGAAAAAAAAGAAATTCACGCGCTTCCCTCGGGTCTCGAACATTTCGTAGAATGCTCGGTCTTCGTCTTGCGTCTCGTCGATTATCAGGAAGGAGGAACGTCGCTCGTTCGATTCTCGTTCCAATGACGCAAGGAAATCGGAACGATACGAAAGAGCACGCCGAATAAAACGAAAAGCGCCGCCTTGCGTCACGTCGACTGTGGAGTCTTTCGGTGGTCACGAGGCGAATATGCGGCAAAGTGCATGCCTCGCCGCGCGTCGAGGACGCACTCGTACTTTTCGTTTGGAATGTTCGCTTGGTTACGCCTATGCTTTTCTCGAATGGAAATTTCCATGCACAGAGGACTGCGAGCGTGCGACGGTGTGTCATCGCGTGGATTATTAGCGCGAAAACTGTCGTGATAAAAATAGATGACGCGGAATTTGAGAGAGATAAAAGAATATTGTCGGACAGTGCGACGTACTGCGGTGCAATTTTTCGAAAAATCTTTTGCCTCTAAAAGAGAATTTTAGAATCGCATTTTTTCTTAAATTCTTAAATTTCGTAGTAATAAGTGAAAAATAGCGGTCGAGAAACGTTTAAAAAAAAAATCGTGACTACCTTTTTCCGCTAATTTAATGTATTTTTAATAATATTTATAATAAGCAAGATTTTTCGCTGATTTTTCTCCGGAATATAATCGGAAAATCGAGCATCTGACAAATTTCTCACGTTAATAAAGTACACGGTTAAAACGCAAAAATTTAGCAAGCTCGAAACCTTCGGTGCCTTATTCTCAGTCAGGAACATCATCGGCGATATTTAAATAAATATGTACACGTTGCAACTGGAAAATTACTCGAAAAATAATTAAACGACATTCTCTATTGCGTAGCTGTTTTTAAACCTAAAATTTATCAACGTCAAAATCGTCGAATACTGCAAACGATCTAATGCGCAGCACGACTCGATCTCCGGCGGAGTCAGTGAGTTGCTATGCGGTGCAATTATTTTTTTATAAAATGATTAAAAGATCGTGCTTCGTAATTTGCAATCGGTAACGAAATCGATCCATTTCGTTCATTAAATAATTGAAAGTTCGTGCTCCGGAATAATTAAAAGAAATTCCTTTTAAAAACGTTCCGAAGAAAGACTACTTCACCTCGCTATTAATCACTACTTCAAAACGTTCAATGAATTATTCTAAACGCGAGTAATCGTTTTAAGTCGACAATTTCCTCTTAATACCGGAAGCATCGCGCATACATCACGATTGTTTGTAAGAATATCGTAGAAATAATCGACGCGATGATAATATCGAATTCAATGGAAAGGTAAACGTCGTGAAAGTTCACAGACACACGACCAACTATTTTTACGAGCGATCGATCGTGCGCGCACTGAACTTGCCCCTACCTCGTGGCACCTCAATTTTGACCGATAGCAAAAATAGCAACGGTTTACCATCGATATCGTCATGGTACCAAATTCGGCATCTACCCGCGTTACAACCGTGTTCCAAAGATCGATACACGAGATGCGTCAGAGGCTAAATCAATAGAGGAACGCGTACGCGGAGACGTCGTCGAGTCGGAGTCGATTCTCGTTGCGTTACGTTACAGAGAATCAATCGGTAGCAATCCAATCGGAGCGAAAGACGATTGGCGGAGATGGGCTTAATGCATCACGTTTCTCCGATACAGTTAGACGCGTCCGGAGATGCGTGCGTTCGCCTCGTGCATCGAGTGTGTGTGTGTAAGCGCGCATGCAATTCTGCAGTCAAGCTCATTTTCGAAGGCACGCGTACGATTAAGCATTTCCAGAAATGTAGCATGTTCGTGCCTATGTTTTACATCCTATGTGTGTTAAACATATATATATATATCTATATTTATATATTATTATATTATACATTTTATATATTTAATATAAAAATATATATTTTTATATTGAAATAAACACATATATATATATTATATGTTTATATACATAAACTCATTTTCGCATTGATGTAGTAGATTCGTACGTTTGCTCGTACACTCTCTGCGTGTATGTGTGTGTACATGCAATTCCGCAGCCAATCTCATTTTCAAAGGCACGTAGACAATTAAGCACATCCAAAGATGAAGCATGTTCCTACGTTTGTTTTACGCCTATGTATGTCGAATACATATATGTTTTTATAGCCAGGCTCATTCTCGAAACACACGCGCGAGTGTACATGCGTATGCGTACAATATAAATACACACGAGTCCGCGTTTCTTTAACCAAGCTCATTCTTGAATGCATTGGCATACTTGCATCTTATACCTCGTGCGCGTAAATATACGTGCATATCCCACGTTCCCTAGCAAGAACTCGTTCGTTTATCGTCTACGATTCCCGTCTACGCCGTTTCGTACCTACGCACAAATCATCCTACGCACGAGCCGCATTTCGTTGCACTCCTTGCATCTTCTTCTCTCCTTCTCACCGCGCTTTGCACGTTTCTAGCTTTATCCGCCCTCAGCTCGCGGTACAGTCTCATTCATGATTTCTCGCGGCCTTTAACTGCACCGAACTCTCGACCAAACTCGACTTCGAGACCAGGAAGGGCCTGGCGCTAATCGTATTTAAATAAATTTCGAAATAAGCGCTTGGCTCTACTAACGATCGCTTTCCTCTTCGAGTCGACGATCGGATCGGCGCGTTGCTCGATCACATTCCTTTTTATTCGACAGTTGGATCGGTGTATTTCTCGATAGCGGATAGACTTTAGGCGTCCGTCTTGCATCGAACGTTTCAATGGGTCTCTTGTCTTTATTTTTTTCTTATTCTTTCGATCCACGTCGATTTTGAAATTGTCTTACCGAGGCTTCAGATACGGACGAACATCCCGGAGGGTCTGATATTATACTTATATTTTATCGCCTTTATCGCGCGTTGATAGCACGCGACTTATCGTAAGAGAATAAAACCGCGGTTGTGAATGAAATTGTACGTTCATATTGCGATCGTTGCGTGGAATTTTGCTTTCTCTCGCGTAAATACTATCTGCCATTCATATTCTTCCGTTTAATTCTTTCGTTTAATGATCGACGAATTTTAAAACTCGGAAATTATAAGCGTCGTTCGTAGAAATGAAATCTCACGCTTATGAAACGATTCGTTCGAATCATTTTTTTATCTTTATCGATCGGATTTACATTTTAATTACATTCCAGTATGACAGATCGACGACAGATTTAACGACGTGACACTTTTTCATGGTTTCTTGATTATCGGGAATTTTTTGCATTCGACCAGTCAAGGTCGAAGGTAGATCGAAGGTAGATCACTTTATCGTGATGAGTTTTCGAGGTTGTAACGAAGAAATTGTAATTACAAAATGTAATAGGTTCTCGCCACGAATGTTTAAAATGGTAAAAATTAAAAATGTATTTAATATCGTATACTATCTTTTTATTTATTATCTTATATTACATTTTGTACATTTGCAAATACAAAAATGTATTCAGCGATCGGCGCAGGCCCACTTTTTTTGCCGTTTTTTTGACATTACACTTTGGCTGCGATCTGAGAAACGAGCTGATAGTTCGTCATCTTCTCCACCTTTTTTACAAGTTTTAACGCTAACGCGCGACTCGACTAGTAATTAAGTAAAAAAGCAACGACGTAATTTTGCACGACGCGTTTTGAAATGTGCAGTGACGCATAAGCCTACGTCACGATGACCAATTCGGTGTCTAGTTTCGCGTCTTTTGTCATTCTTACGCCGTATTTGTAGCACAACGGCACACGTGGGATGGAATATTTCCATCGTAGTACCTGCTATCGGCTTGCCGTGTTTCATTGTTATCGATTCCGATCGCACTTATACGTTACATAAACATCGACTTCGCTTTAGAAAATGATCGAACTTTCGATCGTTCGAAATCGCCTTCGGAGCACCTTGACTTTGCTTTAGAAAATGTAGTTCGAATTAATTCGTTTGATACTACTGAAGTACAACGTCGTGACTACGAGCAAGTGAACTTGAAGGAGAAGAATCAATTCGTTACTTTTAACTCTACCTTTCAGGCGTTTCATGAAAATCGGCTCGATGTTCACCAATCGAAATTAAACACAGTTAAAATTTTACGATCGACTCGAGAGAAGATCCAATTTGTCACTTTTTACCTTCTCTAACTTCTATGCAATGCAATCGGTGAAAAATCAGATGCCTAGAGTTCGATGGTGTCGTTCTTTAGGGTTTGTTTGTCTGTCGTTGAACCGTCGGTGATCCAACGTCGATTAGGCGCAATTGGATCGACCAGGACGACCCAACTAGCGCAATTTCGAGCTTTTTCCTCGTTATCGAGGCTGAGAGGAACGACGCGTCGAATAGCGCTGATACACGCGAGCGAGAGAGCGAGCTCCACTTAGCCGACGCGCGCGTCGGTCTTTCGAAAAGGAATTCAGGTCGATGGACTTTCTGGCTGATGTAGAATAGGGCCGATGCCGCCGATCAATACGAACTTATAGCGCTGCCGCTTCCAACTCTCTTGGAATTTATTCTTGCCAACGTGGAATTTTCTTCCAGCTCCGAAACCGAAGTTCGAAAATCCCAGTCACGTTTCGTGAGAATTTTAAGCCGAGTTCGCGATGAATTCGCAAGGACACGGCGCTCGTATCTCGGCGTCTTACGACACCTAGCATCTATCCTGTGGTGTCAGGCGGCTCTCGCGAGAGAAAGAAGAAAAAGAAGACGTTCGCGAGTCGATCGACGTCTGCCTGTGGAATTTGGAGAAAGTTCCAGCCGCAGACCGCCGCTAAGATTCGTGTAAGATTCGAGTAAGATGACGAACGATTATGCGGCGGCGGCGGCGTCGTGTTAAATGGAACGCGAGCTTCGAGAAGGTTCTTTCCCTCGGCGCAAACGAGCGCCTCTCAAGGAAACCCGCTTGGTCTAATGCTATTACGTAAGTCTGGGTAGTCTAAGGAATTTTCTAAGCGCCGTTTAGCACCCGTGAGTTCGAATACTCACGAGCATCGGCAGTACAAATTAATTTTTGGCCTCTATCTTTCGTATACTAATTAATTCCTGCCATATAGCGAGTATAAAGCTTCGTCGTTCAGCTTCAAGACGAGGCGTGATACTTGATCCTATCGCGAACATTTTTTGGCAAGGCTTTTTTCGCTTTTTGACTAGCAAAACGTGCTAAAAGGAAAGAAACGATTTTTTCGAGCCGTGTTCGGATGAAAGGGAATGTTGAAGCTGGTGAACCAAGGATGGAAGTCGGGGAGTCGGAGCAAATTTCGGGCGAGCTTTTTCCTTTGCTAATATAAATATACGAGAAACGAATTATTACGAAATGTGTAGTTATTCGAAGGCCAAATATTCGAATACCATTATATCATGCAATTATTATATTATTATATCATTATATTATTATATTTTGACATTGTGCAAAATATCTGTAGAAGTATTCGTAAAAAATGGTAACGGTAACTTAAAGAGTACTGCCGGAACTTTAAAGAGGCACGAGACAATCGTCTAACTTTCAAACGCGTTACGCGTCTAGCCACTGAAGCAATTAATTCGCGATGGACGAGAAATCCGATGTTTCGTGTCTCACTGTCTAACGTTTCGATCGGATTTCGATTGTAAGAGCACGCGCTCGTTACGAAAGTATTCAAATAATCTGAAAAGTTATTCGATCGAATCGAGCGCACTTAATGGAAAAATTACATTTTCCATTACGATTATTCACGATTATTAGGATTCCTTCACCGGATAATGCGATCTATGATAAACGAAGACCGCAATGCGCATTGCGGTGGAATCTTTAAGAGACCATGATAAAGCATTGACGACGTAAATAGGTCAAAAAGTTTTCATTCCATCCTATTATGTATCCTATTACGATATTTTTCTAGAATCGGAGATGCATTTCCACATTCATTTTCGTTCGATGTTTCTTTCCAAAGCTACTGCAGTTATATAACGAGCGACCGACCGTTCGAACGAGAGATAATCGCTGTTTGTTTCGGTTGTTTGCGGTTGATATTCACGACACTTAGGGTGGCAAAGTTACTCGATTAAATCCGTCTATAATCGTTAATTATTTGTCCATTCTGTGATTCACATCCACGCGTAATAATATTTTGCTTCTTCGGTATCTTAGGAATAAAAAATGAGATTACTGAAATCGAGTGGAAACACACTGATAATATAATCTAGTTAGTCGGAATCAGAACGTGGTCGCTACTGGTAATTATTTATGCTAAACTAAATTCTTATCGCTTGAGCTGCTGCAATAGCCGATACGAAGAGCCGAAAATTATCGATATTACTTTCTTTTTATTTCAATTATTTTTAGATAATATTTTATTGTATTCCGTCTTACTTCGATTGTCTTTTCTTTTGCAGGTCGCTACCACGAAGGGAAATTCGTTCATTCGCTCCTTCGTTTCTCAGTCACTCACTCACACATTAATACTTTCTTCATTTTCGCCCTTGAAACAATATAATACTACTATTAGCGTCTCTCTTTGATCTTTAAAAATCTCTTCAAGAAAGTAATATCTTTTCGTTACACTTTTTAATAAGGCAATTCATCATATTGTACAGCCTACGATTCGAAATTAAGAAAATCGTCGAACGATTTGTTAGCCTTAAGATGTGCTTCTTTGCTTGCAAGTCGAAGGCAGGCCGTCTCATTTTCATTAGGTACGTCTCGGTATGTTCCTTTTGGCTCGGTTTCATGATTCTCCTAAATTTGTTGGAACCGCGACCTTTGGAAATTTGGAGTCGAGCCATCGGTGATTGTAAATCGATTAACAAAAACGCGAGTACAATGGAAGAGATTTTTAGAAAAATACAATTCGCTCGCTTATCTTATCCTTACAGAAAAACGCAATAAATTGTATCAGTTGGAATGCCGATCTGCTTTATTATTGTCGCGTGTATTTAACGTATCAAGGGACGATAAAAGTTCGTTGTGCAAGATATTATTCATCTACTCGATAAATTACGTACGACGATACTCGATGATTTTATTCGCTGATAATTGGCCCACTTTTATGTTTGTTGGACCGTAGAGGGATTATTCGGACCGATGCACCGTGTGAATTCCTCGCTACGATAACGAGATTTCTAAATATAATTTTTATGAACGGCTCGTTTTGCAAGCGAGACTTTTTAACTTTTTAACGAGCGCTCAGCTCGACATTTTAATTATAAACGTCGAATTCGTGTTGTCGATATTTTCTTGAGAAAAGAAAAAAATAAGAAAGGTCACGATTTTAATGCATTAGCCCTCAGAAGCATGACAGAGCTAGAAATGTCTCACCTCGAAAAATTCTGATTACTCGAAACACGGAGGTTTATATCGAGATCCACTTATTTTAACGCTTCGCTGTGTTTACCGATAGATTAGGTGTATAATTAAATGTTTTTTAATTTATCTTTTGTAATTATTATACTAATTAATATATTGGAATAATACCCAATTGATGGTATGGGGAATTGGGGAATTGAAATAAACCCAACGTGTTAAATTTGACAAGAATAAAATTTCTGCGCGACATGGCTTTTCTATCGTCTAAAACTCGAGAAGTTAAAGCGAGCAACGAAGGTAGTTGTTTCTTTAGGATCTTTCATAGAATTTCGTGCCTTCGATGACGAAGAAGAGGATGGAAGCGTTAGATGCGAGCGTTCATTTATAATTTCACAGATACACGCTCGTTAAGTTCCTTTTAGAACGAATAAAGCGTGAGTCACGGTAGTCGAACGATTCACCGATATTCCGTGTAATTTCTTTACGTCGATGTAAGTATACCTGTAAGACTATCTACGATAACGTATATTGTTCGTCGTTATACGTATATTAACACCTTGCGAACAGATCGCGTTTAAACGCGTTTTTCTTCGTATCGTGTTGCATTTATCTATGTTCGTATCTGCTTCGTCACTATTAAATGAATAATGTAGACATTTAAACAAAATTATGTATACATATGTATAAATAAATTATAAAAATATTACCATTATTTTTCACGATTGGTAAAAATGACTCTACACGGATACAACTTGTATCGAAACGTTGTATCGAAAACATAGAACGAGAATTTTCCACTATCGACGATGCCGCGATTCTCTGATAGCGCTCTTCCTCCGAACGACTCTCAAAGAGTTTAATCGGTTTCATTGGCTTAAACTACGCGAAAAGCGCTTATTTTACATTTCTGCATCGATTTTTTACGAAAAACCTCGAAAAAACGGACCCTAAATTTTCGGCAAAAATCGAGAAAAATCGAAATGTCGAGTTTTCTCGTTTTGAAGGTGTTTTCTTATAGATTTTAACGCGTAGAATTCATATCCGTCGTCCGTTTTACGCTAGCAACATCGTGCGAAAAGATACAGCCAAAAAACTGTTTCGTCATTTTCTATAAAACCTTGTAAAACACGTATCAACACTTTCAAAGCGTGCGAACGCGTCTCGAGAAAGCTCGAGAGGATTGTACCCGATTTTATCCAATTTATCGCATTTCTTTGCTTATTTATCGCGATTTCAGCGAATTCGAAACGAGAAAAAACGACGAAGGAAAGCATAGAACGAGAATTTTCCACTATCGACGACGTCACGGCTCTCAAGATAGCGCTCTTCCTCTCGAGGACGCTTTATTATGACGCGTCTCCGGCAATTTATCGTCGATCGCTTTATGCGAGCGCGACGACCGTTATCGTCATTGTAATTCATAAACGGTTGGCTTATTTACAATATGCGCGTTACTGTATATTTAAATATGGGTTAGGTTAACAAACGACAGCAAGCAGACAGACGACAGGAGAAGACGAGGGGCAAATATACGGACACGCTTACCTATCAACGAATAATTTATCTACTTGCCATCCGGCGCATCGTTGTCATTAATAAAGTAGTTCGTTAGCATACATCCGGTCTGTCGAGATTAGAAGTGGGAAACGACACGTTGGAGTGTTCAATTTTCTAGGTGCGTGCGAAGTGTCCTCGTGGAACGACATCGCGAGCCTTTTTCGGGGGTTCTAAAAGTGGTTCTCGTGCTTCTAGATTTCAGTCTTTTCTGGGTACTTTTCTGAAAGTAGTTCTGGTACTCTTCGATCCTGATGAAATTACAGCCTTTTTGGGGGGATTTAAATGCAGTTCTCGTACTCTTTGATCCTAATTAAATTGCAGACTCATCCAGGAGCTCCGGAAGCAGTTCTTGTACTCTTCGATTCTGACAGGATCGCGTTCTTTTCTGGTGGCTCTGAAAGCGGTTCTCGTGTTTTCTCATCTCGGCTGGATCACGAGTTACTCGAGTTAAAATATTTAAAAATAAATATAAAGAGCCGGATATTATTTACGCAGAAATCGGAGTGACTTCGAAAAGAATAGACGAATTAAATCAGAATGTACTTCTATGAAGTAATAATAACAGCGATAAGATATTCGTTCGGATTTATTTCGAGACATTTATATTTTCCAGATAACGGTATCGAGAATTACATACATGCCGAATAGGAAGTCAATCGTTCGCAGAAGACAACATGTTTATCACGAACACGTGTATTATCGCGTAGTTTTCTTTAGCGTACGTAGTTCTGCTAGACGATATCGTCTGGCTATTTCTGTAAACAGACGACACATGGACGGTATTGCAGTCGATCGCGAACATCGTGCCTCGATTTGTTTTAAAATCGACGGTCTTCGGATTATCGCGATTGAAATATTCCTCCGGAGCTGCTGCCGCTTCTCACGGTGGGTCACCGCACGAGCTTTGGGTCGCGCTTAAAAATTCGATGATGCAATAAGGATTCATTCACCAACCGTTTAAGCGAATTTTAAGCGTTTTTTTCGCCGATACGAATTCAGCGTCTAGTATTTAGTGGCGTGATTATCGATTTGCACGTTTTTACATTTACGATTGGACGCATCGTTTTCCGTTTAGTTCCGGACACGTTTTGCACGTGCACACGCAATTTTTCGAAGAAATGGAATCTCCTAGGAATTCGTTCGCAACGCTAGAAAAATGAAAAGAAAAAAATTCCAATTTTCTATGCATTAAAATCTCGTAGGGTAAAAGCGTATAGAAGCAAATGGAGCATATTTTGGTTAAATAAACAGCTTCTGAAAAAAGATATGCAGTTTTATATATTCGCTTTAAAATCCGACATTTCATACGCGTCAGCCTAATATCATCGATCTTAGTATTTTCTATCTATATTATATAATAACGCTCTTATCTGCTATTGCTAGGTTCGACGTTCAGTCGCGAAGCTTCGATCGAGTTCGAGAAGGATCAGTGTCGATAGGAAAACGAAACGGTTGACTCATAGTTGGCGCCTGCGAGACGGATGCGAATATTTCCGTTTGAACGATCAATATCGATGCGAATTTGGTTGCTGCTTCTCGAGAAAGAGACGTATGTATCGACGTGGACGTTTATGATTCGTAAATACGTGCGACAGTGACGATCACGGCTTGCGTTTGACGAGACTGACTCACGAAGTACCACGAATTAATTCGTCTTTGAACCAATTGACGGAACGGCGGTTCGCCTTAAAAAGCCGCTGACGCGTTTTTGCGAACGTCTCTTCCTACATTCGCGATCTTACGGTTCGAAAAATTGTCGAAAATTTATTGCGAAGACTTTTGGAGATAAGATTTTGAAGAACTTTTTTATCACTGGAGAACGAAACGATCGCATCTGTCGAACGTTGATATCGTTATATTTTTCAAAATTTTTTAAGTTAATATAACAGTTTAATTTAATTCTTCAAATTTTCATTTTTCTATCCATCTATCCAATATATTCATGGATCAATTGATTTATTAAATTTCGCCACTGAACCGATATGTTATAATTATTATCATATTAGTTGGATCGTTAAAAATTAGACGAGTCGCTATATTCCAAGAAGATATAAAAATTGTTATTGCTTATTATTCTATCGTTCGCGTAAGTATAATAATTAGAGTATGCTAATCGTGTTTTATCACTGGAGAACAAAACAATCGAATTTTTAAAAATTTTTAATAGCGCAGAGTAGATGTTTTAACTGTATTCTAACCAATATATTCTTTTATATGTTATAGGATTTAACGTGTACAGTGCAATTTCCGTATGAAATTCGTTGGACGAAGCATCACTGAAGAGGATCGTGTTAAGTATAATACTATTATTTCCTCGTCGTTGCTTCGAGGAGTTCGTCGAAAATGCCACGTATTCGTACGGATAACTAATTACGAGGAGATTCGAAACGAATTCTTTCCATTTCTCCGATTCTTTTCTTCCCGAAGGAATAGTTGCTCCGCTTTAAATTAACCCTCCGGTTAGGTATCTCGCGATTGCCACGAGTTGGGCAACTTTCCTTTCTTCGCGAATTTCGCGATTTCGGCGGGCTCGTAGTTTTTCTATATCTTGCTGTTGCTTATCCTATCTATCCTATCTATGGAGAAAGGTCATGGCAATGAAATGGATAAAAGAATACATTTTTTTTAAATCGAAAGATTCGAAGATCATCGAAAAGAATTACTCAGCTGGAGGGTTAAGGAACAGACCAAAAGAGGAGATATCAGAACTCAATTTTTTTACACATTTATTTACTTACTTACGATTACATTTTTCTTTCATTTTTATTTATCTTCGCATTTTTGTGCAATTATTATCCTACTTATCCTAATTTTTATCGTTTGCCACGCATATATTCTCTCACAGTTATCTTCAACGTTTGTTTTATCTCGTGGCGATTACTTAGGTGTTTACTACGCACGCACTCACGCAAATCGACCAATTTGTTAATGGACCGACAAATAGGGCTGGCAAGGTTACGCGAGGCTCAAACAGTCAGGGCTGCCGTCCACCACGGCCGAAGGTACCTTAAAACGACGTCGACTCTCCCAAACGTCGACCTTGAGACCGGAAAAGATCAATCGCTATGAAATTGTTTGCCACGCGTAATTGCGAGTTTCTTCTGAAAACAAGAATCCATTAAGCCGAGAGGAGCCTGTCGATTGTTCGGCAAAGTCTGAAAGAATCGTTAGTCCGAATAATATCGCAGGAACTTTATCGTGGAAAAAATTAAATCGTCAAAACGTGTCAAGAATTTCTCGTAAAATTCCTCGTTCCTTTGTGATTTATTGGCTGAAAAGAAGCTCGTTCAAGAGTTCCAGCGTCATCCAGCATCATGGAGTCTCATCAAAAGGCTGCTCTTCGATATCTCGTAATATCAAAAAGGTTAAGTATCGCAAGGAAGATTCGTTAGAAAAATTCTAATTGTATCAAGTTCAAAATCAGACTCTTCAAGATCGTCTTTGAACAGCTGCGTTTCCATTGGATTTCGACTTACTCTCCGGAGAAGAGTTTCCGATTGAAGCGTGGAGCGAGAATAAAAATGGCGAAGTTAGAGAGCAAACGCAAAGCCAATCGAAACGAATCGATAGACCGCTCGATGTGGCACTTTGCTCGTCTACGCGATATCAATCTGGTTCGTGTTTACCATGTCCAAGGATCGTCTCAAAACTGACGATTAAAAGCAGCCTTTGCGTAAGTCTTTGCGTAAATCTTTGCTTTAAATTCCCTTGAAGACCATAGACGTTTACCTTTTCAGCTTGGTGATTAGGCGAACTCGTTATATTACTTTACTATTACTTTACCTAGGTAAAGTAATAAAACCGAGGATATTTCCTCTATAGACTTTGACTTCTCCAGCTTTTCGCATCGCGGAATATTAATCACTTAAAAACCGGATAAATCAACGAACGACAGCTGAGAAAAAGGCGACGATTTTCTTACGATTTCTCTCTCACACACACACACACACATACACACGTCCAATTCGCGTATCTCGCACGTGTGCGCGTATTTTCGAGTTTGCATCCGTAATATATCGTCATTGCATTTATTTATAATACAATGACGGTGCAGCCTCTGCGAGTGGTATAAAAAAAAGCACGTTTTTCCTGCCATCCGTGCCAATAGCGCGTTCTTCACCCCCCACCGCTGGAGTTATTGGCGTATGGTCACACTCCCCACGCGGAGTTCGACGACGAAAGTCGACGAGGATAGGAAGAGTCTGCATCGAATGGACTATTTTCGCGTTTGACCGTCATTTTCACCGTCATTTCCGCGGAGAACGTCGACCGTTCGGGAGACGACGCTGGCACGCGTTACGACGTTCTCAGCTGTCTCTCGCGGCAGCCGTGCCGCGATCTTCGTCTTAAGGACGGGCTACCGCTCGATGGTAGCTAATGTAATCGTTACGATGCTATTATTACGTGCAACGAGCAGCGGAGACACGGAAGGGGCTGGGCGCTTCGTTCACGCGCTAACGATCGATTTTCGATACGGGTTCGTTCGAGGTTAGACATTATCGATGAATCGATAGACGCTAGACAAATAGCGTAGAGAAAAAGCATCGATTTGTCCAGCGAAATAGTGGCTAAACGGTAGGGAGAGGAGAATATTGTATCTATATTATATTATTTGTATTAATAATTTAACGTATCGTATTACATTTGGCTGGTTCTCGACTTACCTCTTGGCCAGAGCGTTCCTTTCCGATGGCGGACCGTATTCTGGCCGTTTGTCATTTCACTAAATGGCAGCTGTTAAATTACGAGTGGCACGGCTGATACCGCAACGAGAGATTTATCGGGGTTTAACGTGGTACTTTGAGGCAAGTCTATTAGCGAATTCGGTGCTACGTCGAAGGATTTCATTCGATGCTAACCTGTCCTTAAATAGAGGCCAGGCCAATGCCGCGTACCGATGACGCGAGTCTCGCGGCATTTCACGACAAATGACGCTGGTCTTGAATCTTTTCCTCCTTTCTCTCTATATCCAAGGAGGATGGAAGATCTTAAAAAAGACACCCACGATCAGTACGCGCGATTGGCCGGAATTTTGTGGGGGTTGGTTGCCGGGCAGATCAAGGCATTCGAAGGCGTTGGTCTAGCGGTGTCTCTTCGATCACCCCTGTGTAGGACGAATCTGATTCGGAAAAAGACTTCTTTAGATTCCTTTGCTTTCTTATCAGCGCTGTGGACTTTGCCAGCTTTCCGTTCCTCCTTGGGGAGGCTGCTGTCACCAGGAATGACACATCCGTGCGGAAACAATAAAAAGCGTGGTCGGTCCACCTCGACCCTTATCCTCTTTCGTCACACAACGATAGAACCGTCGGGGTTGGAAAAACTTAATCCCTTAATTCGTCGAATAGGAGCCACTGAACAACCCTAGGACCTGTCTTCTCAGCCAGAAAAAGATCACGGAACTTAATCCTTTTTGGCTCCTCGAACTTACGGCTGAGCCAGCCGTTGAGCTGTACTGATGTACGAACTGTACTATTGCCAGTAGAGTGATTAATCGTATAATACGTACGATATTTTTATTTATTTCCCCTAAATAATCAATAATTATTAAGATAACCGGAAAGTAACACCGTTTAATAATACTTGACGACAAGGGTGAGATTACGTCATCGAGTCGAAATAAAGCCGTGTCATAGAGTTATTTGTTCTAACTCGACGAAAAAATGCGATATTACTTTCAGTTCTCCTAACGTAACAGTGCCTTCAACGCGAGTCGAAGAGAAAAGTTACAACGATTGTCTCGTCTTTAAAGACGTCTTTCGATCGATTTACCTAAATTATTCAGCAGAACAAACAGATGATCACCAAAATTTCATCCCAAACGCTTTGGATCTCCCCAATCGTTTGGCTCTCCCACCAAGGAATCGTTGACCACACGACGGTGCTGTGCAATCTCATCAGTGTCTAATCGGGATTCCCCAGAGGAAATGTCGAACGATGAACGTCTGGAGCGACAAAATGGCTTCGCTTTGGCTCGACCGATCTAAAACGTCGCTGGTGAGCTCGTTCACCTGGCGAACTCGCGCAGGTGGGAATTCCAACGAAAACGGGCGGTCTTCCGAGAAGCCCCAGGGCCACCTCATCGTCCGCGATCCAGATTCACGCACGGGCGAATTCACACGAGTTCGTCCGTCGTTCCATCGGTGCCAGGCGATTGGAAGATCGCCCACTGCCAGCTTGAGGAACGATCGATCTAGGAACACGCCGTGGCGACGCGAATGATCGTCAGGTACGTGGCAGGCCTAGGTGTCTCGCCTGGTCCTCGCCTTCGTTATTTCTGGGGTAAGAGCGACGTCCCGCTCGGCCGAGCGCGGCGCCTACGACGTCGTGACGCCGCGTCTCGACACCCACGTTAAACATATTTCCGTGGTGTCCTGCTCGCGCACGACCTGCCAAATGGCAGCGCAACCGGGCTGACGAGAGCGAAAGGGGAGGGAATGCCCGTGAGAACTCCTGGTATAGGCGTAGGCGGTGGACTCCCTGCTGTCCTGTCCGATGATATCGGAAATCGTTTCGTTGGAAAGTCAAGAAACTGACTTTACTTCGCTTTAGGGAGTCTCTTTCAAGTTTAGCCATTAGGGAATCGACTTTAGGGGTTAATTCATCGAAGGAACCAACGAGAAGGGTTTGCCGAGTCATTCGGTATTTTCCAAGTTTCACTCGAGCCTTGCAAGGGTTCTCTTTCGATGTTTCCTTCAATTCTTCGTCTTTCATTCTTCTTGGTTCATCAGGCGGTGACGATGGTTAAAATTTTCCTTTGGAGATTTTCATCCATAGACGAACGTCTTTTATTTCTGGAGAAAACGTTGCTTTTCGAACGACGTCGATTCTATGATTAATATTTTAAATTACGTTCAAGTATCGTACCTAGTTTTAATACTGAAAAATGACACTTTATCCTCTCCGTATGGCTGTAATTAATCCCAACCTAGATTTGTTCCGTAGTCGCTAAGGATCGAGAATTAATCGGCAATTTATCGCATACATAGAGGTAAAAGTTAAAAAAAAGACGTACGTAAAACTTCCTTCGAGTGAAAATTTTCTTCTTAAAATTGTCTTTGGAAATATCTCCGTCTTGTTACAATACAAAATACGGACAAAGAGGGAGCAGCGGTACTTTCGAGTCGTTCGAGTTTTTTAAATCGGGAAGAGTCGATGTATGCGCGGCACGTGATACGTATTTTGCGACTCGCGGAATCTAAACAACAGAAGTCGTATTTTTCCAGAAGCGCAGCTCTCGTTCGATTGTTCCTCTTTTTATACGTCGATTCGATCACTCGAATCGCGTTCTTTTAAGGCGCCTCTTCTTTTTCGAGAAGATTTTTCGGGGAAAAGGACGGACGTTTGTTATCGACTGTATAATGTCACGGACACCATGCGACGTCTCGAGATTCCGACGACGATTCAGCCTGTCTTCTGGCATCTCGAGCGATCGTAAGGCAACGGGAATCGCATTCTGCCAGTTCGTGGACGCGAGCCAGTCCCGATGTGCCGGTTGTAACGAGAATAAACTCGTTAACACGTTCCTTGCCAAGTTCTTTTTGACCAACAATAAGTGTCATTTTCACACCACGTGGACTGAACGCGATACGCGCCGTAAAGTTTCGTCAATTTCCAAAGATTATTCGTCACTTTATGCCATTTTTTTGGGAATGCGTGCCAAGGAATTATGCACGTTGCGGTGCACGCATCAGGTCGTTTTGGAAATTTTGGAAATGCGGTCTTAGAAAATTGAGAGATTCTCTGTATCAAAAATCATGCTATGTTAATAATATACCTGACTAATCTTTAAATTATAATCCAAATTATAATATAAATTACCATTAAAAGCAATAAGTCAAGTTCACTCGACGTATTAAATTTTGCAAGATTAAATACACAAACGCAATGTTCATCGCGCGTGGCGAAGGATTTAAAATAAATTCACACCGAAAAGCGCGAAAGCTGTACGATCAAGTTGGATCGTCTCAGGCGTCTAATCGCAAACGATACAATTTTATATTACATCTCTATATTATAAAAATTCTTTCTATGTCGTATTCTATTTCTTTCGACTCGCGAGTATACGCGTACACAAATATCGTTCGATTCGTCTTCTTTTAATGAAAAATGAAGCTCTAAAAAAACGCTATTAACAAATATTTCTTGGCAAGTCGATCGAGCCTAAGGTTACTTGTCGAAACGACGCCATTGTTGGTTCGTCGTCGAGCGTCTAGCCGAGCACACGCGGAAGATTGCACGTAATCACGTCGAATTTGGAGAAGCAAAGCGACGAGAGGCGAAGCAAGGCAACGTCTTTTCATCGATTTCTTCGTCCTGATTGCCAAGTGTCGCGAGGAAAGCGCAGGAAAGTGTCCGATCGAGGACTTCGATCTGCGACGCAGTTTCGAGGCGCTTCCAACGCTTGGACCGCGACTAGCCAGCCTGACGACCACTCGTTGCCTCCCTCGCCTCTTCTGGACGCCGAGTGAAAGCAGGTGAGTCAACAATTTCTCACGATACGTATTATTTCGCGATTCGAACGAATACATTCGAACGAGG
Organism: Liostenogaster flavolineata; assembly: GCA_025433975.1. Lineage (NCBI taxonomy): Eukaryota > Metazoa > Arthropoda > Insecta > Hymenoptera > Vespidae > Liostenogaster > Liostenogaster flavolineata. The sequence continues at coordinate 371,935 of JAITYT010000633.1, read as the reverse complement.
ATGCATCGAGTCGTGTCTAATCGCTCGTGCTAGTTTTTAGCTTTCCTGATATCTTTTATGCTGTCCAGGCTTTATGGAGCGACCGTGTCCGAAATTGGGTAATTTTAATGGGATTTAATGGGGTCGAAAATGGCGACCAGCGAAGTCGCTCGGCCTGGGTCTGCTTTTTGGAGCTTCGTCCGGTCACCTTACGTAAACACGCTCGTGCTTTATTCTAGTCTCCATTCATCGTCGTGGTCGATCAGTTCTTTTCAACTGTGCGACTCCAGAGGAATCGCCACGATTCAGAAATCCTGGAAATCGTTTTTCAGGAAATCATTGATTCTCGAATTGGAAGCAACAAGGTTTCGAAATAACTTTAGCGTTAATTTGTAATTAGCGTTAAATTCCGCGTCAGTTTGTATTCTTCGATGATCTTTCTTTCGATGTAACAAGATTTTAGATAAAATGTAAATTGCTGCTCGACGATATCGACGTAGCTACGTAATTCGTCGCGTAAAAATAGAAAGAGCTCCTACTTTAAACGTCTCGATGCAATATCGATTCCCGCATCACGCGCACTTCTCGCCTCTAAAACGCATTAATATATTTTCTATAAATAAGTCATGTGGTAAATATGTGTTCCTATTTGATTACCATTAAAGAATGATTATCGAGTGCACGCATACCGACCGATGCACGCTCCTTTAATTAGCATAGGCAGCGTAAATATGGTTGCAAACTTCACGAGACTGTCGGTGCAAAGTCGTATTAACTTCGTCACTGTGCTATAACTGCCTGCTTGGCCATGCGAACATTTTATTATTATCGTCAACTGCTATCGTCCGTAGTTTGATTATTATCGAGTGCTCACGCTCACTAACAATTCTTTATTAGTCTGTTTAACGATTCCCACAGCTTCGTACGACAATACATATAATTCACCACTCCGTGACGTACACTGCGACTGAATTGTTTAAACAACTTCTTTCCAAAGGAAACCGTCCGAGCGAAAGAACGATACGGTCTAACGAAATGACCTTCGATACAGGCAATGGGCTTAGCTGTCGGTATCTCCTTAATACTTTGTCAAGATATTGAAAAGTACCCTAAATTTTTCATTAGGCATATACATCTTTCGTAAGAAAATAAGACCGTTGCCAAAATATGGGTTAAGCTTATTTTTGGAACAGGTACCTGTCCATCCAAATATGGGTGACATGACGATCAATTAATAGGGGGTACGTAAATTGGACCTGGAGCGTTTAACCAACTTGTTTCTAAAGAAGACCGTTCAAGCGAAAGACCGATACGATCTAGCGAAATTATCTTCGATATAGGCAATGGGTTTACCTGTCGGTGTTGATGGGGCAAAAGATTAGCACGAACCACCTGTAATTTCATTCTAATAACATTTCTCGTAAGGATAGGCGAATATGTGTGCAGTCTATACGATCGAGTTCAGAAATAGTCTCTAGACGGAGAGTCGCGGAGAAACGTATGCACGTGCGCGTAGGCACGAGAGGCGTTCGTCTCGGACGTCGCACCTTCAGCATCCCGTAAGCGTCTGCTTGCGGCACGATGCAACAAGGTCGCGTCTGACCGACTTTGAATAAACTCATTACCTTCTACGCGTCTAGTTTCGTCGTAAAACTAGACGTCTATTAGTACTTAGTAACCGTACGCTCTCCTTTTGTTATTTCCTTGATGATACTCGGTATTTCTACCGTCTCTCGTATCTAGGAATACTTTGTCACGTTTCCTTTTATCATCGTTCTATAGATGAAACTCCGAACGCAGGAATTCGAAGAGCAACGAATACGTTTGCAATATTTTATTCGCAAGTTCCAATCGATGGAAACTAGTTCGTTTACTAGTTTTATCATCGTCGGGTACCTAACCTGATCGATAGGATCTTCAGACCGAAGGGAAGTCCGAGTGTTAAACAAATCGCGAATAAATATTCGCGATACACCGATGCCCCCGTAAAACAAGATGACTCTATTTTCCAAACATTCGCAAGAGCGACTCGACCATTCCCAGAGAACACTGAACAGCGACCTGTACACTACGTACATCCAATACTGGGTTCGTCAAGTCACCCTACCTTGCACACATTCGACCAAGACGAGACCAGAACGTACAACTCCTTGGTGGCCAGCGAAGACCATGGCCGGCAGAAAAGGAACTCTATCGTCGGTGTTTTCTAATCCTTAAATTACATCAAAGCAATTTATATTACTCCAACCCATTACCCATCGCAATTAAAAGATACAAAAAAATAATTAAATTAACCGTATAATGATATTAACATTAGCCAACTTTGAATTTACAATTTGAAAATGTGTTCCAAAAATGGGACATTGGCGATTAACGTCGAAAGATGAGATCAGCTTCTAGATTTCGCTAGAACATCGATGCCCAATAGCGAATCAGTCGCCATCGAAGTGTTGGTGAGTCAAGGGAGACGTCGACCAGGCGAATCGATCGACTCGATGAATTGGTCGCGACTTCCTTGGTTTCGCACTTCGCACATACGCGTTCCAAAGTGCCCCGTGAACATCTCACGCGTTCGAGCAGCTGGTAATCGTTTCGACGCGATCTCAAGGCGCGTCTTGGCGCTGTCATCGTTCGTCAATTTCTCTCCTTGTCTTCCTCCTGCTTTCTGTCCTCTCCGCGTCAGCTTCCGTCATTTATTTATCATAAACTTGCACACACCATTCCTCTTTATAACGTTCGGATATCAACGTTAATATCATTGATTTAGTACAGTCGATAAAATGTATCGTTGATGCTTTCAATTGCATTTATATGTTCGTCGGAACTTTATATCGTTGCAATAAATAGTGTTTTTCTCTTTTTTCTCGCGTCTGCGCGTCTACTCGCGTTTCTTGCGCCGAGCCTCTTGTTTCTCAATTTCACCGCGTCTACGCAATTGCCTTCTGACACGTTGATTGAACCGTTGGCCTATCAGCGTCACGATTGATGCATATTTATGACGATATCTGACGAGTCCGATACATTTATTGCGTATCACTCGCGATATTTATTTTCGAATACCATTGAGAGAGGCTCGATACGATAACCAGACTCGATAAGTTTTCGAGATCGATAGATTATCCCTGTTGTGACCGTAACCAAGTAAATAATCCAAGTGCATTGGCAAGGTTCGATTGAAATTTTTCGCTACATTTTTATTTCCACGTTGTCCCAACCCATGTAAAAATTCATATTTCTGGCAATGTCAGAGGTAGTCGATCACGAATTATCCGAAGATACGAGTAATAGCGAGGTACGTTCGATATTCGCTGTAATTAAAATCTGATGTCACCGACTACCGATCGCACTCGATATAATTACGTTTGCAACAACGGTAACGAAGCGTTATTGATATCGCGCCATGAATGTCTTTCTTATTTTCGTCGAAGTAAATCGAAGTCGACGATACAACAATTTGTTTCTTTATCATATTGGCGTGCTGGAAATATCTTAAGAACATTTTCTTCGCGACATGGATAAAGAGACAATAATACATCTTTGAAGTAGCTGTGTTTAGCTTTTTAGATACTGTTCATAACAGGAATCGCGGGGTTGCGCGACCGTGACAAGGATTTCCTTCGGTCTTCCATCGAAGATTTCTTCTTTCTGGTGTCGTTACGTTCAACGATCTTTAGAAATATTTTCGATACCCTTTCAAATGTTGTTCGAAAGCTTTTCGATCTTTAACTTGCCGACAAGGCAAAAACGAACGAAGTAGCAAAGAGAAGAGGAAGAAGAAGCAGACGAAGGGAAAGGCAAAAAGGCCAGAAGGCAAAGAAGAAGAAGAAGACATCGCCGAGGATTATCAAAGGATCTCTTCCAGTCACGTTTAAAAAAAGCTTTCACGATGCGTCGATAAAATGGGGAGTCTTCGAAATGAATAATTGAAAGAGGGTGAAATGACGACCTTGATACGTACTCGGGGATTAACTTAGCAAGGACGATATCTAGTGGCAGCCGAGCTTCAATTCCATTCGCTATGGGTTGCACGATTTGCTTCTTCAAGGGAAACCAGTCTCAACCGGATTTCTGTCTCGATCTTCTGCCCCTCGGTACATCGCTGACGGTATTTCTGCCGCTAACCGGTTACGAACGACGAAGCTTTATAGTAGTTCATGGTCTTGAAAACGTGCAAGACAAACTACCTTATCGTGCGATTTAGTAGCAGTCGACCGATTGGTTCGCGATAGGTCCATCGAATATTGGTCGACCTTATCGGTGGCTCTAATAAATCGATGCCTAACCTCGTCTAAATTTGCCTGATTTTCTCTAATTTTCCCTAAACCGATACCTTGCATAAAGCAAAAAATACAAAATATATGTAATACATTCTAGGTTAAGTTCGATGATATTTCTTTGCTCGATAGCAAGTTTTTAAATCGTTCTCATATTCACGTAGTCAAAATCAGATTTGAACTGTGAACTATGGTCGAATATAAATTGGAAATCGATGGAATACGAAAGGCAAAGTGGACGTCTAATAAGTGGGTTTAATAAGGGCATCGATAATTTACGAAAGATCGATCGAGTATCAAGTGGTTTATGGCTTTAGCGGGTGGCATTAAAGTCATAAATCAATTGTAAATAACTCAAATATCTATTTATCAAGCCTTTTTATCGATTCGTTCAATTTTAATCGTTAACATCGGGCAAATGTTTTCACCATCTGATTACTCCGTTAATTAAAGTAAACCCAATTTGTTAAACTTTATAAGAATAATATTTGGGTGCAACGAGGATCTTTTCTTATCGTCTAAAATTCCATGGGTCAAAGACATAAACGCAAAGCGAAGCGAGGATGGTGAAAGACGATATTCCTAGGCGCGCTTTCATCCTCGTTTGCCCTGCTATGGTCACCTTCCATTTACAGTGCGTAGAATGCTGCTTTCCTGAATGAGAGTAGCGCCCTCTATCCTCTTGGTAGGTGCCCTTCCCATCGCATCTACGTCGTACTCGAATGACACTGAAAGTGCGGATGCAGAGAGACTACGCAGGCCGAAATCAATACGGCACGTTGGCCTACTACGTCGTGGCCTTCTTTCAACTAAATCTGTCTGTCGGGAATCTCGCGATAGATGTCGAAGATGAGAGGCGTTACGTTGCCTCGAGTATAATTAACACCCCCGTCCTACAACCCCCGAACACACCCGTTCCTAAAAAGAATTATACTTTTTTTTTTTATAATTGATCGCGACTAACAATCGATTTGGTATCGAATGGAACAGCGAACGAAACGATTATCTTAAATGGACGACGCGAATTTATTTCTTTCTTCGACAAGCTGAATCTTTTTCTGTCGATCGATTTGTATTTTTCGTCCTCGTGGAGTGTGACGAAATTCGAGTTAAAAGTCAAGATCGCTTTGCGTAGTTACGAACTAATTGCAGCGTCGAAAGTGATTTACCTCGTCGTAACTTTAATCCTAGAGTCGAATAGTTAATATTTGTAGAATGCAAATGAAGTGTAGCAATGCTGAATGTATTTTAAGGATTTGCTTACCTGGACGGAAGATCATTATGAATGTGAGACGGAATTCATAAAAGTATTTTCTAAAATTATACGATGAATGCACGAAGAAAATAAGTGTTGGATTCCTTCAGTCTTTATCGTCGGTTTTTAGTTACACGACTAATCTGCAGAAATGCCACGGAAAATTGTAAAAAATATCATATGGCATGACAGACACGTAGGTGTCATATAAATATATGTATTTATAAAATTATTTAAATATTTTATTAGATCCTTCCAATATAAACTGAGTTACATTTATATAGGTACGCTTTTCTGAACTTTTTATTGGATAAATGAATAATTTAATAGCCACCCTTCTTTTCTCTCTCAAAGGTCACTGATAAAATAAGCCTATAGAATTTCCAGCGGCTAAATGAAATTCTACGTATGAAGCTATCTTTATCATCGTCGACAATTTTAAATTAAAAAATTCGAAATACCAAATCCTGACAAGCTGTCGCACTGCCAACGTCGTCGATGATTAGAAGAGTAACTCTGACTTCGTTTAAATTCATCAAGAATCATTTCGTTAAAGCGGAACCTACAAAAGAGAGAGAGGAATCAGTTAAGTCGCGCGTCCTGCGAATATAAATTTTAAAGCAAAGACAAGTAAAAACAGCCAAGTACATTTTTTACCGTTATTCGTAGAAAATGAGCTTTCTTTGGCATCTGTTCTTGTTTATTACCAGACAAAAGGCTAGGCGTCTGCGCTCTACTTCGCATATCATTCGGACGAATGTTTCTCATTCTAGGTGTGTAGCTCGAAAACGCGCACGTGCTAAATATGCGAAACATATGTCGATTTCTTAACATGCAAATGCAGCGCGTTCTCGGAAGAAGGATTTGATGGCTTCTAAAAAACAATTACAAATGCAAACAGTTGCAAATTCTATCTTTTATTCATGGAACGATAGTACTTTCTTACATTCGAGAAGAAGCAACGCTTTATTCTCGTCGAACGTTTCAACCTCGATATCACAATTTTCAGAAGAAGACAGACGGAATTTTTGATTAAACGGGATGGTCTATCTAAACTCGAACGTCCGTGTGGTTCTGTTGAATTTTCTACGAAGGTATCACGAAGTATCTCGAACAATTTGAACGAAATAATCGTAAAAGAGTTCCTCTTTCGGCATAACTGATGTTATGCGCGTAAGATATTTACGCGTCTGACTTTAGAAATGACTCGGAAAAAATTTTTAAAAGAACGTAATCTTTCATTGTTTGTCATTGCTTTGCAGAAATTTAGTCGCGTCTCGTTCAGAAGTTCCTAGAAAGGACCAACGTTTGCACCATTAGGGTTCGAACAGCTCGGCGGACCAAAGCATCGTATTTTTATAATTTTTCAGAGATAGAGAGATAAGGAGATATAAATATTCGATTCCTGACATTTCGATCATCGAATTGATAATATTATTTCGCTTTAATGATTTCCACGAAGTTCGATTGTTCGAATGTCATGCCGTGTGCTCCCGATGATACTCTGATATTTCCAAAAGCGTGGGTGTTGAGTGCATTGGTCCAGCGAGTTTTATTAACAGTGCTTGCAATATCCAGCGCGTATCAATTCGAAGCACGGTCGCGTCGTTTGACATTTTTCGACGCGAAGTAGAAGACTCTTGGAGGCTATCGTTGCCGTGACCCACGAAACTCGGCGAATGTTTAATTAGAAGGAAATAAAAACATCCGTCAAATTCGAAGGCGTGTGGTTTTCGCGAGACCAAAAGCTGGATCAGGATTTGGATCAGGATTTGGACGAGGAACTGCATCGGGATTTGGATGAGGAAGTGGATCAGAAAATGGGTAAGACTTTGGTGCAGTGGCGACAGATCGGTAACTCGATTATCACGACGTTAGTTACGACGTAAACAATCGTATCCTTATCTCGTGACATCAATTTTCGATACAACGTACGTTGCTCGAGTTTGATAAAGCACAAGCGTCGTTTTCGCAGTTTCCGGATTACCACACGCGATTGCAGCAGTTCCAACGTTATTTTGATTTATCGCTGACTACCGCAAAAGAGACCTTGCTGAGTTATGCGTTTTAAACGGTACGAGCGAAGATAAAGAGTTTCTTTTTATTGTCATTGTCGTACCGATAACAATAGTTGAATACGTTTCGAGTCTACTCGCGGTTAAGTGTTACGCAATGTTTCACCGCGTTTTGTTCTGCAACGGAATCTCCAAGTTTAGGGATACGCGAGAAAATACGACGTTCTATAGAAACGTTCCCGGATATGTATACGTGTCACTCTAGATTGTCGTGGATTTGTCTACTTGACAAAAGTCAAGTTCTCGCGGCGTAAAAGTTGTGACGAGTGAAAGACGTTCCCAGAAGCGATAATAATTAATTCCTTTCTTTACGCTCGCAAAGTTTCATACGAATATCGAAACGATTCGTCAGGTGTCCAACGATCGTTCCGTTCACGTTCCGTGGCGCGTGTCTTCGCAGCTGTCAGTTCTACGATAAACGATCGTCTTTATTTCTACAAGAGTAGTCTTTGCCATTCGCGATAGTTCAGTCTCTAAAGGGCACGAAGTATAGTTGGAAAAATGGCTTTCGCAACACCCGGAATTTTCAAATTGACTCCGATCTAATTTGTTGGTCATAGTTTGGATTAGGTATTTCCACCTTCGTATCCTACGTGGATCCAAAGTCTCACGGCTTTGCTAGAATCGTCGAGCTGCTCTCGAGAAGACATCGAAAGAGTCCTAGACGCGACGTATTCCTCGAAAGATGTCGAGGCGCGTTAGATCGTCACCAGTTGGTCCGCCGACGTCGAGGCGAGTTCTTCCTTCGATGTCCTTCCGTGGAAGTCGAGTGGACGCTGGCTAAGTGCGCGATCTCGCGTTGTCGACCGTGGAAAGAAAGTTCGTGTCGTCGAGAAGTTGAGGAGCGAATTAGTTTGATGACATCTGTGGATGATACGGAGCTCTTTCAGCGGCACTTGGACGTGCGATCTGCCTTACCAGCGGAGGTTGTGTGAGCGCGGGTGAGCACGAGCGCGCGGATGAACGCCCGTCCGCGCTCGCGCGCGCGCGATTCGTTCGCTCGTGCGATAAAACACGCTGGAAACTCTTATCGTGCTGAACACTGCGCTTTCGAGTTCCGCTCGAGCTCGTCGTGGACGCGAGAACGTGCTCGTTCACGTGGACTCGCCGAAAGAGTGTAAACAAAAGCCACGTGAGCCGAGGAAAAGGTCAAACGCGCGTTCCGCGTACACTTGGTCGAGAAAGTAGCGCGAAAGTGGTCCCCTATCGTCTGGACGTAGTCGCTGTTAAAGAACAATGTTCGATGCGTTCGAAAGTTTTTTCATTTTTGACTTGTTCGTAGAACAGTTCGTAGTAGTTTTGGTATCGATGGGAATCGGAAGAATGCACAAGAACGCTTGGTCTAGGTCGCTTATCGATCTATGTAAATTTTGTTCCTTGGCTCATGGGCTAAAACTAGAGCCCGAATCGAATTCACTGGAAATGGCTTGGAATCGTTGCAACGTTTTTGGAAAAATCTTTCGACAATAAATGACCAGATCATTATACCTTTATTTAAAATGTAGCTCTCCGATGAGTTGTCGAGATCATTTGGCTACTACTTTTTCGTTAAATTATCGACTCTAAATTATTGGCGCGATAACGATCCTCGTAAAGTCGGAAATACCATTTCGTACGACGATACCAGTGATAAGCAAACTTTTTTCGATTTGCTTTATACCGTGGAAAAGTTTCCGAGTTTCCTCGAGGTAAAATATTGGTGGATACGAAGGACTTTTGTGACGCGATGTGTAGCTGAACGCACGAAGGAGACGACGAGAGGAACAGTCGCGTCGCCTAAAAATAGCATTCGTCCTGTGGACGTTCTAATTTCGCATCAATCGCGTTCATCACCGATGCGGAGGCTGACGTAGTCACTGTTTACGCGAATGGACGCGTTCCGCTCGCTCGACAAAGCGGAAAAATTGTCGCGTCTTTACGTCGTGACGACACCGCGTTAAAAGTCGTTACGCAAATCGTTGAGAGACCGAAGGTTAAGCAGACCGACGTACCGAGGCAAAGGCAGTTTTATCCTTGGTACAATTCCCTCGAATTGCACTTGAGTTCGTGGATCTGCGAGCAATTCGAGGCTTTCTACTTCCACGCTGTATTTCGACCTCTCCCAAAAGATCGAGATCTCGCGATCTCGTTGATTCCTTAAAGACGAGTTGGGTTCACCGAAGTATTCTTATGGTCGATGATCGACCGTTATCGATAGTCGTCGAAGTTCTTCTTACCGATAAGTTGCTAATCTTTTTCATGAAATTGTAATTCACCCCTAGCGTCTTTTATCTTTTTACCCTGATACTTATCTCGCATGTCTATCTTCGAATGCTTCCGTTGGTGACTTACGTCACGTCGACTTACATCATTCCTACAGTTTTTATTAGCCTTCGATGAAACGGACGTTCGCGACACGAGTTCGACGAAGGACAGTGACGCGATTCCAATAAAGCAGACGGTCGTGCATTTGAACGTTTCGAACGATAACGAGTTCGACCGATGCCGATGAAAATCGAAGGTAGCTTGAATAAATTTGCAGATCGGGTATCAATACGATTTTGATCATAAACCTGTTGGACTTCGTGGGAATGAAGATGCACGAATGTGACGATGAAAAATTGAAGTTTAATAGGACGAAATAGAAAGACGATCGTTCGGGACGATGCCGAAGAGAATACTGAAATTCACGAAAACGCCGAGCGCTGTTATAGATCAACCATTCCGCTGTAGACTAAACACTCTTGTAAGATAGCGTGTGTGTTCACACACGATCCAAAAAACGACGACAAAAACACAACGACGTCAAAATTGTTAGGCTAACCATTCGATGCCGCGGGAGTATCGCACGCGCATTATAAACGGGAGATAAGGACATCGATGACGCCCACGTAACAGCGCGATCAGTCGTATATTTGCGAGTGGCTAAGTGGTTAGGGCTGTGTGGAGACACGTCCGCTATCGATCAGTCTTTGTTTAATTTCTGAACCTTTTGAATTACCACGATCTTCAGTCCGTTTCCTATGTTAGGGGAATTTGTTCGGTCTGCGATATCGGTTCTCCTACGTCGGAGATGCGTCGAATGTATTAAAGTTTCATTGGACGCGTATATTGGCTTGCGCATTCCAGGCAGACGTAATACGTCCGATCGTAAAGAATTAAATTGATCCACGGCATCGTAAAGGTCTTTACAATAGTGACAATATCGATCTGGCATTCGGACTGCGTTTAACGATAAAAGTCACACGGTGGATGCGAGGGAAATCCCGCAATTATCGAGATGTCTGTCGATGTTAATCTTATCTAGCGTAGTCTGTTGTATTCCCGAGTTCGAACCGCGACTACATACGTCATGCCTCGAAAGCCGATGCGAAATAGAAAAGCATCTTTTAACGCCCTAAATTGTGCGTTGTCATTCTTCAGCCATGGATTATTTCGTTTAGCAAAAAGTAGATATTCTTTGACGGTGTGATTTTCTTCGCGTGATAAAAGATGCGAAGTTAAAGATACAAATAGAGCATCGTTACTTGAATGACTCGATGCATACGTAAGTATGCGAGACATCGACAAAAAATGGTGTCAAGAAGATCAAGCATATTTGCACGTACGTGCTATTTGCAGTTTGTAGTAATGCATTGTAGTAAACCTTTGTAGCTCGTAATGTAATTGGCATCTACGTAAACCTTGTGAACGATCATAGTCGCGTTATATCGTGGCATTTTCTCAAAAATTGCTTCCTCTCCTGACTTCGGAATCACGGAACGTATCAAACGGAATAACATTACATTTTTCTCGATACGATGAATATATGTGCGACGTCATGCCAGACAATCGAATCGTTACGACCAGGCTCGATAATTTGTTTTTTCCTCCTTAGTTTGTTTTGCGATTCCATGTTCGATGATCCAGATCTGCTTGCTTGCAGTATACGTTTTGCTGACGTGGATCGATCGAACGCGAGATACGTATCGATCGCAAGAAGATGCCGGAATCGGCCGAGATTGATTTTTTTAATCAATAATAACACATTTTTAATCAAAATAATAAAGAATCGTTATTTAACGGTGTTGAACGCCATGCTCGGATATTTCATCGATAGTGAATCAAACGATGATGTTCGTCGAGAATGAAATTTCTTCGTGACATCGAGGAAGAAAATAATCTTTGTACGTGTCCTTCGTGGCCTGACTTCGTACTTTTCAGTCGAACGAACACAAAAATCGCCAGTAACGGTAAATTTTTAGCGACACGAATGGATGGGCGATCATTTGGCACCTAGCTACTTGTGCAAATCGACTTGGAATGTGCGATCGATAAATCATTGTCAGTCGAAAGATCGAGGTATTCGTGCGTTACAAAAGTATCGGTAAAAACCAATGGTGGAAACGATAGGAGTTTGATTACTTCCGTTCGATCCACTTGGTAAGTTCAAGATCAGTGTCCACGATGACCCTAGCGCAATATTCATCATCTTCGAGATCTGCGATAAAAGTCAACTATTCCAAACGAAACGTGTAAAAGGAAACGAAGACGGAGGAACAAAAGGTAGCTAGTCGCGGTTGAACTCTCGATGTTGACGTAATCCTATCGAAAGTCGTTTTCTAGGTGCAGTAGGCTATCTTCGATCGGAACGCAAAGGTACGAAGGCTGGAAGATGCGAGTATTCCCGCATAGAGTGCTATTTAAAGATTCTCGCGGCATTCAAATTGTGTCACGTGACTGCTGGCTAGCTGCCGTTTCTTTGCCGCGAGTATTCCTGCTGCCTGTTAACGCAGGAGACTGCAAAACTTCGTAGAAAGAGAGAAGTGCCCCGTCCACGGGCCATTTCACGCGACTGGAATCCACTTGCCTTCGCTCGTGGCAGCTTCGAACCTTAGCTTCGAATACACCTTCGAACGATGCAATGCGGTAGGATTCTTCGATGCCAACTTCTTCCTTCCTGATAAATTCTCGACCACGTGTTTCTTACTTTTTGAATTTGCCTCTCCGATCGTCGAATCTTTTACTTTGAATTGCCCAGAGGTTTTAATCGAAGGTTATTCAATTGGCGTTAGGAAGTGGATGAAAAGGCGAAGTTTGCGGAATTCCTCATGGAATCGCGGAATTACGGATAGAAAAAACGATACCGCGAGGTCGCCTCGATCATCGATCCTCGTCGAAAGACGTAATCGAGATCTTCGGTATTCGATCGAACGCGAGATATCGTCCCGATGAACACTTTGAAAGGAAACTCGACGCGATCCTCTCTCGTGGCATTCCTCGCGCAAACGCCGACACGAAATGGCGGCGGGGAACGGACGCGGTGACGCGGCAACGTCTTCGATCGCGTACGCGCGACGTCGATCTACGATCGTCAATTATTAGATAGTCGCTGGCGCCTGTCGGTCAATTATGTTAACCTTCGATCCGCGAGCATTAATTAACACTGGCGCGATGCTTTTTCGCGTTGAAAATTTTCGCACGTGCATCGAGAATCTCTTCATCGGAATCGATGCGGATCGTGTTGCACGGATGTGCCACGTAATGGAAATGACAGAAATAGAACGCGCGTCGACTATGCTGCGTACCAATTAATCCGACGCTATAGAAATCGACACTGCGATGCAACGCGATTCCTAAGATGCGATCTTGCCGAAGAGATCGACGAGCGACGATTACGAAGACGGACAATCGGATGAGTCGGTGGAAAAAGGCTTTTTGCCATACGACATTCGCCAACATTCGAAAAACGGGCTATACGGCCGTCGATCGTTCCAAACGCTAGCTAGAAAGCAACGCGGCAAAACTGATCGCCGAGTTTCCTTCGAATCTCGAGGGGGGTAACGCTCGAGGTAATTACGATACTTCGTAAAATGGTGTTTCTGCACTTTTCTGCAAGTCGGTCACGAGTCTGCAGGATACGACGAAGCGTCGTGTCGCGTCGAGAGACGAACCATTGCCATAACGTAACGCACCAATAGCGGCACCATCGAACGTCTCTACTGGCAAAAATGATCGCCGAGTTTCCTTCGAATCTCGAGGGTAATGCGTTACGTCAGAACGTAAAATGGTCTTTCTGCAGGTCGGTCACGGTTGCCCACGATACGACGAAGCGTCGTGTCGCGTCGCTTCGCGTCAAAAGACGAACCATTGCCAGTCCAACAACCAACAACACCAGCAAGCAATTTACCGATCTCGTTGCTCGATTCGCACGCTCGCCAGAAGATGGCGCAGCGGTCGATTCTCGCGCGTCAGCCGCGCCTACAGCCTCTATACGTCTCTCCTTGGAAGGTGGCGTCGCTACGAGCGCAGGTGCAAGCGCAAGCGCGGAGCAACCAAGAGCCCTATCCTACTGAAACGCCCTATAGCCCGGGTAGCCGTCGCGCGGCGCGCGTTACGACTCGGAGAGAGAGTATTGACCGTCCCAGCGGGCTCGGTGGAAATTTCCACTGGCCTACCTCAAGACTCTCGGTAAGTACGGCCACGCACACTTTCCTGCCGATGGCCGTTCTTCGTTCGCTACTGTGCGCGTGTGCCGCTCGTACGTGCACGCCACTACGCGTATCATCGACGAACGTCTCGTCGGCGGTCTGCTGCCCAATGTAAAGGCCGCCATCGAAGTTATGCCGTTTCTGCGCCTCTGCCGACCTATCGCTTTCGCCTTGCGAGAACGACTTCGTTTTTTCCCCCTCGTTCCACCATTATTTTCCTCTTGTATCCGAATTTCTTCTTTTCTTACTCTTTCGGTCCCCTCTTTCGCGTTCTTCTCTCGTTCTTGGTTATCATCGACGACGTTGCCTGGTATTATTGATCGTAGAAAAGAGACGCGCGATTAAAGTTTCAGCAGTTTAACGCTCCAATTTGCTTCTTTTCCGCTTCGATAGGCGTTCTCAGTCGTTCCGTCCTCTTGGCTTCCGGTATCGATTCTCTTTCCAATCGGTTTCCGTGCTTCTCGTTCTCGATGAGAACTTTATCGCGGGAGTAAGTTCGCGTTCGAGGAAAGAGGACTACTCGATCGTTCGCATCGTCGAATTTCGTTCGTAACGATGGTGGTTGCTAATTTTTGAAGGCGTCGCTTCCGATATCGATTTTTCGCACGGCGCCAATCGGATGAGAACCACTGCCAATCGGTATGTCGGAGCTCCGGTATTCGAAAAGGCATTAAAGACGCGGCAGCGGCTCAAATTGAATACGTGACGAGTCCGCCGACCTTGACAGGGAGAAAAAGAATGGAATGCGACGAGCGTAGTTTCGTCGGCTTGGCGATTCTTCGAACGTGGGTATGTGCAACGAACGAACGCCATCGTTGTCGCGAACGCTTTCGAGCACCGAAGAAAAGGAAAACCGAGGGGTGAACGTTGCTTCGGGCAGACGTCGCTGAGAAACACGAGATAGTGACTCGTACGCGACTATATTTAGGTAAGCGCCGTCCTTCGCTTTTACGTAACGGCATAATAGAGTACGTTCGTTCCTAACTGAATTAATATAAATACATTATCTAACCTCTCTCGGCGCTCGTTTTATGCAACGTTCCACGGTTTGATCGCTCGAGTCGACGGGCCTCCAGTGTAACGTCTTTCTTTTTCTTTCGTAGAAAGCAGCGACGATTAATTTACAAAGCATGCAATTCGAACGATAAAGGACGCGGGCCTAATAATTAGGTTTCGATAGTTGAAAAAGTTCGTTGTAGCCATTTGCGATGTCATCGCCATCTCTCGGCATCCAAGGGGCGAACCGTCTCGCTCCGTAGGTAAGATAGAAATTTTTTTGCCCGTGCAGCGATAAAAAAGAAATCCTCCTTCGAGTATTTTTATTAACCACGGAGAAAGCGGTGCTCCGATTGCTCATGGGTTAATAAATAAAGTTACTTCCAAGTGATATCGATTGGTATCTTTATGGTTCGATAGAGGTCGTTGCGAGCGACAAAATACGAATGACGAATTTTTAAAATTCGTCATTATGGGAAATGGTATTATTGTCCTGTTATTGCGACGATATTTATAGTTAGTAAAATTTCTAGCTATTAAATGACGTCATTTACGGTTTAAAATATATCGTCGGTGTCCGATAAACGTCGGAGTAATTTATGTCGAGAGAGTGGCTTGATATCCGCAAGAGGTTGTTTCAGAGCTAGAAATAAATACGTTTTATCTTCTAATATATCGTAGCTCGAATGTATTCGTGGACATCCGTTCCGGTTCCATCGCGGTTAAGCGTAAAAGCGTCTTCGGAAATACGTTAAACAATTTTAAAAACGTCGGTCTTTTTTCTCCTAAAACATTACTATAACATTCAACGAGAAATTAAATTCTAGCGATCTCGTTACGAAGTTCCACGATATCCGCGAAGACAACGAAAGTATTTTTTCCTCGAAAGAAAGGACATCCCTTAATCGTCAGCGGCGAAATTGTTCATTCTTCGGTTTATCCTTTGGGTTAAAAGTTCTCTTCTCCTTTTATTGTTTTTATCCTCTTAAGGGATAATTCTGGTAGTAGACCGTACTAGTTACCATTGTCCGCGATATAAAGCGACGGCACCAACCGTTCCCAACTACGATTCTCCAAAGTAATTAACCGAATAGGTCTTAAACTGCATCGGAAAGTTCGAAATGAGATTAAGGAACGTCGTGTCCTTTTTATTTAAAACAGCAGCATTTTCAGCGAAGAGTCGCGGTACGACGATGCTTCTAACATTTTTTTCGGAGAAGCGGATTCACCTCGACGTTCGAAAGTTCGAAGAGATATATATCGGAGGATCGTTTATAACCGAAACTATATAATGTTCGACCGAGATGTTTCCGAGCGACTTTGAATAACTATCGATCGTAGGGGACGAGGATGGCGCAAGGAGATGGTCCTTGGAATTTACTTTGGAGCACGAAAGTAAAACGTTCCTTGAGAAAGCGACGACTTAATGAAGACGACAGCTAGTCGTTAATTAAAAGTACATTTTCCTAAGTATCGTATTCCGGGATTAAACTACCCCGTCTGTTCGTTCGAACGAGTCTCGCGAGGTGCGCTCGTCAGTGGCGTAGAAATTCAAGAAGCGGTTTTCATTTTTTTTTCCGGAGCTCGTTTCGCGCGAATGAAACGCGACGGTTCCTTAACGTTCTTCGCGCTCTTGCGACCCACGAAAAGAGGGAAAATCGATCGCGCCGTTCGTTCGAACGATTTTATTAGACAGATAGAGACAGTTATTTCGGCTCTTTTTTTCTAGCTCGAAGTGAAATTAAGTTATTTACTATATGGAAAGACTACGAAGAATATAATTTTTTATATCAAGAATATTCGTCATTCTTGATCGTAACACTGACGAAAGTCTTCTTCTATTGCTTTACAAAAGTCCTTTGAGCCGCGTCTTTGGGCCGAGTCGAAAATTGTATCGATTCGTTCATTTAACGACTCGTGCTTTGTAATGTAGGATTTGAACCGGTACAGTTGGACTCATAGGTCCCGTCCATTCTAACGATCTCATGCATTCTCGACCTTATTCCTTCCTTCCATCCTAGCGACTTCACGGATTTCGACCTTATTCGTTCTTTTCATCCTAGAGACCTCGTACAGTTCCGACCTGATGCATCCTGTATCGGATCCTGTATTGGAACGGCACGGAAAAATAACGCGTCGCAACGCTTGCGTTGTTTCTTTGCCGATGAAAAGGAGTTTCGTCGCGAAGTTCTTCTGGATTTTGCACGTTACCGACAATGGCAATTCGAGTAGATACAAAAGAGAAAACGCGATCGATAGATAACGCTTGTCTTCTCTCCTTCCACTTGGCTATTTATAGAGGAGCGACTGACTCCTTCCTCCAGGACTATCTCTTCCCTCCGTTTTTCTCTTTATTTTCAGCTTGTTATTTATCGAATGTCTTTGAGCGCGGACTCGCGAAGCTTCCTCGCATCTAACGATATAAATTGCACGAAAATAAGAATGCGTCGAATGACGTCTCCTTCACCGAGGATTTCTCGGTTCACGGTACGAGTCTATCGCGTATTATTGCTCCTCGGGCATCGCCTTATCGTTTATCGCAAATTTTCCCCTTTCTTTCCTCTTCCTCTTTCGAATAAAACTCGAACCGGAGGCCGCGCACTCGCAATTGACTCAACTTCTCGCTAATAACGCGACGATCGCGCGGCGATTGTTTGGCTGGCGATGCACAAGCAGATATCCGCAACGATTCGCTGTGACGTCAAAAAACGTTTTAAACAACTGCGCGCGTACCGACGGTTAATGAAACGTTTCGAGGGGAATTTCGCTCTTGAAATTGCTCGTAATAGAACTCTGGTCACTGGGCGTGTTCGATCAAAGGATTAAATTGTTCTTTTTTTTCCCCCTGTCCTTTTTCCCTTTTTTTTTTTTACACGAGTTACGCGTTAACGCTCGAGTTGCCATCGGATCCAACGGGATACGAGCGTAATCCGTACTTGTCAAACGTACGGAGCTTGATCGCCGTCACGATGCGTCGAGTCGATGGCATCTTGGTTAAATTAACAGACCTAATCCCTTGCTTAGACAGAGCCACGTGGGAAATCAGTTTCCCTTCCGTAATTTGGGACGGGAGGACGTCGCTCTCCCTTTAGGTTCGTCAACTTTAGGTTCCGTCGACGGCCTGTCACTCGTCTTCGAAGCTTCTTCGACATTGCCTGTCCTTTTGCACCGACCAAGGGTGGCGAAATACCGATTCGCATATTTCGTCATCGACACCTTCCGATCGAAGTTAGGTCAGGTTAGGCGAGATAGGTTAGGGTTTTTGTACAACGATTTACGAGCTATTTTCATCGTCGACCAATTTCACGAAAGACAAGGCGTCACTTTGACACCTTCCAATGCATCGATTATCCACCAAAAGTGGAAACTTTCGAACTGCTCGAATCCTAATTTTTGGAAAGCCCTGGCGTGTATAACTTACCAGTGAAACCGCGTAAAGTTCTGCTCTGGAGTTCCACGCTCTAGGAACAAGCGAAAAAGTTAACGTTGCATCCGAAACTCGTTTGGACACGTCGATGGTAGATCGGAAGTCGGCATCGACGATTAAACGACGGCCGTGAGGGAAGCCATTTTGTTACACGAAGCACACCCAAATGATATTTAGGCCGTGGAGTGATCGGGAATGGCGACAAATCGTCGTCTTCCTTTGGAAAGCTACGGAAAAGAAGCGGGTCCGTCGTAGCGATAGAAAGGAGTTTTATCACGCGCATCGATAAGCCAGACCGCCAAATTTATGCGAGATCGGACTAAAATTGGGATTCGACGCGGTACAAAAGGCCGCCTCTTAGAAAGTCCCGAAGCGAACATGTCGGTAGAGGGCGCTATCAAAACGCGCGTCACATTCTTGGTCAGATGAATAATCAAGCGAAATGAATTATGGATCTCGAGTGCAATATCCGTTCGCGCGAGGAAAGCGATAATAAAACCGATGCTTCCTAGCGGTCTCTCGAGCGTACGCCAATATTTGCATTATCAACGGTATAAAATTTCGCAAATACGCCAGTTCTCTCTGTCTCCGCGTTCCTTCTTCCTTCCTTTTGTGCCTCGACCTGTCTCTCTCTCTCTCTCAGGTCCCACCCCCGATCTCTCCTTCGTTCCTGTTGGCGAATTTTAAAGGAAACAGCCCGAGGAGTAAATAAAGTACACAAGAGGCTGTGATTAAACGTTCACTGAATGACATCTGCATTTGATTAAACCGTGGACCGACTGATACGATTTTCTACCTGACGCGTTCAGCGCCCACCACGATGATCGTAATCGCATTGGAATATTTTATCTCATTAGCAACGGCGTCGGTGAGCCGATGCAGAGCCGGTTGTCGCGCGACAACGCGCTGCTTTTCGCACCATACACGCGAGCCATACTTACGTGCGTGCGTACACGTATAAACTATGCCTATACACGCGCTCACACACGCACAAACGCACACTCGGAGGCCTTATATTAATCTAAAGACACGACTGGCATCATGGAAATTAACAATGAGAGCGACGATGTAATGTCGCTGATTATCGTCGGTTGTCTCGCTTATTCGTTCGTTCGTTCGTTCGTTCGTTCGTTCATTTGCTGACCCTTCGAATTGGGTTAATGGAAACGATGTTTCGACCATTCGAGCGACTCTCTACGTTGAATGACATCGATTCTCGCCATCGATACTTGTATGCCCTGCGCGCATTTTTTTTTATTCGTCCATGCTCAAAATTCGGTCTCGTTTTGTTTTTTTCTCTTTTTTTCTATGTCGCTTTCGGTCTCTGTCCGTACGTTTCGCGCCAAGACGATTGAAATTTGACTCGATCGGAATATGGAAGTCGATAAAGTTGTTTTCTCGAAAGGGCGGAGTCGATCGTATCGCGTTAACATATTTTTGGAAACGAAGCGTTCCTGACCCTCTACAGGCTCGTGTGACTTCGGAGTCACGCTCGGGTGAACTCGATTTGATTCCATTCTTTTATCGTTATTTTTCACTTTCGGGTAATTTTTCGAAATTGGATTTTCGATTTTTTGAGGTTATACCTGCAGGCTCACGAAATATCGTTGTTTTAATAAAAATACGAAACCTTGTAAATTCTCTGCCATTTTGTATTTATAAGTTGATATTTGTCGATTCCGCGTTTAAAAAAAGACTTTCATAGCCACGAGAAAAATTCGGGTTACGGAGAGTTTATCCGACTACCGACGAAAATTTCATCGTTTGGAAGGTTAGAAGCACTGGTAGGTTTGGTAAATTTTTAGAGACTTCGAGGATGGCCGATGGGAATTTTAAAACGATCTCCTTCCGACAAAAAACTTCGTAATTCCTTTCGAAGGTAATTATTGCCTTCCAGCTCATCTTATCTCATTTTCGCTTATTGTATTTGACTTGCCACGTCTTCAGGCAGCTTCTTTCTCGATTGCCAGCGTTCTACGCGAGAGATGTAACGTCTAATATTTGATCACGAGCAAACATTTTAGGTTCGAATTTCTACGTGGAATTAATCGTTGCTTGTTCGATAATATCGTTTAATTATCGAAGGTCTACCTTACCAAGATTTCATCGCAAATGCTGTTAAAGCACTTTCGAATCTTTGGTATAGTCGTAAGTGGATTACGTCGTATTTGATTCGTCAGGGAATCGAACGATGTAACCAGTCTCCGAATATCGCAAAAATCTGGTCCTCTTTTGGATGAAAATTTAGGTGTCGTTATGTTGAAAGATTTTTCGATAAATATAATATCACGCTCTCGCGCGTTCTTATCGGCGGATTTATCTACATTTTGTTTACAAAACGGATAACGTGATTAAATAATAGAATATATCGCAGCTAGAAATACGAACGAGTTATTAATTCAATCAAATGTTTCCATTATGAATTTTACAAATTATTAACTAATGGGTATTGATTTATCCGACGACGACGCGTTACATCCTGACGCGACTTAACACGTATTAATCGTTATACGTTTACAATCTTTCGTACGATATCAGTTTTAACGCGTGCAAATTCCAATAACAAAACGTCGAACGAATCTTTTCCGATAAATTTGTTCTTGAAAAATATAATAAACCTTGCCGATTGGTTTATCTCCCTTCCTCTTCCTCTCTTCCGTACGTACGCGAAAAGTGCGTACAGGCGTGGTGTTACAATGTTTGACTACCGCGCGAACAATTTTGTTTTTACCGTACGTCATATCGATACGTGCGACGTGCAAAATAGTTTTCTAGTAGAAAAATGCTGTTTTCGCGTGTCGACGACCGTGCTGTAAATGCTGTCACGACGTCGCTGTAGATAGTGTAGACAGTGTCCTTGGTCTCGCTTACTCTCTAGTCGAGATAATTCCCACATTTAATAATAACGAAGCGTTTATTAGAACCTCGCTAATAATAACAATAATAGCAATGATAATAATAATTCTAATAATAATGGCAATGATAAGAAACGGATATAGAGAATACGAAATCAAGAGTCGCGTGAGTCGGAAGTTTTTCCTAGTTTTTCGTATCGTATCGGCTTCCGTTTATTATTATAAAAAATTTAACAATCTTGAAAACAATCGGATTATCCGTTTGCGTTTTCGTTGTTTAACAAATGACAATCTTAAGAAAAAATCATCACGATCGCTCTTTCTCTTCGAGCCAACGCGTTAAATTGAGCCAAAACAACTGGAGCCCGATTTTGGTCACCAACTCCGTATCGGGAATAGCAATCCGATAACGGCTAATCCTTCTTCTGGTACATTGCGGTTCGAGTTGCGGAAAGACATCGACAGACGTCGAGAATAGCTCCGAATAGAATTTCATTGAACACCGATTCGATCCACGACGCGTTTCAAGGACGCTACCTCTTCCACCTGTAATGTTTATTAATATATATCGATTGTAATATATTATCGATGATTAACAGAGAGTCGCGCGAGCCGAGGAGGAAAAAAGAAGGTAGAAACGAAGGATAGATTTACGACGACGTTTATAAATTGAAAATATATAGATTTATTGAAATCCTGCGATATCGAAAATGGGAAAATTATGCAACGATGCATTCTATTTACGAGACTAGATCGAACGGCGAGGTGCGAAGCTCGACGTCGTAGAAATTTTCCGTCGAAAACCTCCAGGTAGAGCCAAAAATACTCGATCGCTCCTTTTTTATTCGTTTGCCCTCCGAAACTTGCCAATACGTCTGTAACTTATCGTTTGTTCGATAGCACTGCGCACGACACCAACATGGCGTCACAGGACGGCACACTGTTAATGATAGCCGACGATCTTAATCAAACGTTAGCGACTAGACGTCTGAACTGGACTCTCGTGAACGACTCTCAACACGAACAGCGGCATGAAAAACCTCCAAAAGAGGCGAACCATTCCCCGGCAATCGCGACAGCGAATCGAAATTATCGCGGAAACTCCGGGAGCAGCGGGCAAAGGGAATTCGGCGAGGATCAACGTTTCCGAGGTTGTCGCGCGTCGAATTCTCGGCGCATCGGGCTGCAGCGGGACCAAACGAGGAGGCGTCCGTGTGGGAGGGAATTTAAAAAGCCGACGCAGACACGAAGGAATAAAGGGCGAAACGATAATCCAGGATCGAATCGAAGGTTTACACCGACGCTGGAAGCGTGTCACCCGATTTCGCGGGATTATGCGGATCGTACGGATTTGCGGAGTGGTGCTGGGGTCGACGGTGGCCGAAGACGAGCCAGCGATGCTCGCAGCCGACGTGGCAGTGGCGCGACACCATGGAAGATCCGCCGACGTATTCCTTCCTGGGTACGTGTGTACGATCTTGCTGAAGGTCTGGGGGGAAAGGGGAGCGGAGAGAGGCGCAGAATCTACAGAACGGAATTTCCAATCTTGCAAGAGGCTATCGAAGGTACTTGGAATTAACGCGTTCAAATATACCATATCCTCGACGTTATATTGGAAACCGATATTCACGATCGTCTGCCACCTACCGAATTCCTTGTCCTTGCGTGCACGCACGTATTAAATAACAATAACCCGATTCTCTGCCTGGATCGAAGGCGTTTACATCTCCAGCCTTCGAATGACTGGTTCGATGATCTTCTGCAGCTTCTTTTTCATTCTCGTTTAACTCGGTCGTCTAGCCCTAGCCTAAATTCGACGTAGAAACGATGGAAGTTAAGCTGGTTACCATCGACGTCATCGAATACAACTCGTCCGTGTCACAAGCGTAACGAATTACACGTCGATCAACGACCGAATCCTCCCGGATCCCATGCCCGTTTCGAATCTACCTCTTGGATCTCGAAATCCGGCTTCGCCTTCGTTAACACGTTCGCGCCGGCGTTGGAATTCGTGTTCCTCTTCCATGGGGGCTGCCCTAAGAGCGCCTTTCTTCGAGTCCAGTCCAAGCCAAGAAAACGTTGCAAGAAACGTTATAAATGTTTATATAGAAAAAGGGTGGAGATTACGCCGCAAAGGAAACTAAAAGAGTAACAACGTATTGCAGTCGTTGCGAGGGTCAGCCAGCACTTTCTTTGAAATGTTTTCTAAAATTGCATAGAAATAAATAAACATCTATGTTTATAATATTAAATTGTTGATATAATATTAAGTTGTTGAACCAAACGTTAAATCGTCATGAAATTTTTACAGCTATCTCTCGAAGGTTAGAACTTTAAAAAAAAAATATTACTTTTGTATTTGTGGCGCCATCTGTCTGTCAGACCGGAAACTTATCAGTCGATGGTTACGTCTCTATCGTCATCCTTCCGCGCTTCGTTTTCCGTTTGCTGTCCGCTTTCAATGATCCATATTCCGAGGGAAAACGAGCCTCGAAATCGCGATTTTTAAGCGACGTTTCGACCGGTCGCTGCGAACTCGTGGGTCCGAATCGAAATTAAACGTCATTGCGCGCGATAAGCTTCCTCGTGAAACGGGTTAAATGGTATTTCGGGGTTGTTCCACGTCGATGAGCTATACGACGAAACGACTTTGATCGTATACCGGGGAAAGACATCGTTATCGATTCGCAGCCGTCGCTCCTGCGTGTGGAAGAACGATGATAGCTCGTACGACTGGAGCTTTTAGCGCGAGAGCCGCGTTCTCGGAAGAGCCTACGGGAAATAAACTACTTTAGCGGGTCCTCGTTGATGGAAGACACGGTAAAAAGAGAAAGAAGGTTCGAGGAAAAAAGAGCTACGCAGCACGAATTCTCGACGGTACGCTATCTCGCAAATTTCGCGATAATTGCGACGCATCGATCGTCCTTCCCTTTGCATCTAGAAAAACGCGTCTCTCGTGGAATCTTCGACGTTCCTCGATAGAAAAATGTTTCTTCACCCATCACGAATTTCCGATAAAAATCGAAAGCTGTCGCGCTGTTATAACACTGAACTTAGCAGCGATCGATTGAACGAACTTTTTTGAATCTCCCTTGGAATTTCCAACGTGGAAGAACTTTCTCTTTTCGTCTTTACGACGTCAATGAAATAAGAAAATAAGTTCGTTTAGTCGATTTGTGAAAATCGTTTCATTTCTTATTTAATTCGATACCAAATTGACTCCTAGCCGCGTTCAATCGTCAACAATATGATCGTTCAGGGACAGATCTTTAAACCACCCTTTGTATGAAATACGAGTGAGTTTAGCGTTGAAGTTCGACCATGTAATCGAAGACGGAAAAAAGCCTGGTGCGTTCGTCTAGCCTCGACGCGTCATCGTTGGGAGCTCGAACAAGTTCGACTCCGTTCCCTCTTTCAGGATTCCTTTCGCTAGCTCGTAAAAACGTCGAATAGACATCGCGATTCCGGGCCGCTTATTCTACGCTTCGACGATTATTGGTTTTATATTACGATCGACGTTTCCTGACGCTTCTCCCCCGCCTTCGTATCCGTCAATTCGTCTTTACTCGAGTGGCCCAGCTAGCAGCTCACCTCCTGTAACGAGGAAATCGTTTGGAGGTACCCCATCCATCCACTCACCCTCCTGTCTCTTTCACATTTTGATCCTTTCTTCGAATCCGTCGCAAATAAATGGAATGCTTGCTCGTTCGTACGTTTTAGGGCTGGAAAGTGCTTCGACGAGGAACCAATAGCTAACGATTAATGGCGCTTGGGATCAACCGCGACACCCTGAAAAGGAAGAAGGTCAGGGGCAAGGGAGAAGTTGGATTTTTAACCCGAGATTTGACGAGCGCGAGCACGTAAACTCGAGGAAATGCTTTCACGTAACGCCTCGTGTCTCTCGTCGGGTTTGGAGGTACCTTTAAAGTCGATTCGTTGCCTTTATTTCGTACCTCTTTGTCCTCTTTACTTCGACGAATAACGCGAGAGAGTATCAAACTAAAAGTTCATAATTCTGGCACTGTAATTCTTAATCGGGTCTCCGTGGTCTTACCTGAATTAATTAATCGTCGTTAGAGAAATATCAAATTTTCTTTACTTTTAGTTAATTTTAAGATTTTAAAATATTTCTAGGTTCACCTCGTTTCTTCTTTACGATGTTTATTTATTTCGAGACAATACCTCTCTCCTCGCAGCTATCCGCATTTGGAAATTCTAACGGATCTGGTTATGAACATGGAGAATATCGACGATATTTCTTTTCGATACCTTTTTCTCTTAAAACCAATATTGCCCTTTCATTTCACACAATATTGACGAGCTCAGAAACCAGTTCGATCCGAGCGAACTGTTTACGTCGCATTTATGAAGTTTTGATTTGCGTTACGAGAAGGATGATACAACCATGACTGTGGACTTACTTTATTCTCTCCTTCGCTATGGATCGCGCGATAAAGCGATCCGTGCGAGCGAATACTTTTCGATCCTTATTCAGCGCGATAAAAAGCTGAAGAGATATTATCGGTAGATGCCAGAGCTAAGTTAGCGTCCATCTTGCGATATCTA
>JAITYT010000633.1:305103-342199 GCA_025433975.1 Liostenogaster flavolineata | reverse complement strand
CGAAAAACGAGTATCTCACTAGCCTGCATTGAATCTATGGTTTTTTATAACAAATAATTAGGTAATTAATGTAGCATTCTATGGATTTTGACAAATTCCTCTGGGTTCCTGGTAGATTCCGGTGGGCCATCCGCGGTTGATGGCAATTAAATCTAGTCTCTGATCAACCGATAGGAAACAATCAACGTATCACTGCTAGTTAAATAGCAGAGAGACTCAAAGTGACCAACTCGACCATTCGTGAGCGTTCGATCCAGCTATTCCTACAAATTGTCGGAGACTTTCCGAAAAAACGAATATCACGCTGTTATTATAACGCCGTTGAAAAAGATGCAATAACCGACAATCGAGCAAACAAGTCGAATGCTTCGACTCCGTTCTTTACAATAATTATTATTCCCATGATTTTCCGCTACTGTAGAGACTTTTGGGTTTTCTTTTTTCACCAGAAATTGATCTTACTTAACACCCCGTAAAGACCAGCATCTTGCTTTAGGACATTCTTCGTTCGAAGATCCCAGTGCGGGCTGTTGAACTCAATGAAAAATCTTACGTCTAGCGAATGCTTTTGCTTTTTTGCAATTATTAAATATTCGTCGATCTCTCTTTCCGCTTCGAGTAGGTTGAAGCGACAGTCACGCGTTACTCGTTATCGATTGCACATCGTGGACCGAGAAATTCGTTGTACTTCTTCGTCGAAGATCCGACGCGTAAATTAAACTGGATATTAGTCGAATCGGGGAGTCGACACATTTTCTATTTCAATTACGTAGCATCGCGATGTTAAGAACAGGACCAGCTCGCAGTTGTCACCAAATTCAATCCAATCGTAATTTTCAAGCGCGCTTCTTAGCACGCTACGTACAGAACTTCCGAATTAATTTTGAAGATAGGACCATTAGATACAAGCTACACGCGCG
Source organism: Liostenogaster flavolineata (assembly GCA_025433975.1). Lineage (NCBI taxonomy): Eukaryota > Metazoa > Arthropoda > Insecta > Hymenoptera > Vespidae > Liostenogaster > Liostenogaster flavolineata. The sequence goes on along the minus strand of JAITYT010000633.1, from coordinate 341,279 downwards.
TGGCCATTCGATCGTATATTCCAGAACGACTACCAAGAATCGTCGACAGACCAAACGCAGACCTTACTCGAACGTGTTCGCGACTTATAAATTATAAATACCGAAGTATACGGACATACGGCCTAGTTCTCAGATCAGAGCTTCTCAACCACTCCTTTGCGAGTCATCTTCGAGCTTCCTTCCAAAATCGTTGCGTCTATTTCGCGTGACAAATTGACGGACTCTGATTAAAAGATTCTACATCGAGTCTGACCCAGATACGGTCGCGTTTTCTCGAGAGAGGAGTAATATTTCACGGAATCTTTTGTCTTCTTAAAGCAGTCTCCACCAACTGTTTAACCGACATCCGTTCGTGCTGGTGTCACGAGGACTTTGTGCTCAACGGTCGATGTATTATTATATCGGACATACTTCATTGGTGTTATTGATATTATTGGCATCGCAACGGATACATGTTATTGATGAAATGATAATGACAAGATTCTTGTACATTCTCTTGTTTATTAAATACGATATCGAGTAAGAAGAAATTCTAGGTATTAGAAAAAGACTTTGAACTTCGATAATAAACAATGGATTTAACAATCGGTTTGATTGGTCCGATGGTAATAGTCTTTAACGAGTCAGGTCAGTTTTTTTTTCTATAGAATAGATACATCGGTTGGTGCTTGGTCGATGTTGCCGTTTGGTCTTCGTAAGACGTTTAATAAATATTTTTGCTACGCGACATTGGACAGTCAAAGATGATGCCAGGAGCATTATCCTCAATTGCTCTGCAGTGGTGACACGGCAAAGAGGATTCACCAAGCAACCCGAGTACCTTTATCGGGAAAATTCCAACGGACCGCTATTGGACAAAGTCCGATATCGGGGTGGCTAATGAAGATTCGCGTTCAGTGACACACCGCAAGGTACCTCAAGTGTTGTAGTTCTAGCTATACATCAAGTGGTCTTAACGTAGTGTTTGGTTAGTTCCTCGAGCTCTTACGAATTTGATCACTAGCCAAAGGAATCGTACTGTACTTTCGTGTTGATTCTAGGTAGAATATTGGTTTTAATCGAAGTGTCAGGACTACAACAGGCGTGCAACATGATATTGTTAATCACTGTTGTCGCGATAGGGGCAATCGATAGGATAAGACGACATCATTACAGGGATAAGTTGGCTGCGAGCTTAAAATAAGAGACAGTTGCGTCTCTATCGGTGATGTAGTAGCTTCGACCTTCGGAATTGTCCGAATAGGGGAGACTCCTAAAAACAAGGACAGCTTTGACTAATTCCGTGCGGTGGACAATGATCTATAGTCCGTACGATGCGGTCGAGAGGGTCGAGAAGTCAGCCGGGTGACAGACACTTCGGTTAAATTACATTTTCCACCATATCTTTAGGTTTTTCTCACTCCGTCCCGTTGCTCTTCACCGCGACCTACCATCGAGCGCACGAGGGGTAAAACCTTTCGGGGATCGTTTTATCAACTTGAGAAGCCGCGCTTCCTATCTGCTTTACGTTTCTACGGTATAATAAAATGATATCAGCAAGAATCTTTCGCTAACTCGGTGGAATTTGGCTTCTTCTTACGAAGTTTTTCAAAAAGTGGACATCGCGTTTAGGGATCGTCATGAGACAGTTTCGACGATACAAGTAGTCGTCCGTGAATCTGCCATCGTCAGGATCACGTTTTAATCGCATCGGTAATTTCGATATCGTGGCCTACCGACTTTGCTTTTCAGCAAGTACGGTTTGGCAACAAAGTAGTTTCGACTCTTTAGAGCCAAATAAAATTCAATTTTTGATACAAAGAACTCAAGTCGATTGCATCAGGTTGTAACGTATGAAATGTCCGATTTTTCTACTCCATTCCATACCAAAATATATACCTAATGTATTTTCCATCCTGTTCGATGATTCTCTGCCATCTTTCCGGCAATTTTTTGATTCGTGATCGCAACAGTGAGGAAAGTTGGTCGGAAAAAAAGAAACGTAACGTCGTCCAAACGAACCAATGGAATTTCAGGGTGGGGGTAATCGCTTGCACCGTATTATCCGGATATTGCCTCTGGGACTATCAGTGACATTATTTCTCCGTTTTCTTGCTTTATATTTTGGTTGGAAATCGATGAACACCGTCGTGTCATCTCGGAGATGAGCGATCGAGTTTCGATCGTTTGCGAGATCTTATGGATCGGCAAGGAACGAGGGCAATAAGATGCGCACACATTGACGTTGGACGGGGAGCTCGTACGTCATGTTGGTTCCCACGCGTGTCTAGGTCAGTTTGAAGAGTATTCAGCGTATCAACATTTTCGGTATCCATGGCACACAGGGCGTAATTACACCGGATCGCAAAGGATTATACTTTTAGTTACTCGCAGTTAGTCGAATACACGTACGTGCGACAGTGTACGTGTTACAGTGCGGAAGATAAGAAATTATGGAGATACCCTCCGTCAGCCGAAACAAAATTATTATTGTTAAACGATTGAATGATAAAACGATTAAATTAGTTTGCTTATATACTGATTGTTAATGAATACATAAAAAAGATATTAAATAATAATTAATAATGTTTTGTAGCAATCGAATAAGCGATTTTTACGAATACGGTACCGTACGACAGTGGCGATAGAAAATCGTGTATTTTTGAGATTTCAGAAAAGCGTAGTCTCGAGATAAAAGTTTCTGCTTCGAGGAAACATAAGGAAATCGCTCGACATATATAAGATGCACGGGAATTCTTCGCGTTTCTCGGGTGCCAATGACAAAGCGATTTCTTATCTTTGACACGAAGCAGGAGAGAAAAAAAGGGGGACGAGCTCTATCCGTTGGTTTGAATCGTACAAAGCTTTAGATGAGAACATGCCATAAATTCGTAAAATATATCTCTCGGGGTAGGTCAAATATCGCGTTGAAGTTACAATTGCGATATTCGCTTGAACGCATTGGCATGCGAATTTTAGACGATCGAATGAAACATTTTATACGCTAGAGTCACGAACGGGAAACTCGCAGGAATAAAGAAAGAAAATGAAAAGAAAAAAAGAAAAAAGTGAGAAACAGTGGAAGGAATAGAATCGATAAATTCAAAATCGTAAAATTTGCAAAAATGGTTTTCGAATCGATCGAATTTCGTGCTTTTTTCTATTCGCTTATAATACCTTATATAACCCTTTTAGTTCCAGACGACGATATATCGTCGTTCGAAAAAGTTTCAAGAAACGCGAAAATCTCGTACGAGATGCGACTGCGTCGACTGTCTAGACGCAGCGAAGATTTAACTTTCGTTTAAATCGCTGTAACTACGTATGGCGTCGACGATGATAAATATTTGTTGCCATTTGGAGGAAGAAAAAATATTAACCGTCAAGACTCAATTACCACGGGCCGTTTTTTTTCGGTATAAGTGCCTTTTAATAACAAAAATAAAATGAAACGAGATGTGTTTTCACAGGAGTTTTTATAATTGATTTAATATCAAAATGACAACAGTAACAGTTCATTGAACTGCGACGCTCTCATTTTTATTTATTTCGATCTACCAAGGTGTCTTACAGCGACCCTAAGCAGTGTCAGTTCGTCACCGATCATCGTCGCGTGATCATCGGTGAAATAATATTCGTAATTCCGACGCGCGTTTTGCATCGCGTTGCGTAGCGCAGTGCCATAAAGCGAAGTGTAGTGCAGCGAAGTGCGAGTGGACGGAACTTCGAGGCGCTGGAACACCGAAGACCTCTGCCAACAGGTAACTATGCACAAACTATATATAATTATATATAAACCGCAATATAATTTTATGCGATGTATTTGAAAACAAAGCATGACGTATCGACCGACGTCGCAATTTACGCAATGATATCGTGTTCGTTTCGTATTTATTGTATCGTTAAATTGGGTTTGTTGGCTCACAATGTCGAGGATAAAAATTACACGCTCTCGACTCGTGTCGCCGCAGAGAACCATCCTAACGCTTTCGTTTGTTTACGTTCTCTGCTTCGATCTTATATTATGACTCTCAGTTGCTTTCTTCTAACAGAAACCAGCCACCCTCTCCGCGACGCCGCAGGTTCCTCGACGATAGCATTCCTTTAACTAGAGTGTCTTTCACAGGCCGCTTTCTCGAATATAATAAAATATACAGAAGAAATGATTCGTTTATCGATTATAACTTTCTTTTAATCGTTTAAATAATATGCGAATCCATTACCAAACGATAGTCTTCGTTGAAATAAGTAGCTTTTGTTAAAAATCAAGTTCTCCGTCCGATATAGTTTGCGAATAATCTTACGACATCGAAAAGCATGCCAATCGTTTAGATTGTCTTCGTTAGATAGTCGATTAGATATCCGTTTAGATAATAACCGAGTCTTTTGCAAAATAATAGTCCGTGCAAAAAAGAGTCGGATCACAACAGCCTCCACATCCCATTTTGTACATACTTTTTGTTGTTGTAAGTAACCACTTTTTAATTAACGAACCTGATCTCTACGTATTACTTCCGATAGAATACATTACCCACGAGTTTTTAATAACAATCGATAAGTTTCAACTGCACTTTTATATGCAATTATGTCTTTATTGCGTTTTCAATGCGTTTGGCATTAAAAGGGTTAAGGGACCTCGGACCGGCTCATTTAATACCATACACCTTCTCTACGATGTTTCCGTCCAGACGTCGTCGTATTTGTCCATTCTACATTATTTTGGTATTTTTGCTTCCGCGAGGTGAAAGGCTCACACTCGTAAAACAGAATGGCGCTTGTAGTTTGATAACGTTGCGCGTCACTAAGGAAGGGCCTTTATACCGTAGTTTATCCTCCCGCTACTCCCTCGAAGCACCAAACGCTAACTTTCCGCACCCGCTGTTGATTTATCACGGAAAGTGGCTTATGCGGTCGCTTCGCGTGATTCTTGCATGCTACCGCGCCATCCAATCGTTCTAAGTTATCGCAAGAGGATCCAGAGGACACGCGTTACCGATTTATCTCGAGGGTACTCGGCTTTCATTTTTAATCGACACGCGGATCTCTGCGGAGACGAACAACATAATTAAGACGTTGTTTTAATCGTTCGAATTAAAAGTCGAAAGGGGAGGATAAGCTAGTCGCGTCGACTCGCTACGAAAGCAGGTAGAGTAAATTTACCTTGTTCTTATTTTTAGTCGGAATTTTGAAGAGCGCAGTTATTTGAAATTTTTCAATTTTAAAAAACCGCATTATTTATAGACCGACCGAATATATATTTTTTAATTTTACATTTTATTTGTTAACTGGCTCCGTTACGTAATTGTGAGAATCGAGATCACCTAAATCACATTTCTATATTAAATGTTACACAGCTCGTCGATGGACGAGCTGTATTTCAAACCCAAAAAAATAAATTTCGCTACGCGATGTTTGTTTATGCAAAGCGTTTCCACGAATAACGATCCGAAAGTATGACATTTATCGAGTAGTCGCCTACGTTATCTACCTGCGCGTGTTCGTAATACAAACTTCGTTGGTCTATAAAAAAAAAGAAAAAATCCAAATGAATATGAATTTTGGCAAATAAATTTCATCGTTGAATTATAACAATTTATATGGGCAAAATTTATATGCGCACGGATACGGTGGGAGATCATTCGATGCGTTCGTAAAGTATCTTTCTGTCGTTCGTCGTAATGCATTGCATGCGACCAAAAAGCACGTCTGTTCGAATGCCAATTTTTTTACGCTCCGCCTCTCTGCTTCTATTTTATTTGGCGCGATGTTATATCTTGTCGTAAAAAGATCAACGAAATCGGAAGAATTCGGAAAAACACGTCGGATTATAGACTACGAATTCGGACGCTTCTCAAATAAAATTAATTATGAACGCGTAATGAGAATAATTATTATGTTAATTCTTCATCGAAAACGCAGCTTTTTAGCCGAGTGAAATTTAACTCTCGAATATCCTCGAAATGAAAGAAGGGTAGAATTCGATCCATCCTCGTAAAAAATCTTGTTGGTCTGAAATTTTCTTCGTAACGAGGAACGTCAGCGTGCAACAATTTATTCTCCAGAAGCACGGAATTAAATTTGCGCTTTACGATAAAAAAATCCATTCATCGTCATAAAATTATCTCAATTTAAAGTCTTCGAATAAATCTATAATATTTATTAACGGTCTTTCGAAGTTTCGAACGTCAAATTTTACAATGGATATGTTTAATATTTATGCGTCTTACTCGACTTTCGTTCGGTAGAGATTCAAGAATATTTGTACATTTTTAACAAATTTTCAATATATTTATTAAAACATTTTCTAACGCGTAGGAATGATCATTTCGTTCGTTCTAATTTTTCCTCGATTCTACAAACGATAATCCAACGTTCGGATTTAATTATTAGAAGGAAAGAAGAGATATTCCATTAGGTCGTTAAGTACGAAATGTTAAGTATCAAGTTTAATACTCGATGTCTCTGGATTTCACTTTGACAGTTCTTCAATTTTTTTTTTTTAAATCAAATAAATAAAGCGAACGATTCGTGTTGTTATCGAATACGAGTTCTGTCGTATTGCAGAAAGAGCCCTTCCTGTGAAATTAACGCGAACGAGCTTCCGTGTGTCTAGTTGTTCATCGGAATTGCCTTTTTCTCGTACTCTAAGCTTGAATTTTAGACTCGATACGCGTACGCGGCGTGTTTAACCGCGACCTGAATCAATAAGTCAGCCAGGCGTTTCGTACCAATGAGACAACATCGCCGATGTATTCGCTTGCTGACCATTGTTCGGTGACCAGACTCCCGACGGCTAATAGAGAGCCAAATATTCGTCGACTTCGACTCCAAGGCGATTTCGAAATCCAATTGGAGAAATCATTTTTAATCGATAGATCTTTTAAAACAGGATGGAAATGACGAAATCTTCAGAAAAGTGACATTCGATGTCGTGTCTTAGACATAGCGATTTTACGTATTAGATCGTGCGATGTATAATAAAATGTCGGATTAGCGAAAGAGAATGAAAAAATGGATTTTTATACTGGAATAGATATTTTATCGATCAAAATCAATTCGACGATCGATCACAGACAGGGTCGATGAATCCTGATGCGATTCTTTGGATACGTCTGGAAAATAACTCGTTTACGAGATGTCCTTTGCGACTGTCACGAGTACTCGAAGAATTTTTCAAGCGGTTTGTTGGAATTGGAAAGTTGTAAAAATGTTCAATACGATAGAAAATAATGGGGCAAAAAATACGATAGGAAACGCGATAGGAAACGCGATAGGAAACGCGATAGGAAACGCGGCAACGTAGATAAATATTCGTATATCGACAGACAAACCAATGGATCAGATATAAACACGCGGTACAATCGTTTTATGGGCGTCGAATTCTGCATTGTTGTTTTAAATCATACATACGTACATACGCGCACGCACACGCATACCTGCGCGCAACGTTTCCCTCGTTCGAACTGGCTCTCTTGGCGATTGATCAGATGTTGACCACATTTGTCAAGCTCAATGATCAATTTCCAGCGAAACAGTTACGTTTCAATAATATCCGCTTTGTGGATAACGAATCGTTGGCTGTCGCTTTCGAAACTAAAACAGCGCTTTTTTCCCCCTAAAGTTTGAGTTTAGAAGGCTCGATGGTCTCTTTTACGTACTCTTCATTTAAGAAGGGGCTTTTTATTTAGCGTACGATACGGATAACATCTCTATCCATGCGCGTGAATTTATTCCACGTTTAAAAGTAAAGAAGGCTTCGCTTTAACTCGATCACGTAGCTGAAAATCGAATTCGAAGATTTCCGTAGTATTTATCGAACTCCCGGTCCATTTTCCACGTCTTAAACCTGCCGTATGAGTTTGGAAAGGGCAACTGAAAGCGACAATCGCCATGGCCAACGTTCGTGTCGTTTATGTAACAGGTTCTATCGCAAGTCGCACATGTTGGATATGGTTTAGCCCCATTTAAAGAACGAAATATCTCCGTGGAAAGCAAAGGAACGAGCTGTGTTTCTCGAGCTATCGACGATATAATCCCGAATCCGACGAAACAGAATCGAAACGTAAGCGACGAATGAGAACCGAGAGAAATAATAAATACACGTATACAAAAGTCTGGTTTCTTCGAGAGGATTGCCATCGATACGGGAACTTGTAGAACTTTGAATTTAAAACTTGATACGAGGCTACAGGTGGAAGTCTATGACATAGGACGAGAAGTTTTTTCACTCCTACTCGTTCTCTTTGTATCTTATTTCTTCGAATATTTCATCGAGTTTGGAAACTCCGCCATTTTGTCGCGTCGATGTCGTTGGAGGGTTCATTAAACGCTTGCCGTGATTCTAAACGGATCGATCCTAACCTAAAGCTCCTTCATAGAACGAACTAGCTCGTGATACGTTGAGAGACAATTTTAAAAATGGCGTTTACTACGCAAACGATTAGCGAAACTACTTAAAAACGCAATAAAATTTATATTTAAGATTATATCAACTTCGTTTTATATACATTCGATAATAAATTAACCATTATCTGCGTTGAATCACAAAATCGATAACTTTCTCAATCACCGGTCTACGCGGTATACGTAGACGAAATATCGGTAGGTTCAGCGTCAAAGTTGGAATTATTCGTTGGAAGATAAAGTCTCTAGTTCCGCACGTCGCGGGAGATTTCTCATTCAAAGCGAAATAGCGGATTACGTTAGGTAGAATCCTTATTGGCGGGTTTCGGCGAGCACGTGTATCGATTTCGGAAATATCCATATTGGTCTCAACTACCGTGAAATTTATACCTGGCACATCGCTCGAATATAATGTCGTAACGTATAAGGCGGCGTTCGCGCGCGTACCCGCATATGTACATCAGCGCACACGCAATCGAACCGTATTTTCGCGTTTGTTTTACGTACGCGAAAACGTTCGTAAAACACGACAATAATATCCGAGAACGGTAGCATGTCGCGATGCAATTTATACTACGGCTTGTTTTCTCTTCGCGGCATTATTCTACGTCCGATGTAAGTTTGCATATCGCTTCTCGTTGTTTAATGGCGTCGTAACCGTGGAAAACGCTAATCCTAAGGAAAAAGGAAACGAACGAGATAAGTTTGAGAAAACGTGTCGGTCGTACTCGCTACGGGAACCTTTCGATAATGTTGGAACGACCGGTGTCGTAAAGCGAGTTTAAGGTCGTAGATTAAGTTAGGATAAGTGTAGAAATAAGAAGAATGCTTGTTGCGTAGGGACGAGGCGATCTTAGGTTAATGGCGTTGGTTAAGATAGGCGACGAGTTAGGGTAAGGTAAGGGAGGGTGGAAGGAGGAAGTTTGCAAGGGCGAAGAAGGGGAAAAGATTCGTAAATATGTAACCGTGTAAATGTGTAAAGAGGCATGCTACCCTCAGGGGATATAATACGTAATATAAATTTTAATCTAAACTCCAAATTGGCTAACAAAGTAATCTCTGCTTTTCAGTGCAAAATAAAACTCGATTTTCTCTACTAAGAATGAACTTTAATCGATTACTTTTTCGCGATTTTATTTGACGACCTTTCGTAACAAATGTGTATTAACTGAATATTATTGCCAGGTAAAAAATAAAGCCATCCGTAGACGTTAGAAGTTATAAAACTACAAAGTATAGCGATTAACCACCATTATTATATTATAATTTGTACTACGAGTAGGTGAAACCGTTCATCGAATTTCGAGGTAGACTGGCTGCAACGAAACATAAAGTCGATATGGAATCGATGTAAAACGGCAAAGGGTTGATAGGAGCCGGTCAGAAACGGACGATGGGGCAAAAAAGGGTAGAAAAAGAGCAGCGTATGGGACGGAGTACGTCGATTTCCAGAAAGAGGAACAGAGTCGTTTCATAAACTTCTTAGGTTTACCGGAAAATTCTGTCAAATAGTATTATTTCAAGTTGAACATTGCCTTTTATTTTTTTTTATTTTTTTTTATTTCAAAAACGAAGACCTAATAGAATCTCGAGATTCCGGAGTCGTGATCATCGAATCGAGGATATCGTGCTTCTTCGTTCATCGGCATCCAGAGTAAGCGAAGTCGATCCACCGTGGGAGCGAGATTCGAATGGATTCCCCGTTTAATCGTCGAAAATTCATTCCGGGAGCAGTGGTTAATTGCGAGGCAGTTGCTCGCGTCCACCGTAAAAGCACGAGGCGTTCCGAAATGTAACTGCTATCCGTAAGGTACGCGTTCCCTCTTGTAATTTCTACTTCCGTCGTGACACGCGGTCGTCGAGTCCGTCCACGATATTCTCGAATCATCGAGTACGGCCAGCGAGCACAATACGCTTTCGAAATAATTGCCAGATTAGAGGAATTGTCGCGCAGAGCTCCGCGAACCCCTCGCGTTGTTCGGCGTTGTCTGGTCGGTGCTCGCAGGAAATTTGTCCTAATTTATGGGAGTGGGAGGGAGGGTAGCAGCCGTCGCGGTGTCGAAGTTGACAAATTCGAATCGGGGCGCTTCGTTCTCCCCTCGGTATTTTTTTGCTTTTTTATTCCTGTTTTCGTTTCCCTCTTTCTTCTTCTTTAGGTAGGGACGATCCAGTTTTGGTCGTTCGACGTTTAAAATTGTAGGAAAAGTAATTTATTCTTTCCTACGTTTCTTAGAGATCTAATCGTCGTCCTATGGAGCTAACCGAGTCTAAAAATGGGAAATGGGAATATATGGAGCCTTTTAAGAAAAGATTCGAAAGATTCGTTACTTTTTCGATTTCCCATTATCCTTTCCCCGATATATTCTCCTCGTTTCTTGAAGAGCTTATCGTCGTCCTTTCGCGAAGACCGAGACTAAAATTCGATGTCGTCGAACGGCGAGGAAAAGAGAGGAACAAAGACGAAGAGAGGATAGGAAGGACCGCGAGCAGAGATAGAGCGACAATGGACGCGTCGCCCTGCTCGACGTAGAGCGTTACGAGCGCGTAACCGGCCACATCATCGATGGACATCCGTGCGCAACGACTTCGACCACGCGGATAATTTCGAATTGGATAGGAAGCGTCGAGTCGAGAGCGTCGGATATCGATTTTCGTCGAACGAATCGAAAGTCCTCGTTACGGATCGACTGCCGCGATGGATGCGAGTCTACGGCGTCCTCCGCTCTTCCAAATGAAACGACTTCGTTCGGTCGATCGACCGCTCGAAAATCGTTCGCACCCACGAACGTTCGATTCTTAGACGCGAGGTAACCGCGTTGACGCTTCCCTAATTTTTTAGTTCGATTAATTATCATTTTTATTTCGAAAGTGACCCAAGTCCGTTTCTATTTAAATCGAGGTATCGAAGAGTTCGCATTTAAATAAAATGAAAAATACACGTATAGGATAGCAACGCGTCACGCTGTTTAAGCCACGTGCAATTCAGGTTCGCATCCTTAAAATTCTAGCCCTGGAATGTCTAAACTCTACAGTACGTTCTACGCGTCGAGTTCGATGAATTATCGAAGAGCCGACATAAATGATAGAGAGTTTCGACAAGTACGAATAATATGCCGTATTATCGAGGCATTCGTTCCGTCTTTCATACAATCGACTCTCAGCTGTTATAATTACGAGGATGAATGATCGCGCGTGCGATGATCTACGAGCCGAGCGTATTCGAGTAATAAAAACGTTCGTTCGCAGATGCTTCCTCCTCGTTGACAATCGAACCGTGTAAATCGATGAATATTTATTTATTTTATTTAATTAAATATTTCAGGGAATCTGGGAGAGAGGATCGAAGGATACTGGATTATGGAAAGTATCGCGACGGACGCGTTATAATTAAATACTCGGTGTACCGTGCCTGTCGCGATACGCGAATGTAACGATGCATAAGGTAGATAACCTAAAAATTAAGATGTAGGATTAAGGAACCGAGAGCGCGTGTACACGTATACTCGACTCGACTAGCCATATTTTGTCGGTCGTTGTTCACTCGACGATCCGAGCTCGGATACGTGGGAGCGAGGTTGGTTTCTCGGTCGCTTGCGATAAACGGGGAAGCCAATATCCGAATTTGGGTATTTCAAGACGATGGCATGGAAAGATTAGTTCACCGATGACCGAACGACGTAAGCAGGGGCCAGTCATCCTCCCAAGGGCCCAAGTAAGGCAGGTTTTCTTGAAACTCTTCTCCCGTCGAACCTACTCGATATAAAAGCAAACCCTTAAGCGCTAAAGATTAGTTCAACCGATGACCGAACGACGTAGGCAGGATACTAAGATACTTCCAAAGGTTCAAGCAAGACAGATTTTCTTGAAACTCGCCTCCCGTGGAACGCACTCGATATAAAAGCAAAGCCTTAAGCGCTAAAAATTGGTAGCTCGAGATCATGATGGGTCAAAAGGAGCAAGAACCTTTCGTGGCGAGTCACGATTGAAAGAAACGTTCGATTAACGCGGAACAATGAACGCGACCGCGACCATTTACGAATTACACGGAGCGTAAATTCTCGATAACAAAAGCGGCGCATCGTCTAGGCAGTGTCGATATATCGCGAATGAAGGACAGTTAAGTGGGCTATTTCCGAATGCTCGTTTCTCCGCCTATTGTTTCCGAGAGGCACCATTTACTCCTCTCGATCGTTTACTCTCGGCCATCGAGCGTGCGCCTAGACGACTCGGAAAAGGTTAGATCGACGTTCGATCGAGCTATCGAGCGATCGATATCCGACGTGCTTCCACTACCGTTTCACGTTCGAATTTTTTGCTCGCGATTAGTCGCAACTCGTACTCGCCGTTCGCTCTTTTCTACGCGAATTCGCCGTAGCTATTTCGCCGGCAACAATGCAATTTCGGTCTCTTATTTTATATATTTAGGCGATGATCCTATCGTCATCGTCAAAAAACGTGGTTGGGAAATTGACTGTCTAGACGCAACGAAGATGCAGTTTTCGTTTGAATCGAGCTAGACGATTTGTATACGATATTAATAGTAATTGATCGATCGATCGAAGAACAAGGGTGGTTTTATAATCTTTCCTCTAAAAGTTGGGTGCCGAGTTAGACGATTCGTAATAATCGATACGATAAGGAATTTATTTAAAGAATAGACGAATAATAATACAACTTCGTTTAACATCTTCCCGTGCAACGTCTTAACGGCTTCTGCTCTCTCGGTTCTGTCCAACCGTTTGCCTTTGCCCTTCTCGTCCCTTGAACCCTAAACGAACCGTTTTCTTTTTAGAGAGAAAAAAAGAAACAACTTTCGCCCGTCGAAAAGCTTCTCGTACACTGCACGAAGAACCTGATCAAAAATCCCACTCACGCGCCTTTGTACTTAATTGTACGATTTATCCTTATCGTACGGCGCGATCCTCGAAATCGAGCATTTTAGAACGGGATTCCGGGGAATTCGAAAAGGCAAAGGAACGTTTCGGTGTCCCTCGAGGGTCGAACCGGACGGGACAAAGAACGCTTTCCGGTCGGTTCGGTTCGGTAGCTACTTTATGAATGCGCGATAGCCACTTCCCATCACATCGGATTTCTTTATTCCTTTACGGTCGACGAGCGACCAATTCTCGTTCGCGTGTATGCAACGTGACCGTGTGGGGCTGAGATACGCGAGCGACCGAACGCTTTCCGGCTCCATCGATCCACCGACGCGCAGTTTCGAGCTGCACTCGGCAAAGAATCGCTTTATTTTTCTTCCCGTGTCTCCTACGAGTTTTTCTCCATTCTACCTTTAACACGCGTCTCTTTGCGTTTCGCCCTTTGAGCGGCGATGCTTCCAATTTAGGACGAATCGAACGGATAGACGAATTAGCCGAGCATTGGAGCGAATAAACGGATAAAATGAATATTTTCTCCGATACGTTCGCGATAAAGACACGTGGCTAGATACACGGTTGATTCCTTCTAGTAACCGAAATAGATAACAAACGATACTTTCTTAAATCGAGGATTTAATATTTTATGCAATACAACTAGACTTCCTTCATCGAGTGTCACAATTCTAAAGATGCTGGAAAGAATGAACGAAAGAAACACGGCGTACGGGTAGAGTGTTTTGATGCCTGCCCTCGGCCTAGGTGAAATACGCCGAACGCGAACCGACGAACGATGAAAGAAAGGAGAACGTCGGAAGATATACAAACACGCGTAAGCGACCGAGGGACTCGGTTAGAAACGAACAGGAATGCAAGCAGTAATAAGGTAAATTCGAGCTCCGATAAAACCTAGTATTCGTACGTACGTGGATCGCGGATTCTTTGGTTATAATGGCCGTTTATTGTCTCTATTATATCAGACTATATTCTGTTAAACTGTACCATAGTATTATTGTAATTATCGCGTAGTAGCGGTAAATCGTTATCGTTTTGCGCCAAGTCAAGGTGTTATTAATAAGAACAAAGCGCAGATACTATAGGGGATAAGATAGGATAATTTCTTTAAAAATTGGATACGATGAGTTTATTTCAAGTATCGACAAAGAATATAACTTCGTTTGGCACATTCCTGTGCTACGTCATTCCCGCGTAATGTCTCGACTGGAGAAAATTTAGCGTTTCGCAGTTGAAACTGATTTGTCGCGTTTAATACTGCTTATGATACGTAAAAATACAACCTTTTTAATTTATGAAATTTTCTAAAGTACGATATTTTGCAAAGTAACCACCGATACGAAGTCCTGGATTTTGTGTGCAAGTATTACAGTACCTCCACGGCGACTTGCGAATGTCTCCGCTGCGGGGACATCGACGGCAAAGAGTTAATTAAACGCGGAATCTCTGCGCTACGAGTAATATTTATTTTTATTACTGTAAAGACGGTATAAAAAGTATCCCAACAAATTTAGGTATCCAAAAGCTGAGAAGTTTCCAGCTCTGGCGTGCTTCGGAGAGTTTAAGGGATCACCTTGAAAACCGAATAAAAATTACTCGTATTTGCATCGGTGTCCTCTTATCGATGTTAACGCGATAGTTAAAGTTCGACCACCCTTCGATGTAAATTTCCACGTATCTAATGATCGTTCGCGAACCATGTTAACGAATTCTTAGAGAAGCGAAGCGTGCCGCGTCGTCGGTGTTGGCATTGCATCGAATCAACGTCGAGATCGATCGAGAACTCCCTCGCGCTTCGATCTCCTCCTGGACGGAATTTTTTATTCCGGGAGGCGCTGTCGCGATGTTCTCCTCTAATTTATCCTTCAGGACGTTCGAAACGTTTC
Organism: Liostenogaster flavolineata; assembly: GCA_025433975.1. NCBI lineage: Eukaryota > Metazoa > Arthropoda > Insecta > Hymenoptera > Vespidae > Liostenogaster > Liostenogaster flavolineata. Next base: position 326,122 of record JAITYT010000633.1, on the reverse strand, counting down.
GCCACTCGTACATTCTGGTCCGTAATTCCTGATCGACAAAGCCCGATCGACGTACGAGCGTTCTCGCGCTAAAGGGGACAATCGAAGTTTGATTGGAACGACCAACGCGAACCTTTGTTATGCGCAAACGCGCAGAATCGAGAGAGTCCTTTTTTTTGTCGACGGGACAGTTTTTCTCGATCTCTTTCCCCCACTGCCGCGAATCCGAGGCCAGTGGATCCCCGTTGGTCTCCCGACGGCGTCTCCGAGCGACACCCGTCCTCGAGGATCCGTTTAAGTCTATCGTAGATTCGATTAGAAGTCGGTAGAAGGTCGGAACGAACGAACAGGGAAGCCTCGATTAAATTCTAAGAGCTGGAAAAATGTATCTCCGGTCGAAAGGAACGAGAGAGTTTAAATCCAAAAACCGCGATGCTGGACGTCACTCGTTTCTTAACCCTAGATTCATAAACGTTGTTAGTCTCTCGGACTAACAGTGATATTATTATATCGATGATTTCTGTTTTATAGAAGACAAGGAGCGATAAAACACACTTTAAATCCGAAGAGTCGTTAATTATTAATTAATTTTATTGAACGAAAATGAAGAAAATAGCTATTCCGAGCGATGGACGCATAATAAACCACGGTGATCAATTTAGATATCAAAGACACGGTTTTAGAGTTTCCTCGAACGCTCTGACTTTGGAAGATACGAGATACTTTGCCTCGTAAATTAAGATAGGCCCACACGACTGGCTATAACAGGCTGGAAACGGCGATGAACGTCGTGCGCGCCTGGGCTAGCCAAGCTGACGTTTTAAAAGACTTTAAAAGGGAGGGCTGTTGAATTTAGAACGCGACGCGGTAAGAACGTCCGACACGGCTTGGATTACGGTAGCTGAGACCGATCGTTTCGTATCCTTCCTAACCTATCATTGTACGTCGAGAGTTTAGTCGATTCAGGTCTTTTAGTCGTCGTCGAACGACGATACACGCTGATGGGATTCTTCCGATTATCATTGCGCAACGGAATGGTTTCATCCAGTTGGGTATATCGGAAGAAAAGATGACGAACGATCGAAGGCTTCCAGTTGATCGAAAGAACATGGTCGAGGCTAGCGGAAGGCCAAAAGTCCCTAAAACTTTAGCTCGCTGATACAGAGCTAAGAAGCATAATCCAGATATTAGATCAAGCCGGCTGATCCGCTCGAACGAGTCCGTGTTAACTTCGATGAACTTTATTTCCTAACGATCCTTCGAGGGTACCCGTAATAAAACGGTATCTTCGAGGATCGTACCTAGCACGATAGATTCTCCTTCTCTTTCTCTCTTTCCTTCCCTTCTTTTTCCTCGAGATGCGAGTTAATCGAGAATGCCAACCGACGGAATATAATTCCGCCTTAATGGCCAAGTCCAAGGAGGGCATGCGATACACGCGGTGGGGCTCTGTAATTAAAACTTGGCGGTTTTCACCGCGATCGCAGCTTTCGCCAAGTTTTGACGAGCCGTTTTACGCGTCCTAGCAACCTTTCGCGCAATTAGGTAGTCACGAGTGAGCTTCTCATGGGAAATGGGTCATGCAAACGTTTAATCTTGCCCGCCGTCTCAACGTGTTCGACCGTAATCCGATACAAGGCGTATTTGTACGAGATCGGATCAGCTACCAGGCGAGCGACTTCCTCTTGGACGCGTTTTCGATGGCTCCGACGTACCAGAAAATTGCTATTCTAATGACGTTCCATTTTCCTTATCCGTTTGCCTCGACGTGCTTCCCTCCCCACCCCAGCCTCGCCACCCTGTTTCACGGAAATACTCCAAGTGTTTTTCATCCATCGTGTTTCGTTCATGGTATAAGCTCGAAATTTCTATTTTCCAATCTTGTCTCCATGGCACGATGGACGTTATCGTAGGTATTGTTATCTCGACAATTTTCACGTAGCTTTTTATGCACGAGTTGAAGCGATGACGCGACAGTGGCGAGAAACAAATAAACAAAATATATATATATCTCTTCCCCTCTCAGACAATTGGCTATTTATTTATCTCGAATTCTCTCTCGTCCTTCTACTTTGTCGGATTCTATCTTTTTTTCGCATTCTATCTATGTCTTAATGGTGCTGTAATTAACTGCTGTCAGCTGCACGTGCGTTCCGCGCGAGGGTAGGAGACAGCGAGCGTCTGGATGAAAGTAGAGGCCGAAGAGAGAGAGAGAGAGAGAGAGAGAGCGCCAGAGAATGAAAAAAATGACAGGGAAGAAACCAAATTTAAATCAGTGGAAAACAACGTTATACCTTTTTCTCTTCGTAGGGTTCATTCAGCACGAGGTGCGTCGAACGTTTTTCGCGAAAAGATGCATTTTAATGAAAAATGAAATTTTCCTCGTGGCATAAATCCATTAATCGCGAGGATATGCGGCTTATATGTACGTATACGCGTTTTGTACGCGTATTTTATTTCGCCGAATATTACTTTCCGTTGCAAATTATCGATGAAATGATTTTCGGTTAAAACTAATATTTTTAGGAATGCGGAGTCGTTCATATTTTCGAGTCGTATAAAAATGACACAGAAATGCGATAAGCCATTGAAACGCGACACTGAAAACGTCATATTTTCTACGTGAAATTCGCAAACAAAACGGACAAAGTAAATGGGAGTAGAGAAACAAAGAAAAAGTATAAGAGACCTTTTCCATGCACGATGTAAAAAAAACAAAACGAACGTAACGACGTATTTGAAATATTTTCCTTTGAAATGCCAAGGCCAATAATTTGCGTTAGCAAATACGATTTCTTGTACATTCGTCGTAGAATATTCGGAGATAAAGAGTTACCTTATAATCGTCTTACGATTAAAATTAACTCGTCAACCGGAATAATGAAAAAATTCCGTTTGAATTCCGACTAATCTTTTTTTTCCCCTTTTTCCTTAGAAACGTGAAAATCGTCGATCCGTTTTATTCATCTCGTTTAATCTTACGATTAAAAGTGATATAAAATTTGACATTTTCCTACTATCAACGAAGATCGTTTCTTCGAGCATCGGATACTCGTTCGACGGAATAATTAAAAAAAACCCGTTTGGACTCCGATAAATCCTTCTTCCCCCTTTTTCCTTTAGAAACGTGGAAATCGTCGATTCCGACGATTCGTTCCATTCTTCTCGTCTTATCTTACGTCGGCGGCGAAGATAGTAACCTACTCGTCGCGACGTCGTTATTCGCGCGTCGGAAGCTCGATATGCGAGGACGATTTATTGCCAACGTGTCGGCGTATCTCTCGGCGCAAGCTTGGAACCGGAAATCAATCCCACATATCCTTCCTGTCGAGTAATGGTCAACGACAGGGTCAAAGCTTACACTTCTGACACGCTCGAGCTTAAAGGACAAAGGAAATGCAATTCTCTCGTGCAATTTCCCTTGTGGCGCGGAACGAAGTGCTGAAATTTACCTCTTCAAAGCCAGCGAGGTAACGGAGGCCCTTTCGATCGTCCGAAACTCGTTGCAAGTGCTCATCGTCGTGTTAAAGGAAATTCACCGAATTCCTCGAAAGGGAAGGCGCTTTTAATTCGACTTCGTTTCTACAAATCGGTCCATCCACTGGCAACGATCGCGCGCTTCTTCCTTTTTTCTTCTCTTCACTTCGATCCTCGTTTTCTCTGTGTTTCTTTTTTCGCAACGATGATTTTTCGCCGTAGGACGTTTTGCCGAAGCCGATCGATGAATATGAACTTCCAGATTGGTTCGAGAACACGAGATGTTTTAATCGGTGTAGAAATAGCGACGAAGGATTATCCGATATTTGGTAACGCCATCCGAGTCTTTTTTTTTTTTTTACAACTACGTGGATTTGTTTTGCTTACGATCGGAAGGATTTATCGTTTTTTTAACCCTTTGAAGCATGGTATAACTGAAAATGTTCCATCTTTTTCATACATAATTATGTACGGTGGAATGTCTTTTACACCATCTCGAAAAAATTAAAACTCGCCTATTTCAGCGGTTCATCGTGTTCGCTGTTTAGATCCGCGTTTAATCGAATGTTTTTCTTAACGCTTTTATCATTCTTACGTAATTGTATTCAGTTTACATGTTCTATTTCTGTTTCTATTAATCCTATTATCTTATTATAATACACACATATAAATACGTTATGTAATATATTATTTGTATTTATTATATTAATATATATGAATATAATAATATTCATGCGTAATATAATATTAAATATTATAACGGAATATATAATATTTCTAATAATAATTAAAGCGTGGGCGATGAACCCTGCGCAACGTGGACTTCTCTATCGTCAAAAATTCCGTGTCTCGAGGAGTTAAGAAGGACGCTATCGTAAAAATCGTAATTGTAGAAAGAAACGACGAATCGTCGTGTTTATCGTATTCCTTAGAAATTTCGCGTAATTCCCCCTAGTTTCTCGTGCAATGCTCTTACCGTGCGCGCAATTACCTTCATATTCGAGATATTAAGCGCGTTATATTTGCATATTTTGCACGTGAGGGTACGATACTCGCGCAGTGATATTCTCGCGCATCAGTACGCCCTTTATCGTTTGACATCGTTTCTACGTTCCTCCTCTCAGCGCACGTTTTCACTCCTTACTCGCCATTATAAAATTCAAGGGGGTTCCCTACCGACGAATTATACTCACAAATGTACGCTCGCGCACGTACTATCGACTTTATTACGTACGATCACGCTAGGGTAAGGTCGTATTGATTTATGTCGACGGAATACCCAAAGTTCGGGGAAACATTGGGTCGGTGCGTATGAAATGTCGAATTTTTAAGTCGATATATAAAACTACGTATCGTTTTTTCAAAAGTTGTTTATTCTATCGAAATATGCCCCGTTTGCTTTTACTCATCGTCCAACCGTAATCGTTATAATTTTCATCGGATAGTTTCTGAGAAATTTTATTTTAATTTGATAGAAAATACGAAATTACCGCCAACTTCTTAAGAATCGTGCGCTTCGAGCCATACGAAGTCATGGAAAGCGAGAAGATTTAATTTTTTTTTAGATTTTATCGCGTTTCATTCGACGGGGTTTTAACGCGTTCGAGGTGATTTCGCGATTAATAAATTTTATTGATTTATTCGCTTTCGATCGCCGAGTCACGACCGAAACACGCGATGTCGATACATCGCGCGTGTACCTATTCCCTCCATTCTTCGCTCAAATACGCGACACATACGCGAATTTAATTAACCGGTAACATCAGACGGATGTAATGAAACGATGGAATCGCGATAGTCCGACCTTAACAAAATTCGAGGCCAATAAACGACATAAATTGCTTTAAAAACGTCGACAAATCGACGAATGAAATTCCTCGTTTGCCAGTCGATTCTCCAATGTATAAACCTCTACTAAACGTCGCTTTTCCAGTGGAATTCCGAATAAACGAATTTATTTAATCGTAACTTCGAAATCGCACTTCAAAATCGAACAGGTTGAAATTTCACGCCGCATTATTTCACCGTATTTTTCGCGAACACGAGTCGCGTATAAAAATCTCCGCCAACGCTTTGGTTGCAAGCGGTAGCGACTCCAGTACGAGCGACGGCAGGGCGACAAAAGTCTTATCGAAGATGTTGAAGCTCTCTATTCAAAAGTAAAAAACGAAATCAATCGGTTCTCAACGACATTCAGTCGTTCGATGGTAATTTCGATGGGAAATCAGCGTACAGATTTGTATCATTTACTACACCATATGTTCGCTTCGGTTGTCGTTAGATTCCTAATTAATAAACTGTCGAAAGTACGATAGTTTATTAGAAAAATCCGTAACCTCGATCGTAAACTGATTTATCCTTCGTACTTCTCAAAGTTTTAATATTCTTGTTCTTTTGATTCCAATTTGTGGCATACTGCTAGCCAATCTTACGCAAAGCGTAATAAAAAAAAGTGTGTCGTTCGATGGCATTTCCACAGCGATAAAAATGCTCGCGACATCAACGTCGAGGAATTACGCGAGTGTCTTTGAGCGCGACGGTGCTGCGTTTTTCGTGGCTCTCGCGCTTCCTCCGTCGCCCAACACCTTCACTGCCTCTCGGTACGGTCAGCTTTCATCTTCTCCCTTCGAGTGACGCGCAAAGGCACGGGCCGTTGCGCGCGATGTCCGTGGCTCTGCGCCGGTACACCGTTGGCCCGCGGCTTGAATACGACAGTAGGCCATTTCGATTATTTATTTAAAGCTCCAGCGAGTCCTAGTCCACCGTCTAACCGCACCCTCCCACGCGCTCCCCCCTCACCACGTCGCTCAGTTTTCTCTCCACTCTTCGACGATGCTCCAGTGCGTCGATCAAGCAGCCTTCCGTGGCTGTCCTTATCGATCTTGGTCCGCGACGAGCGTCGGATTTTTTCTTTTTCGGAGGAGGAGATGGCCCAGTGACGATAGACAAAACTAAATGGTGCGTCGAGAGAAACTGCCGTTCGTTGGGAATGAGACGATTTTAGGTCGCTTCTCGAAGGTGTCCTTTGATCTCGAGCGAGAGCCAGCTTTCCTTTTCTGCGGGTGACTCGCTCGCAAAAGGCTTTTTAAAGCCTTTCGAGCCGCGAAGTAAAAAGAGCGCCGTTGGAAGAACGTACGTTTTACCTTTCGTTAAACGATTACTACAATAACATTTTTGGCTTGCATGGAACTGATCGGATCCAATATGGGCGTGTTTCGAAAGCACGAGGGGATCTAAAGGTGTCTTCTCGTTTCTGTCTTTTTGCGATCCGAAGTCAGTCGCGCGAATACGGGCCTCTACCTTCATCGGAGGAGAAGTTCGTCGCCTTTTAAGCGACGAGGTATTAAATTCGTCCGAAGTCGCGTACGCGCCATTTTTATGCGCTTCTATGTAGTCGAACGAAGCACGTCTAAACCGTATAAATCGCATTTACGTCGCATAAATTAGCATGGCATATCGTTCGCTCGAGAATATTTGCATAGTCGCGTTACTCTATCTACTGCCTTCGCGAACGTTAGACCGACCGGCTATTTACGTTTCTACGTGCATATCGCGCGAGAGAACCTTTTGGACAGCCACGTGCAACCGGTGGTTCGTTGCGATCATTGAACGTTCGTGAATCATCGCGCCTATGAATGCTTCGAAGAGTTCGGAATTATTCGAACGTAAGAAAAAGTTCAGCGTTTATGGAGTTTTATCGGGGGTTCTAACGGCACTTGATAAACATCGAGGTGAATTCCGTGGAACGAAGGATCGAATTGCATCTTTCAGGGAGAAAATGACGCTCGAGGGGACGCGCGTATACCTTTAGAGGTCTTTCGTACGTATCGAAAACGTCGATACTTTTTTATTTGCTCGGTACTCGAGAAGCGAATTGTTACGTAATGCTGTCGTTCGCAGATTTTCCTAGAGGAGATTAATTCAACCGCGTGCCGTTTCTCGGAGATAAAAGTTCTGTCTCTACGTAATAAAAGGTTAGAGTATAATAACATCAGACTCTACGATGAAAAACTTTTTTTAAAAACTTTTATCCGTAACTTCCTTTGTTTAAAAACAACATTTAGTATCGTGGATAATACAAGCTGGATCTCCTCGTAGACGCGAAAGAGAATCGATCTAACCAACGCGTCCAACAATTTTGTACTTTCCTATAAGTTCTCCGTTTAATCGATACTCCGTGCTGCTTAAAAAGACGATAAGATACTCCCTTGCGAAGTAAAATTGCGAGAGCACTTCAGCGGCACTCGGGACTCTCGAATAAACTCGCAAAAAATCCGTCACACAAGACGGTCCTCTCGTTCTTCGATTACGAAGATTGCTAACCACTGTAGCGTGAGTAACGCAACGACTGGCGGTACATCTCGACCCAAAGTCACGTATCTACCTACCCACCCACGTGAGTATCCACGAACGAAGTAACGTACGATGTACACCGTCATCTACGACGTAGGAGACCGTATGTTTGCACGTTCTAACTCGGAGCACGTGGACGCCATTTTGTTGTCGATGGGTTTGCACGGCGCTCGACGGTCCTACCACCGATCCGCGCCAAGACGTTCGTAATGGGGTCGAGTAAAACCGGGAAGGGACGTCGTTCCTGGTGTTGTCCTTGCTCCCAAGATAGTCGCTGTCGCGAGTCGCACCGTCTGGAATAGATGGAAGCGCTCCTGGTACGTGGCGCGGAAAATTCTGCCGAGCATCCCATGTCGATCTTTACGAATGGTTTTCGTCGCCCCGACGACTTTACCTTCGGTTTTCCCTATCCGTGAATCGTGCGAACTGCTACGTGATTTTAGAGTAATTGGATGGCCAGCGGAGTCATCGGGGAATTCTAGCTCGTTAAAGGTGTCGATGAATCGTTGGACGTCGTTAACCTTGTCCCAACTTCCTGTCGAGTTTCGTCCTTGCTCTTGCGATTCCATCGATCGACCACCACCAAAGTGAATCTTCTATAGATCGCGTTTCGAGCTTTAGTAGAAACATCGACGCGATGCCAACAATGCTATCGAATGGAACAAGGAATCAAATGGAACGGAAGCGGTGTACAATTACGCGTTAGGACGTGTCGTTAGGCGCCTAATCTGCACGATTTTGTAGCGAAATATCCAGTAGAGCGACGAATCGAGAGCAACGTGTCTGCCATCATGGAGAGTGGGCAAAGATAAATTTGATCGAGTCAAATCGTAGAATCTTCTTTTTATCCGTATAAGACGAAGTCCCCGTCTGTAGGAAATTAGGAAGAATCGTGGGACTAGCCGAAAGGACTAGGTTGTATCGAGAGTTCGTTGTAATAAAGGATAATGGGATTTAAAAATAAGTAAGTCTCGGAGTGTCGTTCCTAACAATTTCTACACCCCCATAAAGAGAGGCAGTTGGAGGAACTTTCACGAAGTGCGATTATTGTCGTTAATCCGCATTTCCGACAGCAGGTGCAACGGCTAGCAAAATTAACTCATTGGTTGACGTCGGTTTCCTCGCGAAGTCAAACAATAACGAAAACGTACCGCGGCTGACGTTTGTCCATAGCCTAGAAGGTTTGTCCTGCGGTATATTGGCAAAGTTCGGCTTGTTTGGGCCCGGAACTTTTCGGTCCTGGACTTATTTGCTTCGTCTCGTTGGACTCGGCTTTCATCGACTCTCTTCCTCGTTCTTCCCTGCCGCGTGGCTTCCTTCTACCTTTGTTTACCGAACTTTGCCTCTCTCCTCCTCCTCCTCCTCGTACTTCCTTTCTCGCTTCCTCCGGCGTGGCTCGATTTACGTTAACCCGCTTCTCACACCCGATTTCTCGTTTTAACGCGGCATCGTGGTGAACTAATCCCGTCCATTTGTTTCGACGTTCCAGTCGTTACCGTCGAGCGAAGGCGTGTTTTCACTAAGTACGGATTTGCTGTTCGGTCTGCCCTCGACAGTGCGTGTGTGCTTCGGGGGATCGGTGAAACGTCACGAGAGGCGGCTCGGCCCGCAGTACATGGGCTCGCGCGAAAGAGGCAATCGAACCGAGCGAATTCGAACGTTTCGAAATCCTAGCAGCGTTTCGTCTATGATCCATCGAAGCTAGAAATAAGCGCGACGCGAGTTTATAATATTATATTTCCAACGACGAATCGTTGAAAGAAATGAGAACGGAAAGAAGTAAAGTCTCGAGAGTCGAAATAAGTAGCGAGAGTTCGTTGTAAAATATTGCAAATAAGTTCGAACGTCGTTGATACTCGGAGGGAAGTTGCAATCGCGTGTTCTTATTCGTTGTGTAATTAACTTTCGCGTCGGATGTAACGCGGCTTCGCGAGAAGTTCGAAAGGAACTTCTAGCGAAGGAGCTGCGGAACTGACGTTCTTAGCGTTAGAAACAACAAATCATTTCGTTAGTTCGCGATTAGTCGTCAGGATAGAAATTATTAGAGATCTCGAACTTCCTAGTCTTCGATCGTTTAAAAACACATTCGTTTTTTCAGTGATTTATTTATATTATTTATTATTTCTTAAGATATAACGTTCAATTGATAAGATTCCGACGCTTTTCTCTCAAAAAGTATAACGTAACGACGTCACGAAAGACGGTACGGAAGCCGTTGGGTAGCAGGCAGTGAGAGAAACGCGGAAGATGCCAGCGGTACGCGAAAGTCCTCACGTGAAATGCGCAGCTGTCTAAATATTAAACGAGAGAAAATTATTCCAAAGGTTACTCGGATACCACGATTTCGACGTTTCAGAGTTCGTAACTTTACCTAGAATCGTAAACCATACGTTTCTAGAGTTTCTATTTTTTCTTCTTCTCTTCTATCGATCAGACTCGGGCCTACTTAAAACGCATGATCGCCGCGGGAACGATCGTGGCGCAAGGATTCCTTTCGCTCCCGTTGTAACCTCTTAAATATACGTTTAACGGGTGTACGATTTCATCGAAGTTAACGCTTAATACGAATATACCCAACGCGTAACGTAAGATACGAACGCGTAGACTAGGTGTTCGTAGTCTGCCCTACGATAGATCGAGTTATCTCGTTGGGAGGCGGACGTGTCCTTCGTGTAATCGTTTCGGATGATCGATCATGCATCTCTAACTTTCGACGAAGTATCAACGCTAAGTACCGTAAGCGTGATACGTGACCGGTGATCACGAAGCTAATGATAGGAACACTGCCTCGACTATCTAGGAAGCTAGCTCGGCATTAGCAGCGCCGCTATTCGTCCTAGAGCAAATTCCAAATGGTAGAAATCGTAACGAGCGCGAATGTATTTTGCGTTCCTCGGAAAAGTCACGAAAGAAGCCTCGTGCTACTCTACTTTCACTCCCATTGCTTAACTCGATTTTCTCTTCGAAGACGTTGCTTCGCCCTTAACACTTCGTCGCACCAATTCCTTCCACTTTACCGGTCTCTGGATAAACGAGATCGGCGAGCTGCCTTCGCCAAGGGACGAGAACTCAACCGTCGAACTCGAGCATCGAATCGAACGATCGATGTGCGTGCAACGCGACGGCGGAGCTGGTTGGATATTCGGGTGCCGCGCTGCTAGGAGTTTACAAGGGATGTAAACGAAACTATGCCACGATTCGTCTTTCCGGGTTGCTCGGTCGCATTGGAGACGCGACCTGCCGGGACGTTCATCGCAACTGGGACGTCGGTAATTACTCGAGTTATTCGTTTAACTATGCCGGGAGCGGGACACGGTTACGAAGGCCGCGGAATTTAAGATTCGCTCTTCGTACGGTATTCGGACTAGTACCGGGGTACCGGGGAGAGGCGCCGGGGCTAGAGAGAGCGAGAGAGAGGGTTGGCAAGAGAATGGGGAGAGGGAAGAAGGTGACCACTACCCTGGTAGGTGGCTTTCCCTCTTCTCCGAGCCCCACCTCCCTACGGTCTCTTTCTCCCTGCTTCTACTATCGTTGGTGAACACGGCCTACGGTCTTACCGCTATCTTGAGCGATGAGCTTCTTAAATCGCCTTAGCTACTAAAGCGAGCGCCTTAAAATGAAACGCTCCTTCTCGACACGTCTGCGTTATTTTCGTCTCCACTGTCTCTTCATTTCTTTCTCTCCCTCTCTCTTTCTTTGTTGGCGCGGTACATATAATTTATTCGTCGATCTATTTTAACTTCGAGCCTTCCTCCAGCGAAATTACGAGCATCGACGAATTTCTCGTGTGACGAGCATCGCGTCGAAGGCATTTTTAGTATTCCTATTCGAAATGGTTCGAAAGTTCTTTCCTAAACTTCGGAGCAATGCCGATCTAAATTTGGCACTGGAGAAGTCAAGATAACCGAGATAGGTCAAAGAGACACTTATCATTTAGGCGACCGTTTTTAACTCTTTCTGAGCGCTGCCATTTGTCCGTTATTCGATATTTGAATATTTTTGTCTCTCATATTTGGCTATCGTAAATACACTCTATAGCTCGCTGTATTCGAATCTACATCCACGAAGCATGGGGAAATCAATAAAAATAATATCCCACGTACAAATGGCCGTCCGGGACTTTAATTTTCATAGACGCGACTTAAGCTAATTTGCTTCTCGATTCGGTCACGATCGCGTAGATGGCATTGGAAATGCAGGGAGTCGCGCGAAGAGCCAAGGCGGAGATAGGGTGGATGCGTACACCGGCAAAAGGCACAATCTCCTTGTCACGTTCGCGTAGGAGCTTGGTAACGCGCGGTTTACTTTGAAGATTCCGGAGATGCAACGCCTGCAAATACGTTTTCGTGTCGTCGACGGTGGTGGTAAAGGCTGCCAACGATTCAACATGGTTTCTGATGGCGTCAGCGATACACCACCAACGGCAACACCGAGCTGCTGCCTGGAGACGCTAACGCGTATGGGCGACGCGTTCTCCCGCGCTCTCCTTTTTCTCTTTCCCGACATTTCATTCGCCCCTTCCCATTCTTTCGTATCTCCTGCCCTGACTCCGCTCGTCCCTTTATTCCCGCTTTTTAGAACTTGTCCTCCAACGTCTCGCGATTCTCCCTTTTATACGCGTCGAGCGCAATCGCGCCAAGTACGCCGCCGTACTCGAACAATCCACGTTTCTTTTTTTATGCCAGTTCTTATAATGCCAGACGCAAAGAGAGCCTAGACGCAGCGAAAATCATGGCTTCGTTTGGACGTTAGGTCCACTGGAAAGTTCGGTCGGTTTTTTTTATTTAAAACAGACCAATACGCATTTTTGACGCATCGATCGATATTTACCGGACGATGTAATTTCCATCGTTGCTAACCACCTTTTACGTTTTAGAAACGTAATGGTCGAAAGACGACATTATTTGACGGAACTTTCCTATAGATCTAACAGATCCAGCTACGAATTTATCAGCCATGATAAATATTTCTTAGCTCGATTCGATGTTTTTTAATCCACTAACGCACACGCATGCACGGCAACTTTATCTTACGGCCAAGAAGCACACCATCGAACTTGCATCCTTCGACTGACTCGAAACAAAGAAGACGCAAGAGCGAGCGCTCTCAACATTAAATGTTCGCACGCATACACGTTTCTACATTTCCGATAGTTCCGCGTTAAGGATGATTGCAACGTTTCGCGATTGGGATTGATCTCATAAATAATAATGCGATACTTCGACCGGATACTAGAGAGGAAGCACGATGGATAACGTAGGGCACACAGAAGCGCGTACTTGCGCGCCAGGATCCGTAACTATCGCTTTTGGTGGTTAACCTCAGCCAGGAACTTCCCAACGATTCGCGATAGAGGGAACTTCATCGATGATAAAAGGTCTTTGACCATCGCGATTGCGAAGAGTTCGCGATCGAACTCTGGAAATATCGTATCATGGAAGAGCGTTTGTCTTTCCGCTTTAAGTCGATGATCAAACGCGAATCCCAATATCGCTATCGCGTGAACGTATTCGTTGAAAATACGATACGTCTGTCCCAGGAGGATTCGGCGCACTGTCCTTTCGCGGATAATGCTCGACAGTGGCTCGAACGTTACGTTGAGAATGGTTTGGCGTCGTTGTGTGCCTGGTAGGAGGGATATCACTGGACTTCCCAGCGTGGACATTTCGTTCGACATCGTTCGAATTTATTCGCTGTACCGATCAAATTTGTTCTTTAATTTAATTGGTAAAGAAGAAGCTGGGATTTGATCCGTCTGTACCACCGGTGGTACAGAGCGTCCCGAACGCGTCGCACGGCGTTGGTAATAAGCCATTGATCCGACGTTGTGTGCACGCGTATGTTCGGATGTATGGCGATGTTTGTCACGCTGATTGATGGAAGCTCGCGGTATATCGCGTGGAAGATTGCGGCATCTACGTAGGAAGTCGTAAATACGTCAGACGCGCGCGAATTGGTCGTTCCATGGTTTACTATTTCGTATCTATTTTTTTTTGTTTTTTAAGAAACGTTTCGTATTCCATTAAATTTCGTATCCGCGCGAAATGGGAATTTATCGCAAAGTTTTGTCGTTCTCTCGAACAAATGATTTACGCCATTTGGAAATCGCGAAAACGCGATATAGGAATTTCGTAGGAAAATTGAGCAATATTTGGCGCGTACATCATCGGGATGGTATCGGAAAATATGGAGGCGCGTCGATGGCACATAAGCGTACGTACCTATAATGACGGTAATCAGCACGATGGAACCGTGTTCAAAGGATGAGTGGTACTTTATGAAATTGCATGCATATCTACATTTCGCATCGTATCGTGCTTCGATGCAATCTGCATCGAACCTCGCCGCTAGTGTATTTAGACGACCGTCGGAGCAGATACCGATGGAAAATTTAAAAAAAGAAGCCGTCGAGAGGCGAGGGGAAAAAAGCGGGAATAACTTCGAGACGATACGTACAAGATCGAACGTCGTAACGTTTTTAAATTATGACACGTCGAAGTGTCAACCGATGGGTCTTACGGTGATTCGAATTAGGACGAACTAAGACTTCGCTGTAGAATTTATCGCAAAAGTATTCACTACTTAAGTTTCTTCGTTTCAATGATAAATTTACAGTCGTCTTCGTCGACTCTACCGCGACCCTCAAAACGCTTTAAAAGTTTCAAGAATGTTTTACTTCGAACGATACTCGAAATTTTACGCAAATCGTAGTTTATCGTAATCGTTTTCAAAGTTTCATTTCCCTTCTTTTCTTCGTTCGTTCGTTCGTTCGTTCGTAACTGGACCGCGTATAAAATTGCTATGGTTTACCGCTTACTTACGAAAACGTTCCTCTCTGCGCGTCTTATTACACACCATCGAAGCGAACGCACCCGGGAGAAAAAGAAACGAAAGGAAATTAAACACGCGAGGAAACGAGCTCTCCTTTTTCCACGGATATTTAAAGAATTCAACGAACGAGCGGAGCATCTTTTCAAACAAATAAATTTTTGAAAAGTTAATAGAATCTAGATTTTATCCGAATTCAGATCCGATAATCGTAAGTCTTTCTCAGTTTCACGTTCCAGAATCGTTCGAAACGTTGGTATCGCGATCGGTAGGGATTTAACGCGTTCTTTCGTCGATCGTTGCTCGACGACCTAACGCTCGACGTAGGAGAGTTCGAGAAGAGCTTAGTAGCAGGCGAGTTCGAAATGCGTATTGGTTTAATCGTGTGCGAAACTTTTGGCTAATTCCAAAGGGGGTTGTTTATCACGCAAGAAAGATCACCGTTGGCATGGATTATCCTTCGGCGCTCGATTAATCACGAATGGTAACTCCGTACGGCCGGTGCATCGAACGGCAGTATCTACTTCTAAGCGGCTGGTACGAGGGTCACTATTTATATTTCGCGAATTCTTTTCCCGAAATCTCGGGAATTTTCGGGGGGAATCCCGAAAAAATCGGGAAGTGTATTTCGGGAGTTCCCTACGTACCAAGCGTACGATCTCGCGGATACCACGCGTAAGCCAGAGCAAACAGTCAAACGACCAAATAGATTTTCGATTATCTGTAACCAAGTATCGCTTCGACTTCGCGCGTCGAGGTATTCATTGCCCATAGAGAGTCTAAGTTACGCGATATTAGAAGGTGTTTCGATGTATCTATTCGGTTCTATCGTCTACGTTCCTCGATCTCCCTCGACCCACTCGAACGAATCACGACCAACCCCGACTTAATTTTAGCGACTTCCAAAGGTGGAAGACTTTCGTCACTCCAGACTCGACGGTTAGACTCGACTTCGTTCCTCACGCTCGGGCCAAGTTGGAATCGGCGAAGCAACGCTTTCTCGGGCGGAACGGAAAGAGCCGGAGTTCGTTCGTCATATTAATCCGTTTAGCCGGCACGAAAGGGGACGCGTGTGCGGTATCGCGCGGCAAATATGCAAAGGACGGATCCGCGGCGAGGAGAGCCGACGTCGTCGCTACTGGTTAAAGCGGACGACGAGTAATTAAAAGCAGCGACCCTAATCATTTTCACGAGACCGCCGTTGCTTTGATGGGCGGCGGCGGTGGATCGGCGGACGGGAAAAGGAAGTCGGCCGTAGCGATGTGCCGGTGCCACGACGGACGTAACGGAGAAAGGAGGAAACACAGAGAGTTATCGTCCTGTTCCGACTACAATCGCGGCCTCATCGTGAATACGAATGAGGTCCTGGTCGATCGGGCTGGGCCACTAATTGAGAAAGTTCTCCGGCTGCCGTCTCCTCCGCCCTTCGTCGTCGTCCTCGTCCTCGTCGCCGTTTCCTCTCCATGGAGATAGCCGAGCTATGGGTGGTGGGGAAAGACCGCTCTTGGCTCCACCTTGCCCCTTATCCAGTCTTCGGTGTCTTCTATCCCTCGTGATTAAGGTTACCTCCTTCGTGGGAGTTGCATCCAGACTGGGTGTTCGTGGTCGTGCTGGTGGGGATATACGTAGATGTAAGGGTAGGTGGAGGCTAGAGCGAAAGTCGAACGGCTCGGAATGGGCGGAGAGGAAGAAGGCTAGAGACGAAGCGCAACGATTTCCGACTCCACTGAAACCGACCGACTGAAACGAATATCGGTGCTGAACGAATGTCGAGCCGAGAGCCGCGTAATTGATTCACCCTCCGGTCGATCGACGCGATATATTTAGCGGTCCATTTCGTATTCCGGGATGACGCTGGCAATAGCGGAGTCTTCCTGCCCTCTAACCTGTTTTTCCGTTCGTTCCGACTATTCTCCTCGTTTTTTCTCGATTTACTCGAAGATAGCGTACGAGTTAACGCGTGGAGTCGGGTTTAATCTCGCGGTTCGAGAGAACGAACGCGGCTTTCGTTTTCATCGGCGAGATCCCCCGCTCGACTTTCACTGCTTTCCTTACGGGTGTCGTTCGATTCGTCTACTTTTCTCTTGGTTTTTAGCTCCGGTATTAAGAAGGAAGCTGGCAAGAAAAATTCCATCCGTTATCTCTGCCATTCCATCCAGATCCTAGCTCGAGCGGATCTCGAAGCTTTGGTTGGACTCGGTCTAGCTCGGAAGAAAGAGGAAGCGATCGCGTATCTTTTTCACGCGCGTATCGCTTTCATTTCCGTTTTATTCCGATTGAAATAACGCGTGCTCACCTGTAGGATATGGCAGGCCCAGCGGCTGCTGGCAGCAGCAACTGCAGTATCAACAGAAACGCCAACGTGACCCGTCCCCATTCACCGCTTCGTCATTCAATGCGACTTTCATTCAGCGAGGGACTCCGAAGCAACGTCGCGCATCGTGCGCTCTTGTAAATATTCGCAACGCGTGCTCGGCTACATTTGAAAACGTGGCGTATCGCCAGCTTCATCGTCGACCCACGACGAGGTAGTCGCGCCGGACGTAAGAGTCCAACTCGTCGCGTTATTTTCAAAGTTTCGCGTCGCGTTTCGGAGGAGACTATCGATTTAACGCGTTCTTCGTTCAACCGTTTCAACCAAGTTATCCAAAGATTTAACCCTTCGCACTCCAACGTCGAGTGCCACTCGACGTTTACTAGCGACTACTACTTCCAGACACACCCGACGTTCTTAAGTTAAATTCACGAAACTTTTCAGCTCTTCCCCTTCTCTAGCGAATGATATTTAAAACGATTAGGAGAATTCGAACGCATCGTTGAACTATATTAAAAGTTACCGATCAATAATTAGGAGGTATTGGAAAGAAAAATGGGAAAGAACCCGGAGTTCGCGAAGGATTCGGCTGTTCCCCGTCCTCCTGGAAAATAGTCACGATGAATTCTTCGTCTCTGTAACGCCGTCCCGTCGTTCCTACGTATCCACCATTTAGATCGCGTAACGCGCATACGGTTAATTTCGTAATTTCGCTTACGAGCCAGCTTAATTAGACGGCGCTTTAATCTCCACCTGGTGGCTGGCATGGCAACGTACTCGTGATGAAAGCAACTGGTAGGTGGTTACGGCAATAAATAGGGACGTGGGTGGAGCGCGCGAGTGAGATGGGATAGGCGCTAGTCGAGTTGGAAGGAGAGAAAGCGGGATAACGCCGCAAGGATGAAAAGGGATAGACGGCGAGGTCGAGTCGGCCCTACGTTCGTGCGCCATGCCATCTCGACGTTGCTCGACCGTCGCGGTCGTGCTATTCATTTAAATAAAGTCCTTAAGTTAGAAATAAGTTTTGAGAATGGCTGTCGTTTATCAGTGTCGCCCCTGCGGCGATATATACGAGAGGCTCCCGTGGCTCTAGGTACCTCGTCCGCGAGATACGTATCGCTAGACCGTACCGGCGCTTTTCGCGTTGCGATCGACTCGTCTTGTTTCATGGCGTTGCTGGCGAGGAACTTTTAAAGCTTTCTAGAAAGACGCCCTTCTGACGACGGTTTTTATCCTAGAATCGCTAGACGTTCTTAGGAACACCGAGTTAACCAGTTCGCCGATCGAAGACAAGGAATTTGTAATTTCGATCGTTTTAACCATTTGACCTTTCGGTCGAGCGATTCTTTTCGATGATTCGGTCGACAGAATCGTCGATGCGCAGGGCAAGATATAGGAAAAATCACGAGCTCGGTAAAATCGTGGAATCCGCGGAGAAAGGTAGGTGTTGCCTAACCCGTGGAAATGGCAGAATTCCTAGCCGGAGGATTAGACAGGTATTTCATCACGCAGGCAGCTGCGCATCATAGTGTAGTAGGTAATGTCCTGTAAAATGCTGGAATGCGAGCGTCGACGTTTGATCCGAACGCGCTTAGTTTCGCTTAGACCATAGCAGCCGTTCGAAAGTGGGGTATTCGCTGTGTTAGACGAGAAGATAGCTGTAATCGCGCTGATATATGGGGCGCAACCGCCGGTTACGACGAACGAGGCAACCCAAAAGGCGTTTCTTGAGTCTAGCGAGCGATTAAGAAAGATTGGATACCTAAAGGCACTGTTCGCGATGAAAAGAGGTAATACTACTTCTTACTGGCGATTAATGTCAGTGATAATTGGTGTTAATTTTGGGTACGGATAGGTCGACTAATTTCGATAAATTCTAGCATAATCGCGATCGATCGATTTCCCAGATTCTTTCAATTGGTGCGGAGGATAAAAAAGTTGCAGTCGCTCCTGTGACGGAGATGTTTCGTAGCAGCAAACCGTTTGGTGTCGGTCAAGAAGCAGTTTTAAAATTGACTCGGTTCGACTCCCTGACACTTTTATCCACCGCTCTCAAGGGTTTCCGATTCATTCGCTCCCCCCGTATTTTAGGGCACGATACCTGTAGCTCGAGAGTCTTACAGTTTTACGCTAGTCACGAGCTAACCAAAAGGGCTGGAAGAGGTTAGGTAAGATACCACGGATTGATCGAAATCGTAAGTCGGTTCTTTCGAGAGCACCGGTTGTTTTACCTCGACGTAATCAGCAAAAGGAGTTTGTCGAATCGAACCACGCGATCTTCCTATCGACGCAACGACGATCTCGTTCTCGAGATACCTCCGCTCGATGTTGAAAAATGCACTCTCGGGCACGCGGGAAATCTTCTTGAAACGTATCGCCGATATCCCGCGGTTTATCGCCTCCGGTTCATCGAGTTTGACTCGAACTTTATTTTTCCATCCGAAATTGTCCTGCCTGAGCCGTCCTGATATAAGATATCCAAATCATAAGCGCAAAAGGTACGAACGGAATTTCACCGCCATATTCCTTTATATCTCTCGTTAATACGCTGGAAATTATCGAAGGTTTTATCGCGCACGATGTTCCAATCGGTAGACCACGAGTGGCTTTCTGCGAACGAAGTAGCCGAGCTCCATTTCGCGAAACCAACGTAATAGTGCTTAACCACGTTTATTAGTTTGTGTAAATTTCAATCCGGCCAAACGAAATATCGTGCGAGTTAATGAATATTCATTGAACTTTCGATCGAGGCGATGCATTTTCAAGTCGATTAATGAACCGCAACAGTTTCGATACTAGATAAAAAAATATTCGATAAATTTTCGAACGTATCTCCGTACCTTTATTTTCCATCCTGCGCGATAAATTCTCGAGAACGAAAATATTCGAGACGATAATAGGAGAGGGAGGTAATTAAGTGCGATACACGTTAGTAAAACCGAACGCTTAACTTTATTTTTTCTATACTCCATATTTTCCTCCTTCCCTCCTTTCTTCTCGCCCTATCCTCGTACTCTCGCGTTTTCCACCATCCAGAACGAATTACCGGCCTGAGTCGGGTTACAGTGAGTTTCTCGATAGGACGCGATATAAAAATAAATGAGCCACGAACTAATGGCTACGGATTTATCGTATTTGGTCGTGTAATATGAAATGTCGGATTAGTCGAGAACCAAATACCGTTGTACAAAATATCAGTAAAGAAGAATCGATGACTTAAAGAGTACTGTTGGAACTTTAAAGAGATACAAAATTTACAAACGAGGAGAAATCCGACGTTTCATATTTTTACACGCCCTAGTACGATTTATTTATTTCTAGTTGCTTCTTTCAATATCGACGTTCGTAGATCGATGTTAGACAGCATTTCGATTATCGAACTTTCTTTTTGTCGACGTAGCTATTCGTTCTATTTCGACAATGCAATTCTCACTACCTAATTGTTTTTTCGTTTTATCATCGTCAAGGTAAAACGTTACGCTTTCTCTTTCAAAGGTTTCGTTTCATCGAGCAGGACGGTACACCGTCGTCTTTACATTTTTCTGAATACAGTCTCGCGTGTACGTGAAAAATCTGTTGAATTAAACGAGCGATATCTCCCCTTTTCCTCCGGTTAGGCTATTATATCCTTCGGTAAGCCTTTTAAAATGAAATGCAATTTTCCATTGTCGGATTTCGTCTTAATGTCGTTTCGCGTATATCGTTAGGATCCCGAGGCTCTTTTTAAAAAGTACGATGTTGGATTTGTACTATTCATTCGTGCGAGGTAAGCTTGCAGTTTCATGCCTTCTTTCGTACGTTGATTAATATCTTCTTAATTCATCCTTTCAGAGGTATAAAGCTTCGACTGTCGACGACAAAGAATTGAAAATCACGAAAGTGTTATTAATCGGATTCGATTAAGTAACTTTTCGAAATGTATTAAATTTTAGAATAATTTCGACGAGCATATGCGCGTGGATGCCTGTCAAGGTCATGTTTATCTTTCGCTCGGAGTTTTCTTTGTTAGGTCAACAAGAATAGATTTTTTCATTCCATTCCATGCAAAAATTGAACATTTCGTATGCC
>JAITYT010000633.1:277176-304963 GCA_025433975.1 Liostenogaster flavolineata | reverse complement strand
TTTTTTTTTTAATAAAATTATTAATCAAGCCACTAACATAATTTCTTACGACATTGAGCGAAATCGAAACGGCTATAAATTCAAGGTTGTGACGACCATCGCGAACACGAACTGGACGTTTCGTAATAGTCGATACGATGAGTTTATTTTAAGTGCAGACAAAGAATACAACTTCGTTCGGCACGTTCCTATGTTACGTCATTCCTGCGCAATGTCTCGACTGGAGAAAGTTTAGCGTTTCGCAGTTGAAATTGATTTGTCGCGTTTAATACTACTTATGATACGTAAAAATATAACCTTATAATCATCGTTTATTATCTCTATTATAATACAGTATTATCGTAATTATCGCGTAGTAGCGGTAAATCATTATCGTTTTGCGCCAAGTCAAGGTGTTATTAATAACGATAAGCCGCAAGGTTATTTCGTCACTTTCCGTTGCGTTAATTCGACGTTTAGCCCTTGAAGCGTCTCGGGGGGACCTAGCACGTGCGAAGCATAGGCGTCTAGTCGAGAATTCACCGACGTAAGCTCAATGCACACCCACCGTGATCTTCTCGACGCTCGTGGCTCGTGACCAGCAAAGTATATATAGAAAACTGATACACCTTATATAATTTACGTAAATTTTATACATCGCTTTATACTACCGCGGCGCAAGACCAACCAGAGGAAGACGAATTTACAATCGGGCTTGCAAATCGCTCGTAACAGGAATATTCATGCCCTCGGTAGAAGGATTAACATTGATTTGTGGTTCGCGAATGTGTGAGGATACCGCGGGGTGAGCCGATGCGACCGAGGCGTAAATTGCGACGAATTAATCTCGGATCAAGTACGCGTCGAATTGTTTGTATTATGTCGTGGTCTTTGTCAACCATTCTTTCTCTCTCTCTCTCTCTCTTTTCTCGGAATCGCGTCTCTTTTTATAGGGAACTCCGAACGAAAGATAAATCCGACTAGATGGCTTTCGATTCGGTAAAGTAATTTAATTTCCCATTAACTATGCGGTTTTGTTGCACGTACGGACTGGCCGATCTTCTCCCTCGCGTCTCACCCTTTTACTACGGCGCGATAATTTATCGTGGTCACCGGTACGCTCTTTCGGGATCGAGATATTTTTGGCGGTTACGATCACGCGAACGAGAGGCGTCACGCGGCGCTTTCAATTTTCCACAATGGAGAAAAATTCGTTTGAGATACGCGCGCTCGTTGTTCCGACGTTAATGGTTTCCGCTTTCCGTGGCGCTCCAATGTAATTAGCCCTTCGATAGGTTTCGATTGCGCATTGGTAATTTATGCGCTTGCAATGGACAAAATCCCGTGAGTTTCGATTCGTTTGATCTATGATGTACGATACAACGCTAGAGGGGTCAGGAAGCATACGGTTACTTTCCAGCGTAACGTTCGATTTTATTGCAAAAATAAAGGAAAACAAACTCAAGCTGGACCGCCTGAAAATAATGGCGGAAATCCTGGTACCCCTGGTGTAATAATCGGAATCATCGTCGAGCCTAAACGAACGAAATTGTGCCGAATAATTATTCTACCTTCTTTCACAGTCTTAAATGGTTAAGTTCATTTTCCGCGTGCGAATTTACACGAAGTGTAAATCACATAACATCGATTAAAAAGTTAACAAACAATGACGCATAAATTAAGAATTCGTTTCGATACAGGCATTTTTAGAATCACTACGATAGTCGAACGTTTTGCAAATATTGTAGATTTTCGAGTGTCGAACGAAGTCTATTCGATGCAATTGCTACGATATCTCCATCGTTAGGAATAAAAGCCATTTTGATTTCAGCCATTTATCACGTAAGATACGTTTTTATCGGTCACCGACGCCTGTATTGCTCTTGAGTAGCATCGAAGCGTACGCTATTGTACTCGTTTCAAGAGTTTCTATCGGAAGGCAAAGCAGCCGAGATCGCTTTCGACGTCGAGCCATTCGCATGGTTTCGCTTTATCCGTACGAATACTCCGTCGAAAGCTTCATCTTTCTTACATACTTTCGTAGATTGAAATTTAAAAAATACTATATATAGCGGAGCAAGCTCCGTGCCAAAAGTAAGAGAAAATGATTACGTTCCGACGTCGTTAGAACGAATGCAGGATCGGTGACTGGATCGAGTGGATGACGAAAGATCGGCCTGCAAATTTCCATCGTACAAGTGACGTAGAATTCCCAAGTTTCGGTCGATTTCAAGGTCCGATGAAAAAGATCTATTTGCCCGTGTTTTTTTTCCCGGCTTAAGGAAAATATTTGAATTTATCTGCCCTTAGTACTCCCCCGAGTCTTTCACATCGTTCGAATTGTGGGCTAAACGCGAAATTATTTTTTACTCGATTCAGTACCAATAGTGGAGAATTTATTTTGACAATAGCATTTAACGGAACTACGACGAATGAAACGCGTTGGCTACGCGTTGAATAGGGAGAAAATTGCAGAATGTTAAAAAAATACGAAAGAACTTGACGGAAAAGGAAATGGAAAGATATTGGACTTTTGACGGGCAAGCGGTTTATTTTGGAAAAGCCCGAGGGAACAATTATAATTCAATGAAAGGAGTGAAAAAGATCCTTTAGCAACGCGTTTCCATGGAATTTGCACGGATCGTGAGTAGCATCACGGAAATTTGCCAACGTGGAAGTAAATTGCCATTTTAATGCTTTTATTTCGAGGATACTCGATCGATATCATCGCGTTTGACAACAAAACGTAAAAGAGACGGAAAGAGAGACAGAGTCTTGGGAAAAATCGGCGAGAGCTTAAAAAGAAACAAAGAATTTATTAAACGAAGTCGAAAAACTTCTTTAATTTCCTTTGATGTATTTACGATATCGTTTCAGTTGCAGCTTTAATTATTTTTATTTCGCGAGTTCGTTGTTAACGGTAGATTAAAATCGGTCGAACTCGACCGTATCGGTGGACACTTTCGCTTTTTAATCACCATCGAATCTTAACGATCGCAATGGCGATCGTAATAATTATCGATAATAACATCGGAACGAATAATACGCGCCGCGCACGCACCAATTATATCGTACAGAATCCATAATGTTTGGGCGAATGAACAAATACGCGTGTCGAAGTATTCGTAAAGGCTCGGTTCGCGAGTACGCACACGGAAACGTTTCGAGCACGGTACACACAGAAAGATGAAAGGGTGCCATCGAACGATCAGCGAAATAGTTTCGCTTTTTCGCATTGCGCTTGGCCGAAGTAATCGCTTCGTTTCACCCGCTTTCTGCAATTTCTTAGCACGATAAAATTTCATTGGCGAAATATAGAGAACCATAATAAATCAATACTGCCTCTAACGAGTCAAACGACTGCGATCCGAAGAAATTTTATAAGCTTTACATCGATTTCCTTTAATTTTGCTCGACTCTTCGAAAAGAAGGATCGACAAAAGTCTCGGTCCGTTTTATTTTAATTTATGAGACATAATGTTTGATATCGTTGGTCGAGAACGTTGCGCCAGAGATATTCGTAATTTTAACGAATTAAACGCGATTCCATAGATTCTTTTGCGTTCTTGATATTGGAAAAACGCGATAGACGAATACTACTGGAATTATTCGACGCATCTAAAGATTCTTTCCGAGTTGTAATTGCATAAAAAAAAAGAAAAAAGCAGAAATCAGATTCATTTAGAATTTAATATTAATTCTAGAGAGGCAAATGTTAACGCGGACTTCGCTCTGGTCGCGCGGATCAAAGTTAGAAGAATCTCGTCGTTGCACCAACGCGTTGGTCGTAGACTTTTTCACACGCGTCTGATGCTGACCTACGATTCGACACTTGGACGCGATAAGAAGCATCGTTCTTCTATCGGTTGGCCTTTAAAATAGTCACGTTTGAAAAAACAAGAAAGATTCCTCGAGTTTTCCCGACTTCGATCGAGAGATTAAACGATCCGGAACTAATCACGAATCGTGTCATTCCGGATCAATTTATCGAAATTTTGAAACCGTACGATGTCTAAAAGTTAACGAGGAAGGTAAGCCTGTGCGCGCGAATTGGTCCAAGTTTGCTCATCGATAAATGAATTACGTCATCCGAGGACGTAACTTTCCAGAAGTATTCGCCATGCCGAACTCTATCGCACCACACAATCATTATGATTTTTTTACCTCGACGATCTTTCGCAATTGTCCTCCCAGATCGAAGGAATAAAATCTCTAAGTTCTTTGAGCAACGAAACTCTAAGTATTACACCAAGGTACAAGTACCATACGCACCAATTGCACACCTTTACGTAAAAGCGCACTGACCGCCGACTGCTCACTGATCGAGGAAGAACTCGAACTCCGACCGGTGCCAGGTGTTTTTACCCTTCGCAGCTGCTGGATCTCGCCTAAGCTTTTTTATCCTTAAAGAATCCGTCCAGTGGGCTCTCTACAGACCAGGATACGGAATCTTCCAAAAGCCAACAGCTAGAAATACCTCGACAATAACGATTCGTAGAGGTTATTTACGAGAGAGGGGAGAGGGGGAGGGAACGCTTCTTCGCGCGGTTCCATTTAACACGTAGGAATACGTAATTCGCCTCACCCCGTCGATGGTAGAAAGACCGGCGCAGAAGCGCGGCTGATTTAACGCCGGCGGCCTCGTCGAATTATCGATCGTGGGTATCGCGTCGATATATTAACGGTGGTACGTTCTTGCTTGGTCCGATACCATTGTTACGACCGCCCTATAATATCGTACGTACGCCGATATCGTTTCGTCTACTCGCCAGCCTGGTAACATATGGAGAGATTTTTCTCGGTTTAACGGCGAAACGGTCGAGCTGGAACGGCGCGGGCCGTGCCGTTGTCGAGGGTACCTTCCTTAGACGGGCTAATATTTAATTTCGAACGCTCGCCGCGAAGATTCCTGCGATAAAACACGGAGGGGACGACGACGAACCTTTGGAAGGAAGACAAGGAGGAAATTCCTTGTCTTTCGAGTTTAGACGAACGAAACGAGTCGTCTAATGGTAAGAGGCGTGCTGTAGCTCGAACGCGCAGCTGCCATATCGAGAGAAGAACCAATTACTTTTAATTAAGTTTATCGGGCTACCAAAAAACGACCGGATCGTCTTTGCATTTCAGCGATTCTTATCGTCGAGACTCGATGAATCATCAAATCCATAGAAATTGGTTCGAATTGCACTCGTCTTTTACGAGGATCTCGAAGCAGACTGCGCGCTCCAACTTGTCGATCACGACGGAGACACGCCAAAGTAAAAAAGCGATCTTCTATATTCCCCGATGATATTCCCCGATGACGTAATCGACGTAACGGAAGCGCTTCTCGGGCGGCAACTTTTGGTGTTTCATCTGGCTTGCATCCGGCCATCGTTTCGAAGCGTCTCTCGACTAGGCGAAGAACGGATGTCGCGGTGGAGCTGGCCGAAGATCGACGCGAGAAAAGGAAGCCGTAGTCGAAGTGGTAACGTCTCCGCGCGATAGGGAAGCCAAAACGAGGCGATGCTTGAATTATTTATACCGGGGGCCGTGGTCGAGGCGACGCGTCGTCCGATCGCGATGCGTAACGAGCCATCGATGCCCGGGGCAACGAACGACGCTCGGCCCTCCCCGGGTGATCGAGGTTTTATCGAATGGAACGCCGAGACGAAGGAGGGTGCCGTTTGCTGGCGTTCTAAGCGGCGACCAGGCCGACGCCGCCACTCTCGACGTGGCACGTCTTCATTTGGTACGCGCGTGCTGATAAGTCAGGGGCGAACTCGTCCGTCGATATCGCCGAGCGATTTCACGCCGAGGGAATCGTTCCCTTCTTTCTTTTGCGTTATGCCACTCACGATTTTCCGGGGGCGTCTCTGCGGCTGCTTCTTATTTCGATAATTGGTGTTTCGTGGTGCGAACGATTTGTTCGGGTGGACTCGAGTATAGCATTTTATTTTCCTTTTCATGCATTGATTTTTTCTTTTGGGACATCTCTGAGACAACGTACGATGACTAACGATTGACGAGATCGCTCTATTTCAATATCCAAGTTACTTACGATGATATCGACGAGGAATTTTTGCAGGTGGACTCGCGCATGGAATTTTAGTTTCTACGAATTAATTTTTTTTTTGGCATTTTTGAGGCAATGCGCGAAAATTAACGAATGACGAGGTTTGCTCTATTCTATTCGTGTTATGTCTCTCACGGTTTTTCGGGAGCGTTTCCGCGGCCGTTTTTTATTTCGATGATCGATATTTGACGATGAAAAATTTTTGCAGGTGGACGCGTGTACGCTCAACAAGGATTCTGCTTTTTGTGAATTCATTTCTTTTCTAACAATCGAGTGAAGCTCGAGCCCAGAAAAAAGACAAGGTTCCCTCGATTTTATTCGCGTTACGTCTCTCACGGTTTTGCGAATGCGTCTCTGCGGCTCCTTTTTACTTCGATAATTCATGTTTGATGGCGAACAATTTTTGCCGGTAGACGGGTATTCGTCAAACAGGAATTTTACCTTCCATGGATTGTTTCTTTCCTGTCAATGAATAAAGTTAGCCTAAAACGAAGTCGAAGTTTTCTCGATTTTATCCGCGTTCTTACGCGTTTTTACATTACGTTATTTCGATAAATACAATTATTACAATTTTGCGAGAGAGCGAGTTGTTTACGGACACCTTTTTTAATCGACGATAGCAATTTCACGAGTAAACAATGATGCTATACGACCGCACCTTCGTGTTTTCGCAAGCCAAACGTACTATGATCATCGTCCGCGAATCGATCCGTTCTTTCCGCGTAAAATTTCCAGCCAAAAAATTTGGCCGAAAATTGAAAGCGATGACAAAAAGTCCTTTCCACCCACGAGGTCCACGGTTTTATCTTCGAACTGTCCGTTCGAAAGCGACGCTTTATTCACGAAGCCTGATCAAGGCCGCCGTTTCGTAGGATACGGACGTAAGGTGGATTCTGCGACAACGCGATCCGTCAAGCGGAACGATTAATCCCGATCTCGGGATTTGGCTTCGGGGACAAGGCAGACGCGTTCTGTCACGTCCGAATTTTCAACTCGTGACACTCGTATGTACAACGCGTTGGAAAGCATCACCGCGGGAGACGGAGTCGGAAGGCAAATGCAAATCAGGCTGCGGATAATGCGACGGTGCTCGTTAATTGATCCGAAAGCCAACGGGCGGACGTAACTCGTGTCCTGAGTTTTGAGCCGCGAGAGTAAATCCAGCGTAGAAATCCTTCGTAATCGCGACGGAATTATAGTAAGTGCCAACAAAAAGTCGTACTTCTTCAAGAAAAAGGTAAAGGAGTCCAATTAACGGATTCGACCGTACCTAGGCGGGTTGTAATAAGCGCGACGGATATCAAGGAGCTAAGATGGCCTAATAAAAGGCTGATCCTGTTCAGGCTGTTATCGATCAATTTTCGAAGGGATATCTTGTACGTTAGTTCGATGGGTAATGTTCTAAATTGGACGTTTAAAGTCATCGATCGTAACGAGAACGTTAATCGAAACAGCTCTAAATAGCGATCGTTCGGATCGCGCCGTGTGAAATCACACGATTCTGGAAAGTGTCTCGTCCCGATGCTGCTAGGTCAATTCTGGTTAGTGACGCTGGCGCGTCGGACATTTGCTCCTGTTCAGGCTGTTATCGATCAATTTTCGAAGGGATATCTCGTACGTTAGTTCGATGGGTGATGTTCTAAATTGAACGTTTAAAGTCATCGATCGTAACGAGAACGTTGATCGAAACAACCCAAAATCGCGATCGTTCGAGTTCCACTCGCTCGTTAGAAAGCTACTCCCATTTCGTCTATTGTAAATAAATTTCCTAGAGAATAACTGCTTCTTTGAAAGGCGAATTTTATAAATTGGATGACCATAGCCGTCGATAGCAGCGGAAGAATCGATCGGATTGGCCATAAATCGCGATTAAACGAAATTCGTCGAGGGATTTGGGCGTCTGGAGGAGTTCGCACGCGATACACCCGTCCTTTGGCAATCCGTTTCGCTTCAATCGTTAATCTCCATGGGTCCTCGCTACGATATCTCGCATCGAGAACTACAGAGCGCTCTTCCGATATTCTCCCTTGCGTATTTAATGAATAATCGATGTTGATTTCCACGGATTTCACGTTCGATTTATGCATGATCGATTTAAACGATCTTTCGCCTCGGTTTCTCTTCTTTTCGATATTACTCCGTATTTATTTCTCTATTTTTATTATCCCGGTATCGGAGATCGTCTCGTACGTATTTCGCGTCTTTGCGATCGTTATGTTCATACCCGTAGCAGAAGATTTTGATCTTTTCGTTCCTTAGTTTGGTAAATTTCGTAAATATCGCGAGAACGCGTGGATCGTATTTGAAATAAAAATGGATTTTAATATTTACTCGTTAAATCGGAAGAAAAAATCTACCCGTCGAAACGTTCGACGCGCACGTAACTCGTTCCGCACGTGCTAAAAAATCGAGATATCGCTCGTCCGTTTTCCGGGATATATTCTTAAATTTATCAATGCGCGCGCGACATCAGTATCAGAACCGACGCGCTCGAGAACTTTGCTCTATCGGAGAAAGAGAGAGAAACGCTTTCCCGCGTTAGGCACGTACCAAGCGGTTGGCTCGCCATTTTCTATCGTTTTTTCGACACGTCCGCGAAATTACGCCGATATTTTATATTACCGCGATAACGATCCGACGTCGCCTTTAAAGCGACGAACGATAATATTTGCGCCACTCCACGTCGATCGTAGGAAACAACGTTGATCGAACAACGCGACCGGAAAGCAACGTAGCATTTCTTTCATACTAATCGGTCGATCGCGTGAGCCGAGGTTGTGCGAGACATTGTTAATTAAAAGGTCCTCGATCGTAAATAAAAATGTATTGAAAATATAAAATTATTTGTTTTAATCGGACGAAAAATATATTTTGGCCCCCATGATAATTCCAAATCTATTAGCGCGTGGCGTCACGGAAAGGGCGGCTGGTTTCCGTTAGAAGAAAGCAACCGAGAGTCGCGGCATAATACTATATAAGATTATGAAACAGAGAACGTAAAGAAACGGAAGCGTTAGGAGGGTTCTCTGCGGCGACACGAGTCGAGAGGAGTCAGTCGTTCTTTCTCGACGAGTCGTAACGTTCCATTCATACGAATAAAGAAATTTTGCCTTCCTCGTCATTGCGTGTAATTTTGATGCTCGACATTGCGAGCCAAGAAGCGTTACGAAAGAGTTCTTTCATACGCTTCACGATGCGCGTTTCGTTCTCGATCGAAAGAAATCATCCAAATTAGTTTAGTCTAGTTGTTTTATCGAGCTTGGTTAGAAAAATAGAGTGTCAGAATTAACGTATGAATAATCTAATTATTTATTAATTTATTAATTTAATAAGGTATAGGCGTTGTTCTCTCGAATGGAGCGACTCTGTCCGTGAGTCTAATTCGCAGTGAAAGAGTCGAGAATATCGAACGATATGCATCGAAGCACGAAAAGCGCTGCTCGGAGACCGTCAACAATTCGGACTCGACTTTGGAATAAATCAGGAATTTACACGAGTCCGTAAAAGTGGCTTCATCGAGGCAAGATGGTCATTCGTTGTTTCCGTTATCTCCGCGAGATACGACTGTTGCATTATTGAAACTTAGCATGCATATGCATTATTCCGCTTCGAATATCATAGTCACTTTGTCGGAATACCGCACGAGATTCGACCATGATATGAATATATGCGTGAGGAGCCAGCAATCGATAATTTCATTATCTCACTCCGTGCGAATATCCTTTGTGGCTGTTTCTGCGTCGCTTCGTCGAGACCTCAAAGTGTCGCTCGACGAAGGATTCTAACGGAGAAAACGTTAAATATAGGCCCATCGACCAAAGAACCGTCCCGTTATACATGTATATTTATTTCAAATCCTATCCGACTATTCGCGCTATATTAATTTGGCCGCGTTTGCAGTCACTCGATAAATTTGTAACCGGATCCAATGTTAAATCGCTCTTGCGCGTAACAAACATAACGTCATAATTCCTCTCGTTTAATCGGTATTCGAGCAACGTTCATATTATTTGCGTTTCTCGATATCGATATGAAAAATATCGCGTAAAACTCTTTCTTCCATTTTAAAGGACGAAATTTCGATCAATCCGTCGGGTCCGACTTTTCGTCGTCCATCTTGTTTTTCTTGATTTTCCACCTTCTAAAATTATTTGATTCTCCGATGGCGTGGCACAGCATCCAGTCATCCCGTAAATAACGCGATTCACAGGATCACGCGTTTCATCATTGTTTCCCATAATAATACATTCTTCGGAAACTTGTACTAGGAAAAAGAAGAGTAGGTAAGTTTACTACGTACTTTTATAGCGAGTCGATGCTGGTAGTTTATCTCCTCCTTCTTCGACTTTCGGTTCGAGCGATTAAAAGAACCGCATTATTTATTATTTATGAGATAATCGTGCACCTAACATCGGTGCCCTATAAAATTGGCTCTTCTCCGTAGCTACATTTTACCTTACTATTTTCTCCCTTTGACTATTTCTCCCTGTGCGTAGCATTAACATTCTATAATTCCGTGCTACTCACGATCGCTTCTTTATAAGGAAAAAAAGTTCCAAAAGAGAGCAGCCATCGCACGACCAAAGCGGAACTAGCGTTCGATTAGCTAGGGGATAAAGGTGTCTCTCTTTCCGACGAAGTACTTGGAGAAAGATTTCCCCAATATCTCCATTGCGAAGCTGATGATGGCGAAAAAGTGAAATGGAGGGAGGATACGCGGCAGGATCATCGTCCAACGATGACTCTATACGCGCCATTAGGTTCCTAGGTAAACGGTAAAGGACAAAACGAAATCTTCGAAGGAATATCCAAGGACAGTTTGGAGGATATTCGAGCGGTGGTTTGTTCGAGACGGGGGAAAAACTGTTTGGAAGTTTTAGGGATTCCGGAAGAACTCCGGCTAGCTACGATCTCGACCAAAAGGCAGAGTGCCAAATGAGGGCGGTGCGCGCGCAAACGATCTCCGGCGAGCTTTCCGTGGGCATCTATAAACGCGTCCGTAAATCACGATTCTCTTTTAATAGATGACCACGTCGAGACAAATATGCGGTATGTAAATTTTAACGAGGGAACGCGCACTGTTTGCATTCAATTTTGTCCTGGTATAACCGCGATCGCAAATCGACTCCACCCACACAGCGGCGTGCCTCGACGACGAATACTCGCCGTGAATGACACGGACCAACATTTGCTCTTTGGTAACAAACTCGCGGTGCTTCGGTCATGCCAGTTTCCAGCTTTACCACCAAAGACGGCCGGAGAATACAGCAAAGCGTTCGCCACGGTACTCGCCTTGTTTAACAGTCATTATCTATCGATTGATTTCGATTCGATTCGCGCGACGTCCGAACTCTCCCCGATGGTAGAGGCCTCGTTTGCTCCCTCGTACTGCCCACAAACTCCCACTACCCACCAAATTATTTCTTTTATTCGGCATCGCGATCGATACCATCGGACTTATCTCGCTCCATCAGTCCCATCCGTCCTTATTTTTCACCTCTACGAAGACGATCGTTCGATTTTCCTTTTTCGGGGAATATTATTTGGCGAGCGCGTCGATTATTCCCCTTGCCCTCTCCGAATTCATGGAACCGTTATCGGTTGGAATTAGCTTCCGTGACGTGGCGAAGATAAAGCGTGCATCATCGAGGTTGAAAACGAGGGACGTCGTTTGATCCTATCGCGAACGTAACGCGAGATATTAATCGTTGAAGCGCAACGTCGCAAGAGCGACGTTGCATCGCGAGTTTAGAGAGGGAAATTTCGAGTTGCGGGATGGTAAACGTCCTGGTCAACGAGGAAGGAGTAAAAGACGAGGACTCGGGGAAAATTTTAGACGAAAATCCTTGCCAAACTCGAGTGGAACTCGCGAATGCACTCCGAGTGACTCGGTGAACCATTTGTATTAGCTTTTTTATAACTGTTGGCTCGGAACCTTTTATCGGAATGGTCGCGAAAAACAGTGAGAGCCGGACGATCCGGGATTCGAACCCCATTTCGCGTGGGATGCTCCAGTTAGCTAATGTAAGCTACTCAAGCCACAACGACGTCGACGTTCTCGTAGGCACGCTTCCAACATGGCGAAATTCTATTATGGATTGGATTATAGTTCGCCGATGAGTTTATTCGTGTCAGTTTTAAACTGTTCCTTTTGCTTCCTTTTTCCTTTGCGCGATGTCGATTAAAAGTCCGTGGAAGATCCGAGTGGAAAATTAGACAGACGCAACGACGTTTCCATTTTCGCTCGAAGACGACTGCAATTTTCTCGATGTCTAAACTATATTTCGTACTTCCGTCACCGGTACCGTCCACGT
The DNA here is from genome assembly GCA_025433975.1 of Liostenogaster flavolineata. NCBI lineage: Eukaryota > Metazoa > Arthropoda > Insecta > Hymenoptera > Vespidae > Liostenogaster > Liostenogaster flavolineata. The sequence continues at coordinate 292,615 of JAITYT010000633.1, read as the reverse complement.
ATTATCGCGCATTGTTTCGTCGCGAATTCCAATTTCATCCACCCGGATAGACGCCGTGTTCACGCGAACGAAACGAAAGTTAGAGTTCCTTGAACAGACGACGTGGCTGTATCACGCGGTCTCTGGCATGGTTATTATTCCATCGTTCTAATATAGTACGAGAGGACACCGTCCTAACCTCCAAACATTTCCAGAACTATCCGTGACGATTAACCGAGTTAATTAACCGATTGAAACTTTGTCGTACATCGCAAAGACGAAGAATCCAAATCTTTAAGCCGTGCGTTAGATTTTCGTCAGGAACTCGTGAAAATTTCTCAAACATTTCTGTATCAAACGCATTCGCAACGATCCAACGTGAAAATTGTGCGACCAACACGATCCTTCGTTAAATTAAGATAAAAATGTAATTTTAAAATTTACATTTATTTGTTGGAAAATCCAAATTTCGACGTCACTATTTCGCGCATAATTCGCGGAAGATTGGCAATGGGTAGGTGACAAACACCGTTGGGATTCGTGTTTTCCGAACTATTTAATTCCTCGGCTACTACGATGAAAGGTCCACGTTCTAAGCACCACCGTTCCACGATCATTCCAGGGCCATCCTGAATGCAAATGCCCGTAAATCGTTGCATCGTTTACTCGAATGATAAATAACGCATCGCGATGCAAAGCGTTGATCATTAAGCATCGAGCCAACGTAAAAAGGTAGGAAGGGGGTTGACCCTGGTGGAAATTGATCGCTCGTCGTGTTCGATTATCGCGTCGTTGTGGATTAAAGGATGCTCGATAAACGATTTCGATCAACTCGGATCGAACTCGAATAATTGAATATCGCCATTCGAATTTATCTGCGTTTTCCAGCGTCTCCATGACGCGTCGTGTCCCGATGCGGATCTCGTCCGTCTGTAAATTCGCACGTAAACGAAAATAAATGCGAAACGTCGCTGTAAGATCCAAAATGTTCGGACATTACGTTTTTATCGAAAACGGATCCGATTTTTACGCTTTTACGACTCATTGTACATTCTCGATTGTTCGGATACATTCCGGACTTGGCACCCTCGAAAATTCGACGTCGAAAGAAGACCGAGAAAATCATCTGCCTCGGTTTATCGCCAAAAAATCCAGAAGATGGTATAATGGTTCTACCCCAAAAATGGCAAGAAGTCATAGATAATTTTAAGATGTCCGGGAAGTAAAAAATTGCTAATCGTTTATGGCCCAAATTCCTTAGCACGAGTCTCGGTCGTTGTTGCAGGCCAAAGGGTCGAAGAATGTCGTTGAAGTATCAGCCTCGGACGGTAAAGAGCCGAGGAACATCCGATAGGAGCTTGATTCGCGCATCTTTCAGTCGTTCCTCGTAATGACATTCGCGTTCGTGAATTCTCAAGGCGGTCCTCGTCGAAGCAGGTCGACCGTTGTCGAGAGGTTCCTGGGTGGGGGTGGGGAGAGGAAGAGCGACGACGACGGCAGGACGAATGGAGAAGGATGGAAGAAACGTAGTCCACGGGAAAAGAAAGCAATCGTGACACGATTCAGCCGACGGCGATCTCTCGCGCGCGGCACGAAAATGCTTACCAGCCTCGAATTCCAACGGATCGTTCGTTTCGTAGCGGGAGGAAATTCCAGGACGAGGTATTGCGTTCGGCGAACTCTCGGTACAACTCGCGCGGGAAAATTGCAACGAATCCAATTCGGTTAGCTGGAGCGAGCGAGTGTGCGTGAGGGGGTGGGATGTTCGCGGAGAGGGAGGGAGAGAGATAGAGGAGGAAAAGAAGAGAAAAATAGAGAAAGAAGAGGAGAAAAGGAAGAAGAGAGAGAGGGGTTTCGCTTATTCTTATTCTCGTTTGACTGCGCAGCAGTGTCGGCTTCCTCCAGCCGCGTTCTTTATCCATCGTTTTTTCCTCCACGAGATTCAAGCGGCATTCGTGCATTTTGCTTCGAGACGAGCAACGACGTTCGAAGTGTAAGAAGAACGCCCGGGAATGTCAACGCTCGTAGTTTCGCGGGAAAAATGGATCTTCTAGCTTCTGGAAAGGCTGAAACGGCCTTGTTACCGCGCCTCGCGTCCAACGAAAAACGCGTCATAATTGCTTTCGCGAAGAAAGTACCGGCGAACGAAGAAAAACACACGAAACACCGACGTTTGAATTTTAAAATGCGAAATCACCGATCTAATAAATTAAGACTTACGATTGGATAAAAAGACGCGCGCGCGCTTACGTTCGCCACCGGCTTCGCATACATTTCCGGATTCGAAACGCTTAATTGGAATTATCCTCGGGAAATCCGACGTCGTAATTCGACAAAGACGACAAGTACGACGCGTAATGCGGATATTGCTCGCGTATTCGCGCCCCGACTCTCTGCAGATTCGTATCTAAACATAGAATTCAATATCGAGTGTTCGCGCGCCTTGTTAAGCACCGACAGTTATCGTCGTACCCGGGTTCCGCCTTTTACCATCACCCGGACGACCTAACGTTCACCTACAAGGCACTAAAAAGTACTTACCGCATAACTTTTTCTTTTTACACCGGCGCGGTAAAAGTTGACGGTATTACGATAATTTTATGCGAACGAGCGCCAACCGTTCGCGCGCGACCATCCAACACGAGACACCGCACCCCTCTCCTCTCCAATTATCTTCGCTCATTTGGGGGATGGTTCTTGCGTAGGGGCGGACGATGCAGCCGGAAGTCGAGGAAGAAGCTCCATCCACGATAACTGCCGCCAACTTCGTTACGTTTTACGCGAACGCCTTTCGCCCTATCATCCTTTCGTCTTCATCGTCACGACTAATAGTCTTATTTTGTGATCAAGGTCAGTAAGAACGTCTCGACCGATTCGTTGTTAATTGCATCGCAATTGTTGCGTTTGCGGAATCGATTTTACCGCCACTTTGATGTTCGCAACGATCAGTTTAGCCTTGGCAGTGGTCAAAAATGATCTCTCGGGGCTGTGGTATCTCCCACTGCTGGCAATGGTCGTGCTCGGAGATAGAGATCGGAGTTTATCGACGCTCGCCTTCTGTTATCACTGATCATCGCGGAATACGATTGTCCTGGGGGGTAATCGTTTCGTTAAGGAACCACGAAATGACGATTCCTTGGCTCACGGTTATAACTCGAGTTAAGAGCAGGTTTGAAAAGTTGGATTTGGAGGACGGTTGATGTTCTTGTCTATTCTGGCCCAAAATAAGACAAGAAAAGGCTATTCATCGGTTCGCGGTTATAAGTGGAGTTAAGAGTAGGGTTGTATGAATTTTAGGGCATAAACGTATTTTGGAGAGAACTTACGGACGTTCGATCGTAACGTTACTTGCTCGTTAGAAATATAATGGTAAATCGCGGTAGTAAGAGGTAAAAAATTGTGTCGATCAATTGTGCGGTCGTTATCCCGCATCGACTTCGAAATACGTCGATGGAAAAAAAAGTACGTTGGAAGCTCGACGATCGAAAGCCTGCGGTAAAAATTGGATTAGTAAATGGCACGTCAAAAATCGAAAATTGCATGGCAGTACGTCCCCTCTCCGTTCTCGTTCGCGCGATCGAAGCCGATGGACTAGATTCAGCCCTAACCAATCAGATAATCCCTTTTGATGACTTCACTTCCAATACGCTCGGAAGAAGAGACATTTTTGTCTATAAAGGACGATCGAACCGATTCAATTTCACGACGATCGAGTCTATATTACGGTCGTTTTAAATCAGATTTTTTCTGATTTCTTCTTGCGAAGCAGGCATTCTCTCGCTCGAGAATCCTCTCTGTAATTCGTTCTATATTTAGCACGCGTCATTAAACTATTTATCAAAGTTCCTCCTTCTACGACATCGATTACTCGTTTACCGTAATATTAATTGTGCGCACTGTACGCGTTTATTCTATCGCCTTAATAATTAATTTTAATATAATATCGCGAGCTTCGTCGAACGATCGATCATCAGTCCAGGTAAGCGGAAAGACGAGAGGAAAAAGAAGAGCTTTTAAATTAGCTCGGGCTAGTCCGACGGTATTCGACGGTTCACGCGACAACAGACTTTTTTAATACGACGCTAAACTCTTCCTCGTTCCGGTGCTAATTCATACGTCGCGCGAACTAACCTCTCGCTCGTACGGCGGCCCATAATTTACCACGACCGGTTTTACGCGTCGCGAAACCTTTCCCACGATACACCGAGATTTACAGCCTCCCACGGTCTACCGTGGGACGGAAGATCTCCGTCGTTTCTTCGTCCCTCCATTCGTTATCGCAACAAGATTATCAGCTCCGACTCGACGCATCGATTTTATTAGGGGGAACGAAAAGCAAAGAAGTATCTGCGCGTGCCAACGATCGTCGATAATTAGGGTGATTTCGTCGTTGTCCCTAAATAAAAATATATCGCTAAATTATTCGTTTTAATCCAACGAAGAAGTACGACATTAGTTTCCACTGCACCTAACAACGCGAAGAGCAGACTCGATTAAACGATATCGTCGATCTTGGACACGACGCCTCTCCCTCCTTCACCAACAATGGCACACTCGCCACGCTGGCTTATCCTCAAAGGTAAGTGGCCACCCACTTACTTATCCGGCTAAGTGTGCCAACCGGTGATAGTAAAACGAATCTTGGTACGCGCTGGTAAACCCTCGACGCGACCCAAATTTACCATCGTAATATGTCAATATTTGCCAGCGGAAAGCTTAAGTATCGCGCGACTACCCTATCGCGATGCTCCTTGCTCTCGGTGTAACGGATTAAACCCCGTCTTACCGTTGCGTTTGAAGCTGCTTTTTCGACCATACTATTCCGAGGATACCGCATTGGAAAACCATTTTCTCCTTCCCCGCGACCCTTCGTGGTGGATCATCCCTACCCAACACCGCGTTTCGACGATACCGGCAGAAGAAGAACTCAAGAATTTGGGTATCTTTATCTCGTCGTTAGACGTCGAGAGACGTATTCAACGATTTCGTTTGGAATTTGCCAATTTCGAGGACGATCCGTCGGCGATAAATTGGAAAAAATGAAGTAGGCTTCGAGTATGGCGTTGGTCGCCATATTCGAAGGCAACTTCGGAGGGAGTCGCTACGTGTAAACGTTTCCCAATGGAAACGAACTCGATCACGATCGTAGCGTAATAAACATAAAAGTGCTTTGAGTCACGTATCTTGAAGAAAGTACGCCGTTTGGTAGACCCAATGACCGATAATAATCGCCGCCACGTTCATAATCCGTGCAACCGAAGTTCTATCTCCTTCACCCTTTTCCCATTTACCATTGAGTAGGGTAACGGTAACGATTACGGTTACGATAACGTATACCAAGATAAATTTGAAGGTGGTTTTGCGCGTATAGATCCATTCGTAGAAGTACGCCTTAAGCCGAACCACCGATAGCGTATCTCGGATCTTTGCCCTTCGAAAAGCGAGTTTACGTCGTTAACAAACACAAAGACGTACGTTTTTCACGAATTATCGCTGGGGGACGCGTCGATAAATTTCCACGTATGTCAGGGATGAAAGCACAGGATGCGACTACTGGACAAAGGACCAGTGCCCTCGCCGAATTAAGGGTCAAGGAAAAGGGGAAATGAACGAACGATCGATGAATGGATAATTCTACGAATGGATAGGTGATGGATGGAACGAACGACCAAAGTAAGACAAGAATTCGATGCTGCCCTTAATTACGACTTACTGCCACGGAAATAGCAACTTCATATTAGCGAACGACCTAACGTTTGCTGCGAAAACGCTTTAAGTAGCTGGAGACAAGACCAAACCTGGACACGATGAAAACGTTCGATCGAAAATTTTTATCGGGATTATTTTTCTTCTTTTTTTTTCTTTTCCTTTGCCCGGCCACACGGACAACCGCGAGAGCACCGCGGAACCGCAGTAACGATTACTTATTTGATTTCCAAATACACCGTTTGTCCAAAGGAGAGAAGCTAATTGCCGCGCGGCACGAGGGAAGTTCTCTTCGTTTTCGCTGGTGACGACGCACCGTCTCGCGAACACCGCCAAACCCAGACCACCGGAAGTAGACGTTTCTTCGGCAGAAAATGTTGAGCAGTAATTGGCACCGATCGAACCACCGTAAAGCATTTCCTTTACGGATTCTTCTGTCTTGCCTTCTTCTTCCGGTCTTCCTTCCTCTGCCTTCCTTCTTGTTGTTCGCCCCCTTCGTTTCCTTGGGTCCCTGCGGCGCCATCCTCGACCTAAAGGCAACTACGTCAAACTTGGCGAAACTACGTTGAACCGCGACCTCGCCTATCGGCCAGGGAAAACTTCGACTTTTTAACCTCTGCGTTTCCCCGAGGTCGAACACGCGCCTTACGTAACGATTGCTAGGTGCGAGAGGAGGGACGCGTGCACGCAAAACGTTCGGCCACTTTTTACTTTCCCACGTTGGATCGATCGGTTTTCACCATTATCCTGTGATCGAACGTTTCCCTAGGCTTTTTGCCGAGATTTCGTGCCATTGGCGCGTTACGCTTCCGTAGAAGTCGCGTTTCTTTGACGCGTGCATTTTGTAACGCTGCTACGATGTTGTTGGATCGATCGCGCGTGGTCGTGAAACTGTCAACGAGATCGATACTTATTTATCAGGCGAGATACCGAAGGCTTCTTTATCGTATCGAGGAAAATGTGATGTGCACGAGTTCGAGCACACGACCGAACAGCCAAGTAGGGTCTAAAGACCTTCTTATCGATCGTGGCCCACGCCATCGAAACTTGCCGCGTAGAACAAGGGGTTAACAAAGTTAAACGTTAAAGTTGAATAACTACGAAACAATAGTTTGCTCCTCGGTCCCTCGACGTGTACATTCGTAGTCGACGAATGACACCCTGTACAAATCGCACGATTCATAAAGAACCGATTTTCTTGGTAATCTCTCGAGCGTTCCCTTTACGTTAAACATAAATATTCCTAGAAAATAAACGATCGGTCGATTTCAACTCAGAGTCGTTAAACAAACTTCCGTTCGAGTGACCGGTCCGATTGAAATCTTACCAAGTTTATTACTTCGTACTTTCGCGTGGTATCGCGCGCTAACTTTGTCGAGCATCTCGTTTGATAGTTTACCATACGCGCAATCCTTTGGATCTTTGGAAGTTGCGATCGAATTCAATCCTTCGCGTTATTTATCTTTATTGCTTTTCACGGACTTCGACCGTAACTCTCTCAATTATGGAAGTTGAACGGAGAACGGAGTTTTGCGATCCATTTTATAATATCGGCCAGTCGAAAAGCCTTCCGCCGATTTTCACGCTAAATTCGAGCACAAAAATTGGCGGAAACTTTTTCGACTACCCGACATACCGTATCGGGTTGTCCGGAAAGTCCCCGTCGATTTTTGGGGCGACTTAACGAAGCCAAACCGCATCGAATGCTCCTAAATGATCGAATTCGACACTTTCGGTCCATTTGCAGTTTTACGAGTGGCAATGGGGGTCGATTATTTGTCATCAGCGCCTCGATCCGATCCTAGTCGACCGATCGATCTATCGGAAACCAGTGGAGATTTTTCAAAAAATCCAATAAAATAACTTTTAGTAAAAAGTACAGATAACCACGTAGAACGTAGTCGAAACGCGTGGCTAAACGTCGCCCCTGATACGGACTAACGCGACGATTACGGCCCTTGGTGTTTATAACCGAAGGATCGGTTCTCCAACTCTTTAGATTTTTTTCCCTCTCTCGCTTCCTCCCGGAGCGTTCGATCGAGGTCAAACACTTGGATTTCACACGATCCATAATGCAGCCCTTTCGAACGGGATGGAATACGAAAGAGCGTGAAACGAGCGCGTGCTCGAGATACGCCGCTGGAATGCACCAACTACGTCGTCGACGTTCGGTTCGTACGAATCGTCTATCGCGCTTGAAAAGCGCGGGAAAATCCGTCGGAATAAAAAATGCACAACTTCCCGCGCCACGCGAATGAATTCGGACAAAGGCGTTTTTATTTTTACTTATAGTTATAACGTTCGGAACGAAGTTCTGCCCCGTGGAATTTCTATTGTTATACCGGTGCCAACTTTTATAATTATTCGTTCGTGTAGATTTATTTCGAAGTGCAAGATAGATCCGTGCCGCGTTCGATCGGACAAAGATAGACTATTCGATGGTTTAAATCGTTAATATTAGGAGGACCAGAATTTCCGCCATTATCTTCAGATGGTCCGGTTTAAGTTAGTCCGTACGCGGTGGACGATAAATCCACGAAATAGATGAGAAGAGGTGGTCAAAAATGGTGAAAATTATCTTCTTTTTTTCTACCCTCCGATCCCTTTAATACTTACGACGCTATTGTTTTATATTATTTCAAAGCCTTTACGATTGAATTTGCTCCTGGTGCAAATCCATTGAGAGCAAAGACGATATTTTCGATCGTTGTCCTCTCGAAGACTTCAAGCCTGACTTCCGCCTCGAAAGCGCGTTTTCACCGGATGGTATTAACGTCCCTTGGTGAATTCCAGCCTCCTCTCGGCATCCAAATTTCCTGTAAATAGATAGAAACTTTCAAATCCTTGTTTTGAATTCCAGTTCCAGACACGTTGCTTGCTGTTTCACGGTGCATCGAAGATACGAGTTCGAGGGAATCGACCGAGTTCTTTCGACGGTACTTCGCGACCAAAGGCAAACTCCGTCCGAAAAGAAATGATCACGCCATCGGATTGCCATCGAAGTTTCTCATTTTGTACCGTTTCGCGAACGTTTTCAAATTTTTGTTCGTCTGGACAGTCAGCTTAAATACATTGTGTGCGCGCACGCGCGATTTTTTCGATGAATTTGTAGTCGAAACGAAGAGAATATCTTTTTGTATTCGCCGACAATATAAAACTTTTTAATTTACCTCTCCGAGATTCATCGCGACCCAAGTGGGCAGCTAATATTCCTAGGATCGTTTTATTAAATTCCCATGAATATTTTCATTAACATGTCCGCAGAAATAAAAACGATCCTCCACGCGTTCGACGGAGTCTACCCGAGCTACGTTGCACTGTGTTTTCACGTAATACATTTAATACAGGCAGCACAGCGTCTGTTATCGATTTCCTTGCGGCTACCGTTTCGTTCTCGTCGTCATACGTATATCTTGTTGAAGTTGATGGACGCATGTAAAGCTTCTTGCGACTGGAGCAAACGAATAAGAGGGTTAAACGCATTTACGGGAATCCAAAGCGAAGTACGGAACTTTGAAAACGTAGCCTGGCTTAGCGCAAGGTTTGTCTTTATCCTTCTGTCCGTAATCCTAACCAATCCCCACACTCCAAACCCATATAATACGTCGAATAATACCGCGGTGGCAGCCATCGAGTTTGGCATTACAGACCTTAAATCCTGTCAATACCGTCAGAGGTCGAACCACGCTTGTACGATATCCTAGCTTGTATCGCCTTCCTTCGACCTCGTCGTTCTTCCTTAAATCCGCCATTCGTGCCCGGTCGCTCTTTCAAGTTCGACTTTAATTCCGACGATGGAAACGGCTTTCGAGCTTTTTTTCGGACGGCAGTCGATGTCACGTCGATATTCGACGAAATTCGAAAGCTAAAAGGACGTCGCGCGATATTCGAGGCGATATAATTGCTCGGTTCCCCAACGTGTTTCTTGGTCTATCGACAGCGTAGGTCCCCGAGATCGATAGTTTCAAAGTTAAAAAATAAATGTAGTAATTTTAATGAAATTTATCGAAACGCTCCAAAAAGAAAAAAGAATATCTTTTGGTTTTGCACGTATTAAAATCGACAGGACGAAATTTCCAAATCGAAGTATCACGTTGGCAAGAAAGTAATTTCGAGAGGGCGCCATGTTGATCTCGAACGACTTCTGTCAGTGTCGCGACTACGAATCCTTGTCAGAGAGATGGCAAAAGATAATCGATTAAAAGGAATTCTTCAAAAATTCTAGGAAAAAAGTAGACTTTTATTTCGCAGTGAAAGAAAGGAAAATTACTTCGACGCCAACCGAACGGAGTAACCTCGTCGGATTTTCCTTCTCCATTTTAGCTGCTCTTACTTCGTTCGAAAACGCTTACGCACGTATGTTTGCGCGTTTACTCGAGCCATTACTCTCCTAAAATGGAGGGTAACACGTTGTACTTGATTCGAAGCGACGTTCTCCACTCGACGTGGGACGTCGATGTGGCAATCCTCGAACTCGGCGTCTTAGTTCGTCTTCCATACTCCGGGTCGAATCGCAATCTCAGGAATTCTAGCTGCTCGTGTTCGACATTGATAGGATACGTACCCGTACTCTCGAGCGATCGGAGAATGTGCCTGCTCCGACTAGGGTGAAAAGGCTGAAAGGAGAAAGTCACGCCTATAACGAGTCCTCGCGTCTCCGATCGATTGAAAAACGCCGCGCTCGAGCTTCGCTCATTTCGAAGCTCCTTGTCGCTTACGTTACGATCGACCGAGTGGTAACAACGCGAACATCCATGTTAATGATCTCGACGCGAACTATTAGAGAATCGACGCGTTGGCACGCTCACGACTTCGAATTTCTGCGTTTTTTCATCGGACGAAAGTTCAACCATATTCCTTACAGCATTAATCGTTCGATCGTTTAAATTTTCTTCCTGATTTTATCAACGGATAAAAGCTGCGATTAAATCCGTTTGTATCATCGGTGGTACAAATGGTCGTCGAACATGTTAAACATTGCCTTCCATAATAGATTCATAACGTAGAAATGGAAACCGCTAAATACTGGAATTCATATATAATCCGTGAAGAGAGGAAGCTTCGGATTTACGAGAGTAGTTACTTACTTACTTACTCGGTTAATACGTTCCATAATTCAATTTTCGTTAATAACTTCTACGTTAATGACTAGCGACATAAAAAAGAGAAAAACTATCGTTCCCTAAAAAATCATTTCATTACATCGTTTTTTACGGACCGATCGTTGCACGACTGCGGTTTATCTAATTTTCCAACAACGATGATACGAAGGAAACGCGATCAACGTGGAATATAAAAATTCATTCGCGCTGTGTCACTCGATAGCCAATCGAGTGCCGAACGACAGATCTTTATTAACCGAGCCAAAATTTCCAACGAACACCAAACCAAACATCACGGACCAATAACACGAAGAAAAACCTTGGCCAAAATTCCACGGCACCTTCGAACAAACCAATACGGCAAACGAGCACGAATCGCGCTATCGACTTCGTAAATAATCGATCGCGAAATCGTTGGGGAAGCGCGTATCGGCGAATCCTTAATCCCGCGAGTGGACACGATTCGAGAGCGAAGAGAAGCGGAGAATCTCGAGATCCACGAATCCCGGAGTCTCGGTTCATCCGGCGGAGTCGGCTCAGCAGCGCTCGCATTAACGTATCACCGACGCGGTCCATTAATTTCTTTTTCCCATCGTGGCCAAAAAGGAAGGCGAAGTCGCGACACCTCCGACGTATTCGCACGGATATCGCGATTCCGCGACATTTTCGAAGTCGACGGTCGAGTCGTTTCTCCTCCCTTCGACATCGTCTTCGTCGGTTTGACTTCCCCTCTTCGCTCTCGCCCCTTTCGAGTCCACACCTAGGCCAGACCACTTCATCCGATCTCCCTGCCACCAATCGCAGGTCGCGTTCGAATCGAGCCATCGGAGCGATAAACCTTCCAAGTCGAAAAGTTTCACCGCTCCCGCGCGTATCGCGCCATACAAAAGCTTCGCGCCACAACAGCAACGCCGGAACGATTGAAACGACGATGAGCGAGCGGACGATCGTAAATTTGTAGTAGGTTCGTACGGAGATACGGCGTGCGTGAATACGCGCGCATTCACGCGCGTTCCTCGTAACGAGCGAATAAAAGGAAATGAAACGTTTTGTAGCCAACTTCTACGTATGGAGTGCTTCGTTTTGATAGCTACGAGACGCGTATTCCATTCGAAAAGGTTGTCTTCGCTTTCAAATCCGTGCCATTGGTCGATGAGTTTTTAAAGGAAGTTTCATATTTTTAGTCATTCCGTTTTCGTTAGAGGATGTATTTCTTATTTGCGGGGATATACGAATTTGGTGTACGTTAACCGTAGGTTAAATATTCGTTCCGTTTTCCTTATGCTTTTGTTTTTTGCATAACCTCGTTTATAGTCGTACTTTCCATTGCCAGAGTCACGTTTCAACTAAGATTTTCTCAAAAGCGTTCCACTTTGTTATCTCTTTTTAATTTCGTAAAAATATAAATTCAAGCGATATTAATTGAAATGAATGAATTAAAATATGAATTTTTGTGGCGCCCAGCCATGTTTTTAAACGTTTAGAACAGTTTTTAAGGAAGACAGTCAGAAAAATTCCTCATCGGAGGAATTTTGAAAATAGAAAGTGAATACACCTTCGCTTAAAAATACGATATTTCTTACGCACCAACTTAACACGTGCCTATCGAATTATTATCGTACGATCTTTTATTTCGAATCGCGAGAAAAGACAACGAGAAATTTCACGCCTACGTGATTATTTCGACCGCCTTCGAAACGGTTGCGCGAGAAAAATTCGGATAACATTTACGACGATGTATACAGGACGCGATCGTGCATTCATTTACGTTTTGCGACGCGTGAATTCTGTTTTCGGCAGTACCTGGAAGGACCGCCGTGCAGTCGCATTTAATGGAAGGATTATCGAATAGAGATAAAAATTTTACCGCGCACAATTTCTACTGTAACGTCGCGATCATTAACCGACAAATCGAAAGAAGCGCGATGGTCGAGGGAATCGGTGAAATTGTCGAATAGCGAAACTACGTTCGATACTCCACATTTTTACCGGAGATCGAAGAAATCGCGCCAGGAGAAGACGATTTTCCACCGCGAAATTCGTACGAATTTTTTACACCTCCTCGACGATTTACGAATCGTCTCTAAAGATCAAACCTCGAATTTATCGACGAAAGGATTCTTTCTTTGTTTCTGTCTTCTTTTTGACGAGAAAAATCGCGACGTATTTTCGGAAATTTTAAAATGTACCTTCGAAGAAGAAGAAAACGATCGGCAAAATATTGTAGGAAAATCGGTATCGTTATTCTCGACTGGCGCCACTGGATCGCTCCAATTTGCTTCGAGCAAACGCTTTCAACGACAGAAACAAGAAACAAAACGAAGCCGTAACCAATAATTGGAAAACAAATGCAGCGATTTTACGACAAAACACCGAACGAATTAATCTTCGATATTGCGCCACGAAACGGCACGATTCAAGAATTCGAGACTCATCAAGGTAATTATTATCCCCTTTTACGAATACATCGTCGCTTATTCGATGCGTCTCGTTACGAATCGCATTCCCATCGCGTCGTATATATTATTCACGGCGCCGTAGTTCGACTGGTAGCGACATCGTCGCATTGAAACGCTTCTACGCGCGTAGACGAGTGTCCTGGGAGATTTCAATCGTCGGCGATGCGTCTCGTACTTAACGGCGCTTAACAAACGATTCGTAAAAACTCTCGGGTACCGAGTTTCAATGATATCGCAAGAAAAGAAGAAACAAAGCGTACGAATGCGTCGCGTCTCCTACGAAGAATCTTTTACGCGAAATTTTATCCACGTCGATAACGATGGCGAAAAAAAAAATCCTCGTTAGGGACGAGAAGATGTACCACCAGCGGTACATACGCTGTACGAACGCCTCGCGAGCTGGATAAGAAAATCAGCGTTCGAAGGTGGCGAGGATCGAATATATATTATATTATTAAATTATATTATTAATGATGTACACAAGATATATACGAGTACAAGACAGGAAGGTCTAGCCTTGATCTACGCGAATCTCTCTCTCTCTCTCTCTCTCTCTCTCTCTCTCTCTCTCTCTCTCACACACTCACACATTAATAATCAAGTTAACTAACTATTCCATCGCAATAAACGCTCTTCTTTTGTCGTCGTCGTTATTTCATTACGTTCTTCCGCGAGTCCGCACACGCTTTCACATACCCTTACGCATTCTTATAGTTGTTCGTTGTCGTTTCTATCTTTTTCCTTTCTTTTTTTTTTAATAAACGTCGGAACGCTTAAAGGCGTTCACGCGTGTTAAGTATTCAAGCGCGTTAATTTTGATATCGCGTAGCGACGGTAAATAATTTATACGATCGATCGTAAATTTCAATTCTGAATTCAATTTTAAACGATTTTTCTTCTAATTTCTATTCTATTTATATTCTTACTAATAAGAATTGTTTTCCAATTTTGAATTTAAATTTCACATTGAATTTTAAACGTCGCCATCCTAAAAGCGGTCCTTCCTCGAGCGCATCGCTCTTTCTCCCCTTTTCCGTTCGTTCTCGCAAGATTTTTGCGTCCGTTCGAAGGAGAATCGGCATTCCTGTCGTTCGTGGGCGCCGGAGCGACGCGAGAAAAGTCACGCGATTGTGTCTCGTCGTTTCCACGAGCGAGGGACGTCTTTTCTCTGCGAAGAAACGCGGTTAAATCCGCGTCGCGCGACCGAGAGAGAGAGAGACGAATCGAACAAATGGACGGTTGGACGGATGGACAAACGACAAAAGACGAAAGATGACATCCGGTGGCTCGCGAAGCCGGAGAAAATCAGGCGGAAAAAGGAAGCACGCGAGGAAAAAGAGATCCGAGAACGACGGACGAGATACGCAATGGCATGGGAGCGTCTCGCGCGGCACCGTATATCGAATCGCTTTATTTAAGCCGCTTAAGTAGCGAGCGTTTCTTTGATTACGACAAACAGATCTCGGGTAAACTCGAGCGAGCCTCGAGATTCCCTCGAGTTCCGTGCGCACGAAGATTCTTCTTGGATCCAACGTTTTACGTATAAATTCGTTGCCGAGAGAGGGAGGGAGATATATAGCTGCGAAACGTATAAAGAGAGAGAAAGAGAGAGAGAACGAGAGAAAATACGAGGCGTTCGACGATACCTTTGCTAGGAGAAAATAGATTTTTTACCGGATGATAGTAAACGTTAGGTGGAACAACTTTTACGTTTAAGGTTTCCTCCTATCTTTGTTCGTATTTAAGTTAGAACGCAAGGCGGTATTAGGGAAACTGGAAGGAAAAAAAAAAAACTGGAACCAACGATACGATATATGAGCCGTTTATTTTGAAAGTGACCTAAATTCATTTTCCAAATAAATCGAGTTAACTATTTTATTATTTACATTTCTATGTTATCGTTTGTAACTAATATATTTAAAATCACTAAGATTTTGTAAAACGAAAATTTGCTGGTTAACGAAATGATAAAAATGTTTATTTTGAAAGTGACTTAAGTTCCATTTTGAGAATTTTATATATAATAAATATGGAGAAATGGCGTTGAGAAAAAACAATTTATTGTTCGTTCCTCGGGAATACCACAAAGTTATAAAAAAAGTGTGGAAAGAATAAGTTCATTCTAAATGAAATGAAACGAGACGATTTCATTTCAACCAAGCCTCTAGAAAACGCGGCTTTTAGAAGGCTACG
>JAITYT010000633.1:241298-262438 GCA_025433975.1 Liostenogaster flavolineata | reverse complement strand
TTTTTTTTTTTTTTTTTTTTTTTTAATCGAAATCTCGCGTTTAAAGGTTGACAAGGAAGTAATTTTCGTTCATTTATTACGAAATGAAATTCAATCTTTCGTACAAAGAACGAACTCCGATCGATTACGTATTTTCCATTCCGATTCTGTAATCGTAACGATGACAGATATCATTAAAAAAAAACGTGACGTTATATATAAGAAGGGCCAGAAGGTAAATCATTACTTCGAAGTGTAACGTAGTACTGGATTTAAAACTACTAATCGAAATCAGAAAATATAATCTTTATCGTTTTTGACCTCTGACAATCCGAAGATAATGATGGAAATTCGGATCGTCGAGGTATTCGTTAAAAAACAGAGATTACCTCTCTGCCGAACCGATACTCGACGAAAATATTCGCGTATTCTTCGAGAACTCGTTTCGCGCGCGTTGAGACAATTCCAGTCCAATTATCGCAACGCGAAACCAACCTCGCGTTATCGTGTTTAGACTCGTAATTTTTACAGGCGTCCGTGTTACAACGCGCCTCTATTTTTTACTCTGGGAATTTAAATCGCAACGTTTCCTCACCGTCGGATGGATTTTAATAACATTCGTACAAAGGGTAACGCGTCGGTACCTCGATAAGTTATGCGAGTGCAACGACTACCTCGGTAATTAACCCAGTTCCACGGAGCACTCGGTATCGAGTTTCTCCGTCCACGAAGGGCTAATCGCTATAATGAATCGCGTTATGTTTACGCTAAATGTTGAATTAGCAAGATCGATACTGTTTTCTTCCGTCCTCCTTTCCAAAGGGGAAGAACAACGGAAGAAAATTCGTCGGACGGATGAACGAAGCGTCGACGTTTTCCAAGAGCGCGTTAACAATCGAAAAGTTCGGAGACGCTCGGACGCGTCTTTTCTTCTTTCAGGACTCAACCATCCATTCGTCCGTTCATCGATTCGTTCGATCGTCAATTAATTAATTAATCCATTTATTCATTCTTCGAACAATCGAGAGACGACGAAATGCAAAAGTCTCCGCCGATAAAACCGATAATCGTCTTTCCAGTGACGAACGCGATACAAAATCGGCGGAGACTTTCCGAACGACTCGATATCTCCAGTAGACTCGAACAGTTTCGAGGTTAGCAGCACCGAGGAATTTCACGAGCCGTCCAAATGTTTTCTTTGGGCTAGGAAAACCTTGGGGGATTGCCCTTATCGAAAAGAAACATCGTGGAATTCCCACCTTAAATCTTATCGTTTTCCTAAGTTCGTCGACCGATTTTAAAATCTCACGATCGAACCCTCCGAAGTTCGATTCTCATTTGTTTATTCGATTTTCCAGATGCAGGACAAATTTTTCAGAATCGGTTCAGGATCGATACGTACGCGTTTTAGCCTCGATGAAGTCGCGCACGAGTAAATTTATGCCCCTCGCTTCGACTCGAAACGACAGGAAGAATTCGACGTTGTTTCTTCTTCTTCTTTTTTTCTAAAGCCTGCTTCGCGTTTCCAGCGAGTTTGATTTTACTACGCGCCGTCAATGACGTCGCGATCGCGGGGGAAAAAGTGGAGAGAGGAAAGAGAATTTCCAGGACGCGAAGCGAAATGCAAATCGCCGAAGCGACGCCGGTACACGCGCGTGAACGCTCGTGAAGATAAGTCCTTGGATACTAGCTTGGCTACGTTGGAACGCGACTCGAAGCCAGTCTCGTATTCATCGCGCGCAGGGATTTCCTCTTTCGTTTTTTCCTTTTTCTAAAAACGTGGATACCAGCAGGAACAATAGCGAAACGCGAAAAATACGGAAAGCGGTACACTCGTCCACTGCAATTATTTGGCAAGTTTGCTACCTTCCAAAACGCGCGAAATCTAGCCTTATTTAGCGGTCCACGAGATACCAACGTTCGAACGCACGCGGATACGCCCCACTTGCTCCCATTTAAGAATTTTTTTTTTAACACCGTCGCGTCCGTACTTTTCGAACTCGACCGTAGGGAATTTCACGCGTTGCTCTCTGCCTCCGTGAAATACGCAACGAACGGACTATTCGCGATGTTAAATATTTCACGCGTCCACCGCGAGCGTCCTCTCGCGTACCTTCAATTTTTATCAAAGGACAAATATCGCTCGACGACGATTTCGGTCGGGACCGACTTTTCGTAGGAACGGAAACAGTTTGCTTTTTGCGCGTACACGTGAAATATCGAGCCGGTGCGAGGAATCCAGACGCGTCGAAAGCATCGATCACCGCCCGCATATCGCCTGTTCGTCGATCGTTTTCACATCGGACTCTTTAAATATTGACTTTTCTTACCGCGAATGGACGGACCTCTCCGTGACGAGAGTTTTCGTCGACAACAAAAGCGTCTAAAGCGATCATTGCGATCTATTGGAACACACGTGGTACGATACTCGCAATATTTTTTACCGGAGACTTTCCGAAAACTCGTGAAACAGCAAAGAGACCGAAAGTATCGAGTTCGAGCGTTAATCGGCATTTGACGCGGCTTGGCCGATGGAATCGTTTGAGATTAAAGTTAAGCTGAAGTTCTGTATATATCGTGAATCGTTTGATCGTCGTTTTACTATTATTATTGTTATTATTTTGTCGTGACGTTATATATATATATTTTATTATACCACCGCGCGTATTTTCCGTCGAGTCGTTCGGATAGCACGCTTTCACGCAGAATACCGAGGAAACGAGCATTGTGACTCGTCGAGTCGAGAATCGGCGCTATTCAGCGGACCGACATACCGTCCTCGTCATTTTTCTCCGCATTATTCGTCGTTAGTAAAATACAAAGGATTCGAAAACGTACGATTCGAGGCAATGAAACGTTTTATCGACGAAAGAAACCGCTCCGGTGGAAGCGGACGATCGGAGCACCAAAATTGTGACAAATTCCTTGATCGGACGAGAATATTACAGAAAAAACATGACGAAAAATTGCCTTTGGATGGAAAAATGACACGTACAAGAATCCAAATCGTTAGAACAAACGATGACAAACGCCTCGAGTCTTTCGAGATGGAAATATCGAAGGAAACGAGCGTCGGACTCGACGATAGGACGATTACTAAGGAAGCGTACGAAAGATCGAAAAACACGAACGTCGACGTCACCCCAAACAAAGCGTGGCAAATACCTTGGAGCCTTCCAAGACGAGAAGGAAAGATGAAAAACGAAAAGGTTGAAACGCGGGGGCGGCGAAACGTTCCTTCGCCTTGGTAACAGATTGGCAATGAAACGGAGGGGTCAGCATTTTTCCGTGGGTGCGGGCAGAGGCGGCGAAGGCTCGACCAAAGAAGAAGCGTAGGTCGCCGGATTAAAAGGTTCGGTGCTCCTCGGCCTCGTAATAAGAGTCAGCATCTTTTTCCGCGCAATATTTCACACCATTACACACCATTTCCTCGCAATTAAGATTTCAAAATTTGGCCGCGACGCGCTTTATCAAGAATCGCTTCCTCGCCCCCGCCATCCTTTTTTCCCCGTCCTCCGCTCGGACCGGCGTTCCAGTTGCGCGCGATTTCCTTTATCCTTCCTACGATCTCCGCCGCTCGACCCTCTTCTAATTATTCTTCGGCGGACTGAAAATTGCGCGAGAGACATCGCGCGTACGTGCTATCGCGAGTTCGAGTCACCGTGCCACCCGTAATTAGAGACGACGCTTAAGAGCTCGCGGAAGCACCATCGATATAGCTGCAAGCCATCCTGGTTACGTTCGAGTTATCCAAAATTCGAGAAGTCGCCTCGAGGATGCTCGGGCATTTTTTCTCCTTCGTCCTGGCCGACGTCGCGCTGAATCTTCGTTATCGCTTACGTGCGCTCGCGCATCCACGTACCTGCGCGTGTGCGAGCTCTACCGACCGCTGACGCTATATCACCACGTCTATTACCGCGCTAACGAGCAATTTCTGCCAGCCATAATGACGCGCGACGATCGCCAAATCGTGACGTTCTACGTCAGGACCGTGGAAGGGATACCTCTATCGACACGCATCTCCTATTTTTTCCATCTTTTTTCCATACGTTTAAGGTTACACGCTGTCACGTATTTTTCCTACTTTCGCTATTTTCGAGGCTGGCTATTCGAATTCCTCTTTTTATTTCGTTTTGGTAGCGATGTCTCTCGTTCGTCTAACGAATCAATCGGTCGTTCGTCCAACCATCCGCTTCTTCCTTCGTTTATTCATCCATCCAATCGTTATTTCATTTATTCGCTCGTTCGTTCATCTATCGATTAATCAATCGATCGTTCGATCTTTCGTTCGCTAACTCCTTCGCTTTCTCTTCGCTTTCATCGAGTATTATTCGAACGGGGACGAAGGCCATATTGTTTCGCGTTAATTTCGATCACGGCTCGATAGCGAGACCGTACGACGTCGGTATCGTCGCGGTCTTAATGGAAGCCACAATTCGATTTTCGATATCGCACCGAACCGATACTCGCCACCGATTGGATGCTTCGCATTTTTATCCGCAATCTTCGTGGAAACTCTCGAGAAAGAAGTCCGTTCCACTCGACGACCGTACGTTTGTAACAAACGAACGGACGTCCCGCGAAACTCGAATCGTTCCGATTCGAGATTTCCATACTCGAAACCTGAACGGTATACTCGGGTACAGAGAGACGAGTGGACGACATACGAGTCCTCGAGCAGACGTTCGTTCCGCGTTTGTTCGACGGAATTCAAGAAATAAAAGACCTACCTCGCCGCTCTTGATTTTGCCATCGTCTCCTCCTCTCTCGGCTCTTACAAAAATCGAATTCGATCGAAGAGAAATCGAGCCTCGTCTCGCGATGCAACGAAAAGCGCGCGCGGAAACAAAGCGATTTTTCTCTTTAAAGCGCTTTGCCATTTAAACAGCGGTGATTGGTCGGAAGAGCGAAACGACATTTTTAGATAACGCAATATTTTCCACCGTCTTTAAAAAATTCTTCTCAACCTCCTTGAATATCAAAGCGAGCGAAATTCCGCTCCTTCGCGTTCCCCTCTTCCTTTTCGTCTCATCAACCCGCTAAATCCGTCTTCTTCTCTTTCGCCTTTACTTTTTCTTCCGCAGTTCCGTTTCCCCCCTTCCCCCGGCGCCACAGCACGGATTCGAGAAAGTTCTCGATGTCGAGCTTAGCGACTTAAGACTCCTTTCCGAAAGGACGAAGGAATTCCATCGGAATCTGTCAAAGAGGGTTTATTTTAAGCGCGAACAATAATTCCATTCGAGATCGATTCGATATGTTAACGTCGCTCGCAAGGGAACGTTATAATCTCGCTTGATTTTTATATTTTACGAGTCCAATCGATCCTTCGCTCTCGCTCTTCCATTTGCCGTGGCGCCCTTTTCTTGTTTGGCGTGCTTTTCTTGTTTCCGCTCTTGTCACGGGCTTCCGATCGAATCGATTTACTTCTTGTAACGTCGCGACCACCGCTTCTCGGTCCTAGCTTTAATCAAACGAGGATTAGAGCCACGATAAAGTGTCGCAGGAGCGTCTACGTGAGTTCGCGGACTTTGATTTCGTTCGAGAATAGAGATACGTCCGCGTTACGTGCGCGCCGTCGATTTTGCCTTTTCTTTTCTTTCGTCGTCGGTGAGTCGTCTATAAACAAACTTATTTTTAATTAAAATTTTTTCACTATAATAATGATTTATATATCGTAGACACATTTTTTAGTTTTAAATCCATTCTGCGCGACGTAGATAAATGTGTGATCGATCGCGACGAGAAAATTGAATATCGTCTTTCGCATCGAAAAAATACATCTTTTCGAATTAATTTTAATTTAAAAACTGACACGAGTTCAACGAATGGAATGAAATTTTCACGTCGATCGAATCGCTCGGTTCGCTTCTGTTAGCGATTACAAAATTTCGATTTTCGCGATCGACAGCTGCCAAATAATTACGAGACGTCTCGCCGAGGATAGCTCGTGCTTAGCATCGTCTAATCGGATTAATATTGGCTACATCTTCTCGTTACGTCGATGAAGCCAATCGTGTCGTGTCGTGTCGAAGACGGTCAATTTCTAACACGCTTAACTTAAAGTCGCCAGGAAATTCGTCTCCTGCGAAATATCATATTATCAGGCCAATTTTTCCATTCGATTCACTAATTTCGTTTTGATTTGTTCCGGATGTTTCGATTTTTTTTAATTGTATCGTAATCCATAGTCTTGCATCCAACGAGATTTTTATGCCATAATTTTCAGCATTTCCGTGTGTACCTATTCGAATAAGTACACTAAGCCGGACGTATCTTTTTGCGAGCGCATAAGTAATATTCGCTTTTCTATGTAAACAACGTTCTATTCACGAACGAGATACACTCCTAGGATGACTATAAATCACGTATAAATTCCTCTAGCTTCGCTGGAAAGAAACGTTGCCCGAGAAAATATATTACGCGCTTTGGTATGCGTTGACGTACAATGGCCCACGGATACGAGTCAATGTAAGGCAATATTTTTCGAACCATCGAGCGAATTTCGAAATGATAGAGAACTTTAGGCCGTGCAATGCGAAATATCGGATTTCTCGTCATTTGCGAATTGATAGTTGAAGCGAAAGTTTGCAAAATTAAAAATCAGTTTCCGATAATATCGCACGAGTAGAAAAGATTCATCTCGCGCCTTTCAGGATTGAAAGACAATTTTCACCGTGAATTCATTCAAAGACAGAAAAGATGCGGGTGAGCAATGAAGTTGTTCAGGAGTTGAAACATCTCGAGAGCTTGCAACTTGAGAACGCAAAAAAAGAAAATAAAGGAAGGTAGCTCGTAACGTCTGGAAGAAAAAAACGTTAACAAAATTGTTGTTTCAAAAAATATCGCCATCGAAGGTTGCAATTTTTTTCTCGTCGATCGACGCGTAAGAAACCTAAAGAAGGCGCATCGTTTTCGAGATCGACCGATAGCTAATAAGAATGTAAGAATCGCAACGTTCGTTTTCTCACGTCCTGAGGCTAGAGCGCGATTACGAAAAGAGCGACTTTTTATTTCGTTCTCGACGAAGGACGCGCATGGGGTCGTTGAACTAAACGAGAAGGAACGAACTTGCCTAACGAATGGTCGAACGATCTTATCGCCAGGACGGATCTTCGCTACGTCAACTACGCAGGCGACGCCAACACTATACGATCTGCTATTCCGCAGGGGCTGCGACCTTCGCTAACTTTTTGAGGGTCGCATATTACCAACTTCGGTAGGGGTTGCGATCGAGCTACGCCAAGAAGAATTCCTCGTTTTACGGAGGGCAGGAAAGGCAGACGAGGAATAAAAACGAATGGAGAGACAGGAAGAGATACGAAGGATCCAAGGAGAGGGACGCCCGTCGTTCGTTTTCGTCAAATCTGACAACACGACGAGGGATAAATTGTGACGTTCGTGATATTTCTAGTGCTCGTAATTTGACTTCTATTTTAGTGTTTCGGTTATCTTAGTAAGACTGATTTTTTTTACCAGGTTTTACAAGGATAAAATTGACTTTCTTGCTACTTCTAATGTTTGGGATCGATCGAAACGGAGCGCGATCGCAGATTGCACTCCTCCTTTAGAAAATGAAAGAATTGGCAGTTCGGTAATAATTTCTACACCACTGTTCCATTGATTTTTCCTTCGTTATATTTTCCACTCGTTCGTTCGTTTCCCCGACTACGAAGGTTTAGTAATTCTATTATCTTTCGTCGTACGGAATACGGAATTATCATCGACACGCGTGACAAAAATCTACGCATAGAAATCGGCGCTAATTTACGCGAGAGCAGAGACGAGTTTTGATTCTGTACGAGTTCCTGACGCTTCTATCGTGGGTCGCGCTTGCCACCTAGACGTTTCGGGCCAAATAATTTTCAGCTTCTGTGTCTTGTTCGCGAGATTTATAAACGATCTTGGTATAAAGTTGGAGCGTGGAAACCATAACTTTATTACGTTCTGAACGTGCACGGAAGATAGATTCCTGCAGACAAGTAGACTTTTCGGTATTTGTCTAAGTCGTTATATTTCACTAGGGATTTGTCCTCTGGATTTGATAAAACGAACGGTCGACTAGTGTCATGATACGAAACGCGTACAAAGTGCAACCGTTGTGTACTTCCAGCCAAACGAGGATGGATGTTTCTTTTTTTGCCTATGCGAAACTATCGACATCGTACTTCTCAGTCGCGTTAACAGCGAATTCAAATGATTATTTTACGCGAATTCGCTAGGAATCGACGATTCGTTCGTAAGTGGTAAAAATCAAACTAAAGGCCCTCAAAATAGAAGAAGAATTGGAGATTTAGCAGCCGATCGGACGGATCTGTTGGAGGGTATAAAGGATTTTAAGAGTTCATTTCACGTAAATGAGAAAGAAATTTACAAAAGTGTTTTTCTTTTATACAAGTTTATTCGAGCTCCAAATACAAGAAGACAATTTCATTTAACTCTGTATCGATATTTTCTGTAGACAGATTTGGTTCTGGGAATCTTCGAGAAAGAAAGTAGGTAAAGATATACAAGTATATAATAAAATCGACGTTCCTACGATTTCGATAGAAATGTTCGCGCCTTAATATAGTCGACAGGAAAGATAAAAAACCCGATCTTGCGTTACATAGCGATAATTCGAGGTGTTAAAGACACGCTCGAACAAGAGAAGCCGGCGGAGGAACGAGCAAAACTCTCGAAACGTGACTGGTAGGACGAATAAAATAAATAAGTAGCGAACGAACGGAAGGGCGAGAGAGTAGGTGGGTACGATGGAGGTGGAAGAAAGGGACGCAGAAACGACGAGGACGACTACGGCAGACGCAAGCATGACGTGGAATGGAATTTCTGTCGGTTGGCTCGGATAAACAGGCGCAATTTCGTTCGTAGGACAGAAACCACCACGAAAGGACTCGTCGAGTCGCGCTTCCTATCGAGTTTCGAGTTTCCGTTATCCTTCTTTTCTGCCTCCTTTCTTCTCTCTTCCTCGCGCGCGCGCGCGCCCTCGCCTTTTAAATTTCCCTTACGATTTACATCCTAGGAGAAGCGGAGTCTCGCGAGCTCGAATACGCGACGTTTCGAGCTAAATGACTTCCATCGAACTTCCCCAGGTACACGTGTACGTGACTGCGTACCTCCGGTCGAGTAAACGCGCGCGTACGTCGAGGCGCATTTTTCACTCCTCTTCGAGTACCGACTGTTCGCGCCTTCTATCCTACAACGTTTCTTTTTCTTTGCGTCTACGAAACTGTTTGCTTTTCGTTTGGTATCCGATGGATCTGTGGAGCACGTTTCGATTCTGTGATGCATGGGATTTCAGACGGTTGGGTTGATTTTAATTAATGGAGAAGTCGTATTACGTAGAATCGATCGTATATATTTAGTGGGACATTTTTAGCTCTGCTTTGCTTTATAGGGTTAAGGTAGTAGATGGATTTCGTATTCATTCTTCAGTGATTTTGGACAATAAAAAAACCCCATTTTGAACGAACATTTTATTTTTATAAAGTTTAACAAATTAGGTTTGCATTAATTAATAGAGAAATAAAATTATTAATTAAATGCGGAGTCCATCGATGAACTCAGTGAACTGCTAAAGTAGTAGTGGACCGATGTATTCGCGTGGTACATTTTAATTATTACGAGAGATGTCGCGTTTCGCGAGATACGAGTTTTATTTCCGCGAGTGAAAAGTGCTTTGTTACATTCTAGCACGTTAACGCGGAGCAATCCAGCTTTGTTAGCATACTTCAACCAGTACGAAACATTCTTTGCGAATTTCTCATAAAAGCTTATTTATGTCATATTTAACTTCGAGTTGTTTAAGATTCGCGTGGATCGCCGACTTTCAACCTCTTTCGCGTCAATGATTAAATTCATCGAATTATTATTTAATTAGTTAAATTACTCCTTCGAATAATTTTCTTGTAATTGTAATTTAAGGAATCGTCGAGTTCCTTTCTCTCGCGTAAAGTAAGTCCGTTTAAAGCGCTTAAATCTTACGCCTTATTAGATCTCGTCTTTTTTTGTCGACTTTTTCGTTTCGTAAGCGATGGAATTTTTCATGGGTCGTCAAAGATCTTTCTGTGATTTATTTCGATGTTCCGCGTATGCGTGTAAACGCGTTGGTATAAGCGCGCACGTAATTCGCGTCGAAAGCTGTCGAGGCCATACGTATCGATCTTTCCAAGACTTTATTTCGAAAGACTTTGTTTCGGAAGAACGTCATTCGGTAAACAAGAGGTAGTCGGAATTTCTTTGTTGTTGTCTCGACCTAAGCGACTTATCGAAACGACGTCGTTGTCAACTCGTCGAAACACGACGTTTCTTCCGTTGTTATTCCAGTCACACCCAAGTGATTCGCGTCGATGCTATTGGTAGTTTCTCTTCTATCGTGGACGGGAGAGTATTCGCGAAATAATATCCGAAATTTTATCTAGGATAACAAATAGGGCTCGAACGAGACATCCGTACGTTTGGATTGCATCTTGAAAACAACCGTGACGTCTGGTTGGTTCTTGCCTCTTGTAGACGTCTAATAATATTTATTCTTATTATTAATCTACAAAAATTCTCTAGGACAACAAAACATCCGTAGGATGAACTTTCAACTCTTTGCGCCTTGAACATTTTTCGAGTACTTTGTACGATCCAGCGACTCCGCTACCTTTTCATGGCAAAAGGTTTGACCGTTATTCGTGGAGTAAGAGGACCACAGTCTGGCGTCGAGTAAGTTTGAAGAAGTTAAATATATAATTAGATCTTTTATATCGTACGAATATATCACTGACTGAGTATTACTAGAAAAGTACTTCCAGATTTCATTGATCTAATTAATACTTAACGTAATGCAATTTGAATTAATTTTACGTTTAGTTTCAACGCCTACTTCGAGAGATTCTATCATCCTCTTTTACGTTACTTATTATTACGTTACGTAGTAATTAGACGAATTTCGCATCTTGTTTCAAGACGTATTTCGAAAGGTCTTATTAGTAACCGTGGTATCGTTCGTCTCGAAACACGGACCGTCTCTACGATATCGTTTCGAAGAACACTCGAGGCGGTAGATAGGCAGGCCAATGGTGGACAACGATCGCGTTTATGTGCCCCTGGTTTAACGACGGGATCATCTCGTTGATAATGAGCGTTGCTCGTTTAAAATACGCTTCGAACCGCACCGAAAAGAGAACGATTCGATGGTGCGATTCGAAATTGGTGGATGAGACGCGATTGGCATCAACGCTCCAAGCGCCAACTGCTCGTCGACTCCACCAGCATTGGAATAATTCGCGAGATGTTTCGTACCGTATCGCGTCGCATATCGACTTGTTAATCCGATTACCGTCGATCCCTTCTACAACAGCAGCCAGTATAAGAAATGAATATTGTTACAACGGTACGCGAAGCTTATGTCTCCTAGCTCCTAGCTTCAAGGCTTGGATTTAATTTAGGTCATCGGGCCGCTTAGCGGACACGTAATATCGCTGCTATCGTGCTGGACCGATGAAGGTAGTTCGCTCGGACTTCCTTCGAAAATGTTCTCTATTTTTGGCTAGGTGCGGAGCGATCTTAAACCAACCTCCATCTCGATCAAGTTCATTGATTTGGATCTTTTTATTTGCACTATCGATCCATATATTTACACGTGTATACAGCGATATAGATTTTCTCGTTTCCTTAATTTTTATATTATAACGGACGATGGGTCAATATCGACATCAGTAGAGTTTTTAAAAAGCGCGGAGGAACGAACAGATTGATAACCGGTGCGAATGAGAGCGCGTTGCGTGTCGCGGGTTGGCGTGACGCGTGCGGCATGAAAGCGTTATCGCGCGCGACAAGCGGTGAAATTAAAAAATGAGAAAGCGGTGACAGTGAGCAGCGCTAGTGTGAAAAACGGAGGGGAGCCGACCCGAGCCTAGGTTAGGTGAGGTTAGGCGAGGTAATACGAGATGAGGTTGGGTCAGGTTAAATTACATTAGGTTAGATTAGGTTAAATTAGGTTAAGTTAGGTTATATTAGATGAGGTGAGGTTAGGTTAGGTGAGGCACGTTTCTTCACGCCAATGAACAAATCGCATCACGCCTTCGAAACGTGTAGTAAATTAGAGAATCGCAGCGCCACGTAGTTTCGTATTCGCCGACGAGACAGCATTAATGAGATTCCCCCTATCTCCGGAATCGTCTATTTGTACGGTCATTCATAAATTGCGATTCCTGCCGGTTTTTCTTCGGTTCCCATGGGGGATCGCGTCCGCGGGGTGAGAGATACACGATGAGAGCCGAAAAAACGCAACGCGCCCGCCTGAAATAACCTCTAATATTTATGGCCGGTCATTGATCATTACTCGGTGCATTAGGGGTGGTGCCCGCCACGAATCGAGGCTTCGCGTATGCGCGGCAACGCTCGAATTATCCGTGGTTGCGCCAGTGTACGTCATCGTATACAGGGTGACCGATTAGAAAAGTCGATATTATTACGAGTAGAATAGGCGAGAAAATTCACCTAATTTTTTACATGTTTTCGAATTTTTTTATCGTCTCGAGATTCCTGAATTCCCGTAGACTCTCGAATTTTCCGATTTTTTTGCATTCCTAGGGACTCCTGTGGATTTCTCCCATTTCAATTTCAACATACTCGATACGTTCATTGACGAATCAGTCACCGATTACAGATCGTTACTCGATGCATCACGGATGATGCACTCCGCGAAACGAGGGTTCGCGTATGCGCCATTACGTTCGAATTACCAATGGCTGCGACAGTGTACACCCTTCTTTGTATACAGGGTGACCGATGAAAAGCCAGCTCGAGGAAAAAAAATCCAGGAGCAAGTGCATTGCGTCATCACGTCGAAGCACGAAGAAATGTTAACTCTCGAGGTGGAAGACAATCAAAAAAACACACCTTAAAAATCAAATCGAATTCGTCGAGAATTCCCTAAAATCTCAGCCGGAATAATTTCCATTCTCCGATCGAAATTTCAAATTCAGCCACCGAATGGTGCACCCGGATCGTCGAGATTTCTTTCTCAGCGTCTTTTATCCCTAAACAACTATCCCAAAGGCAGACCTTCGAGTCGATAGCTGATTCGCTTCAAATAAAAGTATTCGGGTTATCTAGCTCTCTACTTTTAGAAAGTTCACGTAGGTGCGGAATGCAACGCGTCATCGTTCACAGTAGTCTAATCATTCGAACACGAGGAAAGAAAGACTCCTTCGGAGGTTTTGTTGGTGTTTCGCGCTGCTTCGTTGCTATTCGATACGCGCTACGTCTCCTTCGATCTGGTAATGATGGGGCTAGGTCGAGAGCGGCATTGGATAAGCAAAGAGCTGAATGTACGTCGTGATGGAAAAGATAGGTGACAGTCGCTGGTCGTTGAAACTGACAGCAATTAGGATGTTTTTTCTGATTACTTCGACGTATGGAACTCGAGCCATTGGATCGCGTGACGCGAAACGTCGGATTTCTGATCATTCGCGAACCGACTGCTAAAGTTGATCCGATCGTAAAAATATTTGTTCGAACGTAAAAAGAGATTCATCTTTTTTCCTCGATTAATCGAACGCTTCGTATCTCACGACCTAATGGACAACGTTTCTGATAATAACGAAGCGTTTGACTTTGGACGAGTAGAAAAAGATTCGTCCTATCGTCTCGAAGCAACGGCGTTCGACTCTGTCGACCAATCACGATCGTAGTCGTGTATTTACCTGGAGATCGATTTAAGAGAGGGGAAAATTCGAACGAGTCGAGAGAGACGCGTCTTTCACGATCGAAAGACAATTTTCAGCGTGGATTCATTTTTAACACGAGCTCGACTCGACGTTAAGAATTCGTATTCCTATCGTGGGAAAGCGGCATCTTGTTTTTCCAAGCAACGGCTAATGCTTGCCAATCACGATGCAGCGCCTGTCCTTGCGTCGTTTCATCGAAAATTGCTCGCGATCGAAAGAGCTTCCCGGAATAATAATCCAAGAAGTATTCCTTGACAAAAGGTCGCTGCTACATCGTCCATTTTTAATACCTTTACTATTTACTTTTATTATTATAATCGCGCAATCACGAAGATATCGTATTGGATTTATAGGACCTAAACGTCTCGTCGAAATCGATGTCGTC
Source organism: Liostenogaster flavolineata (assembly GCA_025433975.1). Taxonomy (NCBI): domain Eukaryota; kingdom Metazoa; phylum Arthropoda; class Insecta; order Hymenoptera; family Vespidae; genus Liostenogaster; species Liostenogaster flavolineata. The sequence continues at coordinate 248,356 of JAITYT010000633.1, read as the reverse complement.
GAGCCGTCGATGATGCATCACCGTGGAGAGCGCGGATACGCGATAGCGTTTGCCGTTGGGGTGGTTCTCCCTACGTCGAGCCGCGCGTCCTTTGTTCCGCGGCCTCTTTCGAGGTCTGATTGTTCGGTTTAGGGACCCTGCTTCATAAATTAAGACGAAATCCGCGTTGAACGTTCCCTTGATTTCGAGTTTCTCGTTGAAACATCGTCCCGGGGGAAATGAATAATGTACGCGTGTTCGTGAGTGCTATTTTTAATGCCGCCATAAAGGTTGTTCGAGCCAGCGTGGCCATATACAATAGTTGCGACAATAGATCGAAGAAAAGAATTATTGATTTAGCGCTATCCTACCAAAAGAACGCGAAAATATCGCGAGTTAACGAAACGATTCAGCCCAGGAACCATATCCCACAGTCACCGACGCGTGAATTTATTTATAGATATTTACAGGGTGTCGCAAAGAAGAATATTACTCCGTTTTGATCGTTCGTAAGGTGTTCGAAAATTTTCGTACGATTCGTCTTCAACGTCTTTATAACGTCTTATAACATCGATGCAAACTTTCTCTCTTCTAAATTTAATCTCGATTTGGCCATTGACGACGAGCCTTAAATCGCAACAGAAATAAAATTCACCCTTTTACCAGCTAATAAATCGTGGTAACACCCTGTATGCGGTGCTTACGAAATTTATTTCTTCGAATTATCTGATTCTCTTAGAACGGAAGATCGAGTAAATAAATCCCTAATCAACGAGGTCTTAGTTGAGCTCGAGAAAAAATAATAATAAATCAGTCGCGTGCGACGGTTTTACGTAATATTTAACTTCTCTTTAGTTTTTATTAACTCTAGAGCGGTCACGTAAGATCCGAAGTGCGACGGGCGCGATACCATCGAGAATACATACGTTACTCGTTTCGTACAAATTAAATCGTCCGCTCGGTCCGATCACGCGCACCACGAGGTCGGAATCGTTGCCAGAAGACTCGCTCGGGGTCTTTATCCGTGAATTCGTCGTTCGGGCATTCCTAAAATTCGCGAGAGGGACTTGCGCCGCGATAGAGGGGAGGAATCGAGGAAATAAAGTTGCACGGTTGTTAGATTTGGTCGTAGAGGCGAGCCTCGCGGTGTAACCCTCGTTATAGGCGTGTCGTGGTGAGGAGCGAGGGGAAAATCGAACGATAACAACGTCGAGACCCTATTTCGAAGCTTTCGCAGTATTCCGCGCGATAGCACGTACTTACGCGACCCCGTAGACGCGCGCAACCGATCACGAGACCGCGCAACGCTCGTAATTACCGACCTTTGACCATTGCGATCCGATGCGACGATACGATGCGGTTATTATATAAGGTCTTTTCCTTTATTTTCACTTCTTTCGCCGATAAAGAGCCGGCCGTCACGTCGGAGCCGTTTTTTTAATTGCATCGCACCGAGGCCAGTTGGATACGACTCCTGGGTCGAATCGTTTCGTCAAAGCGCCATATTTTATATGGTTCTTTCTCTAGGTCACGCGTCGTGGATCGCGTTATCTTGGATTTCGAGGTTAGCAATTATATCGAGAGGTGCGATGCGAAGAGCATGGAGATGGTTGATTTGGCGGAAACGCGAAAGAAGTCAAAATGCAGTTAATGTCAGTAAATTGTTCAGTTCCTTGTTGAATGTTCGTGTTTAGACGCTCAATTTTTTCTCCATACTCGAAATCTTTGCAGTCCAATATTTACTCTTTTATCGCTGTTCCTTGTGGTCGAATGTTATTAATATTGGGAATCATATCGAAAGATATTGTTTTCACAATTATCTCGCGGATTGAATTTTTGAATACAGTTTCGTATTCGGGGCGATAAAAATAATAGAAAAATTCTCGATAGGATATAGAATTTGAAATTCTGTTTTTTATCAGGAAAAATGCTGTGCGTATATTGCTAGTCGCGATTTCGGCCAAAGCTCGGAGTTCATTCGTTTTAAATCGCCTCACTCGTTCTATTGGTCGAAAAAACACGCCTTTAAAATACTTGCGATAGGTGCAACGTGGAAAAATAATATCAGAGGTTTTGAAGTGCAAGTATCTGAAATATATTTCGTGATTCGGTTCGATCTTCCGCTTTGACTGAAAGATTTAACCTCAGCTCGATATTTATTTGTTCCTAAATTCTTTCAAGCACAGATTTTTAGAAAATAAATAAACCCATGTTGCTCGGAAACTTTATTTTCGTTAAATTAAATTAAGTTTATTTTAACCTTTTTGTGCATCATGTAATTTTAACTTATAACGTCGATCGATCGTTGTCTACGGTTGCAACGCGAGATTTTGTAATTTTCCCCCGTTTTTTCCTAAATAAAGCGTGTCGAATATATTCTGAAAAGTCGAACTTCAGCTTTCTTAATCGAATTGATCTCGTATTGGCGTCATTATTGCGGTAACTCCGATTGACTCGTACGTACCTACTTGACACACATTGTCGAACATTTTGATCGACTTTGGCGCGCTCGTCAAAGGTGTAATAAAATATTGTTAATTTGCAAATGATTTATGCACCAGTGAAACGTCCTTCGCTCTTATTCGAGTATTTTCAAAATTAGCAACGTTTCGACAGTCACGTTCGTAACGTTTAACGTGAAATTTATATTAATTTTTGAACAAAGCCAAATTAAATACACACGCTTTTTGCTCGTTATCCGTCAATATCAGCCGATGGAATTTAAGGAGTAAACGAGAGGAGCGCGAGAAGAGAAATTTCGCGCAACAGCCGACGCATGAAATTCCGATGTCCTCGCGTAGACGCAATGGCTCGACGCGTTTTTTTGTAACGCTTGCAAAACACTTTGCAAATTGTGTCTTTCACGTCGATTATCGCTTTTGTCGTGTTAAAACGCCGCCACGTCGAGGCGAGCCGATTTATTCGCATCGCGTAAAGTATTCGGTATTTCATGAAACGCGGAAAAAGCGCCTCTCCGCTGAAATAGTTCGATCAAGAGCGACAGAAATTCCGGCATTTCTCTTCCAGCTTTTTTTTCTCTTTTCTCTCATCGCCTTACATCGACCAGTTTAGTTCGTGCTGGAAAAAGTACCAGGCATCGTTGAGACTCGAGTTGCTGCGCAATTCGTAGATGATTCCGTCCGTACGGCGAACGCGTCGTATGTTAATTACGCGGATGAAGGTAGCTTGCTCAAGAATTAATCAGACGAAGCCGGTTTAATCCTTTGTGCTCGTGGAGCCGCTTTGACCGGCGTGTTTCACTGGTAGTAATTTCTTTGAAATTAAGCGCGCGTCACTCGTGTTTTCTTTTTCTAAGACACTGCACCTGCTCGACGAGAAAATAATTTTTCTTTTAAAGGGGCGTAACAAAGATCAATTTTTTTTTGTATGTTAAAAATCGAATTCGATGTTCTTTTGCGATCTTTGTCTCGCAACTTCGTCTTTCGTAATCGTTCGTAACGACGTTGATTCGTCTAAATCGAAATTAGTTTCTTGCCAATTCGATAGCATCGCTGTAGCAATCGTTAACGATGCATTTTACGATATATAATTTAGAAACAGAATCGTTGTCTTTGCTCTTTGTATACGGTTTTATCGCGTTGACAAATTCTATTTTTTCGATATATTGTATTATTATATATTATTCGATTGCATCGACGTTCTTTCCTTGTTTTCTTTTTTTTCATTCTTTCGAGGATGTCAAACACATTTGATAAGAAGCACCGATGACGCTCGAGTAATAATAAAAGATCACGACGTAAATATCGATCTTCTTTCCGTAACAATAATCTCGTCCGCTCTTCCGCATTATACGAGAGATTGAATTGTGTTGGAAATATAATCGTACAAACTCAAGAGAAGCAAATGGAACATTTCTGCCTTAATATCGGATGGCAAACACGGTGAATATCAGATTCTTATATTTAATTTGACTCGTGGAAAGTTTCTTTCGGTACGCCGTCGGAGAGACTTGGGAAAGTGTATTATTCTTTCAATTTTAAATCGAACAAACGAATTTCTTAAACTTCGACGCGACTATACGCGCTACACGTTCGTAGCAGTCATGGCTATACAATGTTAGCATTTTCATCTTGACGGGCACATCGATGATCGCTCGACGTTCAGCTCCTTTTTTACATCCCGAGTTACAATTTAAGTTAAAACTTTTCAAACCGAACTGTAGAAATAGTCGCGACTACGAGAAGGATAAAACCGACGGGTGTTCGTATAAAATCTTCCAAGATCTTATTTTCTTCCATACCTTTCTTCTAGGCGATATCTTCGTCCTTCCTTCCTTCCTTCCTTCCTTCCTTGAATCCTTCCTCCGTTTTTACGCCCAGAGTTAAAACGTCTCGACGAATGGCCGACAACGGTGACAGCGACGGTCTACCGGAGAAACGAGAGTGCCGTCGCAGTAAATAATGGCTCCTACCTCGAAGACGAATAGACCGCACGTTAAGCGCGTCGCACTTTTAATTTACGATTTTCCTCGGCCCTTCATTTTTGTATGATCGCCTCTGACCGTGGGTCGAGCTCCACCCGTCGTCCTGATGGACGTCCAGAGAGCGCCGATATACGCAGCAACTTTAGGGCTACTTCCTGCATTTCTTCGGTCTCGTCCATTTCCCTCCGAGCTCGTCGGCAACGAAGCATCCGAGCAACGCGTCCCTCCTCGCCCTATTTCGTTGCCCGGCAACGTTTTTCTTTTGCGACCCCCTTCCCAGCCCTCCTTTAACGATCAACCCTTTTCTTCGCGGACGCTTCTTCGCTCTCCGCATTTTTTTCACCCCTTTCGACGCGAACTCGCAGACGGACGGCGCTCCGCGCGGTAAAAACCATCGAACTAGGCGGAATTTCTAATCTTCCAACTGACCTCTCCATCTCCCACTTCGATCGTCCTTTTGGGATTAATTGGAATTTCTTTCGTCGCGGTCACGTTTCAGTTATCGAATAATATAGTATACGTTTCGAAATGATCGTGTGTGTGTGTGTGCGTGACTTAAAGGAAATTTGGTGGGTGTTTATACGTGTATTCTAAATCCCCGTTCGATATAGTTTTTGAACGGTTGTCGTTCGTCCGCTGGATTTATTATACTTGCAATTAGAATGCACGTCGATCCTTTCATCCTTATTCTTTCATATTCGGTCATTTCAATCGGTCGATTCGACGCAGATATGGACGCAGTAGGATTGGATCGAGCTCTCGAGGTACGCTGCGCAGCTATGAGAGCCACGACGCTTCGTTCGTTCAGCCATGGAACAAAGGAACGCGAAGGCGTGACGAAAGAACAAAAGAAGAAACGAAGGCGGAAAGAATCGGCTGAGTAACGAATTGACAAAGCTGGGAGGAAGAGAGGGAGAGGGGAAAAAACGCAACTCGAGAAAGAACGGACGAATCCTCGTTGCGTGCTTCTCTTTCTTCGAGAGGTCCTTCCGGCTTCCTTCCTTTCTTCCTTCATTCCTTCGTCTCTTCTCTGTTCGTACGTGCCACTGCTGCTCTTTGGCTCGACACGCGACACGCGACGAGAGGTGGCGGACGTAGGATGGCAGCAGCCAGCAGGAGCACGCGCGTTTTTCAAACGTTTTCCGGTTGCAGCACGGATGAGAACAGATTCCTTGCTCACGATGCATTCGTCGTTGTACGTGCTCCGCATAGACGCGCTTCCACGTGCGTTCCGCCGTCTAGACGCGTACGTGCGTACGTAAGTCCGCACGTAGACGCGGATGAACCGTCGTTCTCGTTTCTTTCATCCTCCTGTCTGGGCTCTCGTATCTCTGAAAGTTCCTCTTCTACATTTTCTACGAACCGCGTGAAATCATCTTTTGACGAAGCAGCCTTTCGTCGGCGAAGCAACCATCATCCACGATCTATGCGAATCGACAGACGCCATTTAATCCGACCCATCGTCGCTTCACACCGTGTCGACGAATAAACGACGTGTTACGTTTCTTTTTATGTCTTCCGTCGGCGTTACGATCGGAAGTCACGAAATTGTTGAAGTTAAAAAAACGTTTCTGCGCGTGCGTGTCGTAATATGGTGAAAACAGCAGCACCGCCGTTCCGTCCCGTCGTGACTCGTCCGTACATAAACGATTTCATTAAGAACCCGCGTTAAATTTGTTTCATAAAGACCCTCATAGAGCGTCCAACGCGGGTGGAATCACTCGTACAAACGAAAGAACGAGGATAAACCGAGAATCCGAATAATTAACAGCGACGCACGTAGCGCGACTAGCTCGTATTCGCTCGTAGCGCACGAGGATTCTTGCGTTATAAAAGACATCGGTGAAACAACGCTCTTTCCACTGAAATGCCATCAGACCTTTTCTATAATTTTATGTTATTCGATTAACAAGAGAATACGTTTTTTGTTAACGGCCTTCATCATCGTTGCCAGAAAATTAACGAAGTGTCATCGAACAACGTAGAAAATATGTAACGGTATTTTATTCGTTTATTGTATGAAAAATTGAATTTTATTTCGCATTTAAAAGCTGAAATTACTTTCGCTTCGGCGGCATCACAAATTGTTACACATGAAACAAGAATTACGTAACGCTTGCAGCGGTTTGGCAACGGTAGCCGAATATAATAACCGAGAGAATTATAAGGAAATAACCTCGACATAAATAGACGCCGATACGATTGCGGCATCGGCGCGACTCCGCCCTCCTTTCCAATCGCCTGCCTTTTCCCTTCTTTCTCCTTAGACACTTAACGAAACGACACTTTGTAAAAACTATTGTAAGAAAATGAACTCTTAAAATCGACAGGCTGAAGAACATTGCCATGCGTCAGCGTATACGTCTTTCTCCTCTTATTTATCCTAGGTCTAGAGGTTATTATCCTAGTCCTCCTTTGTCCATCGTGAACTTTCGCCTCCTTTTGGAGGCTTCGGTCGAACTCGACTTCCAATCGAGTACTGATCGAGGTGATCCTTATCGCGGCGACGCTCATGCAAAAGCGAAACGAAGGCGCGTTCGAGGCGTTCGTTATTCCACGCGAAGCGGAGGCGTCGAGTCACGCGTATCGAGAGAAAAGCTCTCAAGTTTTCTTCCATTTCGTAGCAATGCTCCTC
>JAITYT010000633.1:212123-241239 GCA_025433975.1 Liostenogaster flavolineata | reverse complement strand
TCTCTCTCTCTCTCTCTCGTCTTGCCCTCCCCCTCTCCCTCGCTGTCTCGCGACGCTTTTGTTCGTAGTAGCGATGGCAGGTTGCAGCATGCATTCCACTCGAAAAGCATCCGATAGAATCGAAACGTCGATCGGACGATACGACACGATTAAACGAGACTGCGCGAGCGAACGTGCGTGAGTTTCAAAGTGCAGCCGGCGCTCTGATCGACGACGCGTTCGCCATTTTTTTCTAATTAAATTGCACATAGAGACATTTTTGAAGATCGAAGGAGAAGCATAATTGTAGAATTCTGGCGAATTTTGATTGCTCTATTTGTTGAGACGCGAAATTATCGTCGACATTGACGAAAAATTATCTATTTTATTATAAATAATTGATTATAATCTAGTTGACTGTAACCGATACGTTTGATTAAAATTGGTGTTTTGGGAGGATCGGAAAGTAACATCGTATTTGCGCACATCGACGTTTCCTTAACTCGTTAAAACGTCGGATTACTCAAAGGAGAAGAGAGATCGACTTTAACATTTTTAAGCTTTTAAACGTATCATTTCGTATTACACGACCCAACAAAAATATTTAGAATTATTAGAAAATTATTTCTTTTGATTTAACAAAAATAAAATACGACGTTGCTTATTTATATTCGGTTCTCTTATTATTTAGAATTCGATATAGAAAGGAGAGATTCTTATTTAATTCGATCGTCGAAAGGACGGGCGAAACGATGTCGAAAAAAGATGAAAGTTTGATCATTGGCTACGACTTCGGGGCTTCGTTACTTTTTTTCCATCTTGTCGCCTTTCGTTCGGACCAGGGCGAGTCTGACCTCCTGCTCGTACGTATGTCGTAACATCTCATAAAATCGAACGACCTCGCGAAACTCGATCGTAAAATCATGCGAAGATGGAAGGAGAGCGCGGAAGAGACAGGTATATAGATGGATAGAAAAAGAGAGAGAAAGAAAGAGAGAGGATTTTCTCTCTCTCTCTCTCTCTCTCTCCGTCTGTCGATTTCTTCGTTCGTTGGATATAGAAAACGTCGGAGCACGAGTATCGCCACGTCACGAGATACGCTTACGGATCACTTTTGGAATCGAAGCTTTGCTTCTGACGCAAGATCGAAATTGCTGCTTCATCGAATTACCGCGAGCGACATCGAGCTTTTTTCATAACGCTCGGTGTCTCGTGGAACCCCTTTTCCTCGTAGCATGCGTCGAACGAGGCGTCGAAGATCGGTGCGCCGGCCAAATTTTTCTTTTCTAAATCATTTTTAAGATATCAACAGTTCTAGATTAGACTCCGCATTATTATCCTACGTGATCGAATTTCTACGAATTATTTCTCGCCATGTCTCTTCGTTTCTCTCGGACGAAGGAAGATTTTCCGACACCTAGTGAAAAGTGCATTACGATCTTTAAATCGTCGTTTGCAGTTCGTCGGTTTGTGGTACGAACAAAGAAGCAAAGATCGATCGATCAATCCGGATAAACGTCGTTGCGACTGATCCAGTTTCATAGTCGGCGTCTCTGCTAACGCTTGGAAGACGTTAACATTTTTACGACATCTCCCTACGAAATATCGCCGACCTTCGCACTTGGTACGGCACGATTTTAAGCGAGAAATTTATTCTTAATTTAACCTATTAGCTGCAACGATCCCCATTTTTGGGATTTCAGAATTTTACTTAGAGTAAGATTTTAGATTTTGGAAACTTCCAAATCCACTTAACCTCTTAACGACGTTTGCAACGAAAAACGAATAAGTCCGCTAAGGCATTTATCAAGCGTGAAGATAATTCCGAAGTAAGCCTGATATTTCCTTCGAGGACTTTCTTCGAACGGCAAGTGCATTAATCAACGTGTAAACGCGCGTTAGAGTAGCGAGCACCAATCAGGCTAAACAGGTACACGCAAGGAGTGCCAAAGCGAAAGATTAATCGTCTTCGAGTGAAAAAATAACAATAGGTTGAACGCGTGACGGGATACGCAAGAAATTCGCGACGTTTATGATAACAACGCGACCCTCTTACTACGAAGGAAAGATCAAAATGGTGGGACATTTTTAGCTCTGGCGATGCTTCGATGAGTTAAGAGACCTGATGGATTAATCGTGTAATTCGGAGAATCGAGGTTGATCATCGATAAACTCCGACGATGCGGAGGCAGACGATAGTTTCGAAGGCAGTCGCTTTTCTGTTCCATTCCACTTATTCCGAGGGGAAAAGCAATTTTCATCGCAGGCACTCTCCGACGGAGAGCGCCAGAATTTTATTAACTAAATGCACATCGTTAAAAATTCTTGCGAAGATATCTCTTCGTCGTGTCGGTTATCGTACGAGTATAATATTTAGACTCTCCGGCACCAGGAAAAGACAGAAACACGAATAGTCGAACTGCAGTGATCTATTTCGATAAAGTTTATTTGCGTCGTCGTATGTTAGGAATTAGCGTAATTTATTCGTCCTTTGGAGTCGTTTCGTTCTCGAAGTCAATCTCGCCATCCGTGTTACGGTGAAAATTGTCGTAAACAATATCATCGTATCATAAAGTATTTTTATACTTTTACAGAAGCGCGATCGGTAGCTAGTTTGCCCCGACGGCTGATATAAATTCGTGTTTTGCCTTCGACAAAGCTCGGTTTATACTCCCGAGTTTTATAAAAAAAGAGTCCACTGAATATCGAACGAATTCTGTTTTCAGAAGGAGGGGAATCGAACAGAGGCACGTTTGATTTCGACACTCGCCTCGAACTTCTCGAAATAATTGCGAACGTTATTCGATTCAAGGACCGTATTACATAACAATGAATAACAACTCGACGAAGGGAAGGTTAAGAAGACGGAAGAGGAAAATTTTTCTAAGTTTTATTAACCTAATTGCCACTCCGTCGGGTAAAAGCCTTCCCTTGTCCGCGACGTGAATAAGCGTCGAAAGTTGCACGAGAACGAAAAGAGGAATTAAGATCAGCTCGAGGTTGAGCGTGCGAAATTATTACTTTTCAAGCGGAATCGATTAACTTTTTTCTTAAAAAAAAAAAAAGGAAACCCAAATCGTCGGATGTCGCCCATCAAAGGCAATTCTACCGAACGATTTCACGCTTTAACACCGGTTTAATCTCGTTCGTTCCTCCAAGAGCGATCAACAGGCTCGGTAATCGATCGTCGACACTGGATGATCGGGGACCTTCGAAAGGGTTCAAAGAATTCTCACGGTGCTATTCGTCGTTCCCCATATCGGAGCTAAACCAGACTGGAGCTAATGAAACAAGGAGCAGGAGGAAAGCTGGAGGAACGCAAGGCGGATGGAATTAGGGATCTCGAGGAAGGAAGCTGGACGGAAGATGGTTTCACGAGCGCCGTGGGACCGTTTTCCGCCTAGTTTACAAGCCGTTTCCGCATATCGCGCCGGATCCAATTAGAATTTATGCGGCCAGGTCAGCCGGAAGTGGTCGATGCATATGCATCGAATGTAACGCGTTTGCTTAGTTTGAAGGTGTTTGTGGTCGCCCGACGTTTGCAGACGCGCGGACTCGTTCCGGCTACGTCTTGGGTATCCTTCGTCTCGTCGGTTGCGGCAGCCATTAATTGATTCTCGTGCCGAGGCTTCGCCACGTAGCATTCGGTTGGATCGTAAATTTCCAGCAGGAGGAGCGATCGCTGCTTCCTTCGCGATTCCGGGTCGAAAGAATCGGCGAGAAGAAGAGGAAGAAGACGACTCCTGGGTGGGGGGGGAATCGATTCCGTGCCATCGGTATTGGTCGATCGAGTTTAGCGCCATTTTCGAACCGAGACGTGCTCCGAGTCGTTCCTGGAGGATCGAGGGTCTCCATGATTCATCCTTCGCATTGTTACTAGGCTTTCTGGTAATCTTATTTACCTACAGCGTGATTCTACGGAACGATCCGATGCCTCTTGGACGAACGTAAACAGTTTTCGACGATTTGCCTGGCAGAGTGACGTTCAGCGTTTACACGGGTGGTTGAGTGATTAATTATCGGTAGGGACCGAACAGAGCGATAAATTAACTCGCTTTTGGCGATTCCCTTCTCGTCGTCGACTGTTCGGAGCCTTCGAGTGTCTGGGTCTACGAAGAACTTTGAAAGTTTCGATTTGGGAGGCAGAGATCGTTTCTTCTTTGACTGTCGTCCATTTTTCATTCCGACGTCGAGACGATTTTAAATCTACGATATCGCGCTATTTTTCTTGGACAATTTTTACAGACAAGTCGAGCGAGCGAAAGTTCTAAGTTAATAATCCTGTATTACCCACCGCTATTCCGCATCGTATTTTATTCGTTGTAATTCTATATCCAACGAACCGTGCACCAAGATCCCTCGAGGAAGAACGCGATTTTAGTCGGATTACGTTTCCCAAAGCGCAAACTTTACATTTCACTCCCGATTGCCAGAAAGCGAGTCTTACGAAAGAACATTGCGCTTTTAAGCGTCTGGAAGACTGACGGTACGCAGAAAACATTTACTACTTCGTTCCAACGCATTTCGAAAAACAGAAACGCGGAAGTTGATCGATAGTGCTTCGTGACGCACGTCGTCTAGCGATAAATTGCCAAGGCAAAGGAAGGAGAGGATACGAGAGAGAAAGGATAAGAGACGGTGAAATTCTTTTATCGAGTTATCGAAGAGCGGAGTAGCCTCCTCGCTTTCTTCGCTCGACGACGAAGGCAAATAAGGCGACTACGAGACAAGAACGGTCTCACGACCGTGTCGACGAAAGGAAGGATCAAGGCGTCGGAGATCCACGCCTTCTGAAACTCCGTAGGAAATTGTCTTTATCCCTTGATCCTTTGAGAGTTCATCTTATCGTCGGCCCGGTAGACGCGAAATGACCATGCACCTCCTTTTGCTCCTTCGTCTTGCGAAAACGATCCGCTGATTATCCGCCTTAAAGAATACCAGGCTATCGTCGCCTCTTTAAAAACTTTCCGGTAATTTTCGCGACGATTAAACTACAAAAAACTGTGACTTTCGCATCGCGCAACCTCCAGCAACACGCGGAAAGGATTTTCACCGCGGTCGAACTTTCCACTGTTTTTTCTCTCATTTGTGGTCTCGCCATGTCTTTGAAAAGACGTTACTGTTCCTGAAAAATTAAATAAAAACTCGATCCACATTTACGGCTTCGAATTTATTGAAATTGTTAAAACCAAGACAAGGTGTCTTTAACTTTTGATTTACGATACACGATAAACAATGCAGCGCGCATTGTTCACGATAATCCAATGGCCAATCTTGTTCAACTTGCAGCACCGGACGTTACCGTACATCGACGGTTTATCAAGGAGAGTCTCCGATGAATTCGAACGATGTCTGATAATTTCAAAGAGGTCGGAAGGCCAGCGATAAAACTTTCAGAGGCTCGTATTCGGGCCGAAGTTATCGACTTGCAGCAATTTCCGTGGAAATAGGTAAACCATCGATGCCATGTAAAAACGACTGTAACTGGGAAAGAAGATCATAGGATAAAAGTTTAAACGAAACGTTTTTATTATTTTGCGCGATGATTGCACTATCGCGGTCATATCCGCGTAGTTATCAAGGTAGGGACCCTCCACGGCGCTTTTCAATTTCATCGTAATGGAAACACGAGGCATGCTCGAAACGAACTACCTTTCTTTAATTGATCGAAAACGGAAATCCGAGTGAATTCTTCACGAGTACTCCATCGAACTGTTTTCCGATACGTAAGGTCTCGATTTAAAAAATCGCACTGCCGACACCACGCAACAACCAAGGGGGTAAAAAATGACTTCCTTGCCATTTCTTACGATTCTTTAAGTAATTTATTTTCGATTTGTTCTTAAACCAACCGTTCTCTTCGCGAACGAGCCATTTGACACTCGTCGTCAAATGGACGGGTTCGAAGGAGCCCTGTACCGAAAACGATCGAAGATAGCGCACGAAGGCGCGTTCGTTCATCCCCGCGCTATGCACACGGGTTCCCTCCTCGTAAACGCAAAATATATCGTTGGGACTCGATCGACCGGTTGAACGAACTCTTCCGGGTTGTATCGACCGTTCCAAAGCTCTTGTCAGCCTGGCCAGATCGATCGACGAATAATCGATATGGTGGACGACCGATGTTTATTCCGTAGCGAAAAGAGGCAGCTCGCGGGGCGTCGTTAAACTCTCGTCCGCGATAAGTCACGCCGGAATCACGAAGGGTGCATCGGCCACTGCAGGCCATGCGGAAACCAAAGGGTCTTTGTTCTCGTGACCAAGGCTTTTACACGGCTTCGCGTTTACGCGTGGAAGAGGATGCACTGGCCAGGGGTAGAGCCGCGCTGCGCGCGAAAATAATAGGAGGGTTTGAGCTCCGCTGCTCGCGCGTCGCTACGAAGACGACGCGACCACTATGAAAACGACCAGGAGCGACGGTGATGGTAATGATGAAACGATGTTGGTCCACGCGATGGCGTCCGTGTATTGACGTTGGTCCAGCTCCAGCCGGAGCAACGTGGCTACCGTACGGGGGTTATGCTCACGAGTTAATTATTCATATAGTAATTTCGTTCCATTGTCGAGGACTTAATGGCCGTTGGCGTTTAATAAAGGTATTTCGTCGTCTCCTCGTTCAGGATTTCATTGCTGGTAGGCGAGCGTTCCGCCATAATCGTTCGAGCACAGCGCTTGCTCCGGGATACCGAGGGACTCCTTGCCTTTCTTTGGACGTGTAGTGCCTTGCTCGATTGGAAATTACTCGTTGTGGAAACGGTGGTAATTATTTCCTCGAGCTGAAACCATGCAACTGGATTACGCTTGGCTAATCGAGTCCTCTCGAACAACGGACGAATGTAAGTTCTTTCTTATCCGCTTTAATTCGCTTCCGTTGATCCAAAAAGGACTCGATCGGGCGCGCTGCGATCCTGGGCAATTCGATTCGAATCGATCGAGGTTCCTCGATTACTAAGACATTCTTTGCCCGATGTTTCTCTATTTTTAGAAAATATGAAAAATCGTCCGCAAAATCGGCGGTTCCATTAAATCCCCTGCGACCTACGAGATAGGATTCGTGTCAATCTTTTCCGCTGTCGAAGGGTTAAGTACGTCGCTGTCTAAACAGACCGAGTATCTTACCTAGAATATGTAGACCAAATCCGGAGAGTCCGATCGATCATGGCTTTTTAAGTTATGTAAAAAATTTCAGAGAATAATCGATTAAAAAATCACCTCGCTCGATATACACCTTGCTCGAAATGCGGTCTCCAAGGATGCCAGCCGGCTCCGACTAACGTCCTTCGGTCGTGGAACGCATTGGGTAGTCGATGGAACGCGGATCGTCAACAAGGTTTGCCAAAAGCGTTTGTTAGGTCGAAGCTTATGATTCGCTGCTGTTTTTCGAAACGAACGCTAGCCCCACGGTGAAAAGCGAAAGACGGTCTGTATCCTGATTTTATCCGCGAAAGGTATATATTTGCAGAGAAAAGGGAACGTTCTTCACGGATGTTTTTCTCGCAAACGGCGGAGTACCGCTCCGACTCGCGGCTTCTTGGCAACTTTTTCTTTTCAAGAAGCGCTCTCATTCTTCCTTCTAAGTTACGCTTTTAAAAAGAAACTTTTCAGATTACCTACTTCATTCTTCACGAATTACACGCGTGCTTTTCGTTGCTATAAGCAGGGCTACGTTACACGGACCATTCTATGGCGCGGATAGCAACGACGATGCGAATTTGTTTGGCGTGTCTGTAATATCGAACGACGTTCGATAAGTCGCTCAAATTTGTATCGATCGTTTGTAAGAATTTTATGGGCACCAAGTAGACATCGATTTGAAACGCGTATCGGAATATTTGTGTCCTCGGAACGTTTTATGCGTTACAGTGCACCGTTATTCGTAATCTATGCGCGTCGATGATTTAAATTCGATCGAACGACGTCGAAGCTGGAATTTACGTCTTACATTCATTCGTAACTCTTTTCGGTAGAAACGTGGCAATTGGAAGAGCGGTTTTATCGAAACCATTCAATTCGAGGACTTCTTTCTACGCGTTGGTGATAAAACATCGAAACGTTTGGATCATCGGATTACCGGCAGCCATCCAACCAAATGTAGAACGGACATCGGTGAATTCGAATGAAAAAATATTTGAAAGAACGGATATTTTGCATTCCCATTAAGAATTTTTGCACGAGAACGACATGGAACGATTTTTAAAATCGTTTCCCGATTCACCCAAAAGACGAGAAAGAAGACATGGAAATGGTGCTCGCGCCTATGGAAAGGAGCGATTAGGAAGAGTTATCTACGAATAATACAGCGCGCTTAAACGTTCCGAATCACCACGCTCGATAATAAACTACGCCGCTGTAAATATCGATTGAACGAGGATCCACACCTACGTACACTTCTCGGCTCTGGAATTAACGATCAAAGCGTACTTTCGTGTAATTGTGGAATAGATCGTCGAATAACGGATTGAACGTAATTACCAATAATTGGCGCGCAAGATAGAGAGACACCAGTGACGTGATACGCAAAATTAGCAGGCATCGCAATAACAACGAAAAATGATCGTTCGAGCGGCTCGAACGACAAACGGCGCACGAGTTTAACGAACGAGCGTGACGCCAATGGACTGCAGTTCGGTAACTAAATTACGTAATATCTGACAAATGACGAGCGCAAAAGAGTACCTATCGCGACAAGAATAACGAGCGTTCGATCGTATTGTTCCGTAAGAGACGATCATATTTCAACGAATTTGCAAATTCGCAAACGCAAAGGAACTCGCGTTATTACCGGAATAATCGAAGTCTATGCCAGTTCAAGTATCGCGAATGAATTTGTATTCTGAATTGCGAGCAACGTTCTAATTTGAGATCACCCCAGTTCGTTTCGATCGATCACGATTAACGTTTCTTAGATCCTCCGATGAACAAGAAAAGGTATCTCGATCCTTTCAAAGCCAACTCCAAGACGAAGACAATCGTTTCTTACCTTTCAAAAGAACCTTATCGAACGAAATAGGCGCCATTTTTTACCATGACCGAGTATCTCTCGGATCACCAGTGATCGTCGAAAACGGTCTATAAAAGGGCTCGGCACTTTTTCGATCGGCTAATATCGCGTTTAACAACGCGAAGTCTTCGAGATCGAAAAAAAAAGAAGAACGCGGCACGTACGGGCGACGGGAAATCTCCGATGGAACGCCGATTTGCTCCGGATCGAGATCGAGCTCGACGAAACCCCCAGCGTCACTTTTACGGCTAGAGAAATCCAACGACTCGGCCAATCGATAATCCAGAGAATGGGACAAGGTGTACCGTACTAACTTCTCTCCATCCGAGCGACTTCAGTCGAGAACGTCTTCATCCGTCGATGAAAGCCGATATCGTCGAGTGGCCCGCGTCGACTCTGTCAGCACCTATACGGCTCCCGGCGCGGCGTATGGTGTAGACTTTCGCCTGGAAAGTGGGATATTCCTCTATTGCCGGGAGCCAGGAGCCCTATCGCGCCGTAGCCGCTCGAGACTCTGCATGTTTTACGAGCGCGACTTACCCTCTCGTATATAGCCAGCACGGCTGCCGTGACATTCGCAATCTATTTGGTCTTCGAAAGACGCGGAACGCCGACCGGTTTAACGGATAACGATTATGGCTGCCGTGCTTTTCGTTACGGATTTACGAGCACGGCCCTGCCGATCCTACGTAACGGCGGACCTTCCGAGAGGGACAACAAGGACACGGAGAGAGAGAGAGAGAGAGAGGAGAGGGAGAGTGGAGAGGGGGGAAAAAACTGGAACGTGGGTCGAAACTAGGAGACGCGTGAAAAAAGGTAACGACTACTACGAGGAAAGAAAGAGCCTGGAAAAGGGGATTGGAGGAAATTGACGTTCGTACGAGGAATATTTTTATCGACTTTTGACGGCAGTTTCGACACTCTGTCACGGCTAAAGCGACAACGAAAGCGAAACGAACGGATGTCCACTCGAAACGGCGCTCATGAAGATCGATGATTTTTATTTCCACCCAAGGATACGTTCTCTCGCCCTTATAGCAACCAAGTGTTCATTCTTTCTATCAAAAATGGAATTTTATTTTATTTTATCTTTAAAAAATCCAAATTACTTCCTTGCCAACCCAAAACGTTCCTTCGTTAAAGTACAAGTTTTGACACTCGAATCCTAATAACTTCGAGTTTCGAGCAGAAGAAGTGGAATCGCTGGGTATCGAGGAAGCCGTTAGTCGAGCAACACGAACGTCGCGATGAGGATGACGTACTCCGACCATAAACAGAAACATTGATAGTCAGGGAGTTATACCTTGCCAAGAACAATTGGCGCTGCGCTATCAAACGGTTTGCTCGATGATTTGCGTTGTGGCGGATATCGAACGGCCACCGGGACAGTCAGGATGCCGCGGTTGCAGCGCTCGACCGATAAGCAATATGGGATCGGTAAGTTCCGCTGGACTTCCGAATCTAGGCATTTAATTTTTCGCGTTGTTGAAGTTATGTTCTAATTTTTCGGGAGCTTTGACATCGTCCATCCGAACCCATGTTCGTAAAACCAATTTACCAAT
Organism: Liostenogaster flavolineata; assembly: GCA_025433975.1. Taxonomy (NCBI): domain Eukaryota; kingdom Metazoa; phylum Arthropoda; class Insecta; order Hymenoptera; family Vespidae; genus Liostenogaster; species Liostenogaster flavolineata. Next base: position 230,697 of record JAITYT010000633.1, on the reverse strand, counting down.
TGCTAATTAAATGACTTCGATTTAAAGATAAAATTAAAAAGATTTGTTATTCGCGTGCGTGTGCACCGTGACGTAGATTATCAGTGAAACGAGTAGGTGTTTTTGGTGTACGTCGGAACGTAGTATATTGAAACGAATCTGCACTGCGGAGGACGGTACGGAAGGATGGGTTGGAAAATAAATGGTGCAAGGACGTAAGCAGGAAAGGGAGAAAGAGCGAGGAAATATTCGAAGACTGAAATAAAAGACGAGCGAAGATCGTTTTAGCTTGATAAGTGACCGGTCGAAGAAAGTAACATTCGAGGGTTGAAAGATTTAGTGAGTGCACCCGCGTCTGTTTGTCTCTCTGTCACTTTCTTCGTGTCCTTTCTTTTATCCTGTTTCCTCACTTTCGTTCTACCCTAAAAGGAAGATGGAAAGCGACCCTACATTCCGTCGATACGTAAATCACGCGACAAGATTTCGCTTTATCCCTGCTGGAAAAGAAGTAGACTGCGATAGTTTTTTAAATCGTTGCTATGCGTGGAAGCCAAAGTGGGAAAAGAGGACGAAAATGTTCAACAAACGCGATGTACGTGGTGAATCGAAAGTTAGACTCGGAGTTCTCCGTCTCGCGTGCGGCGAAGGGAGACTTTAAAATACGCGATGATAAAATCGTTGAATTAATCGAGGGATCGGTCGAATAAGATAATTACGTACACTTATCTTCGTAGAACATCGACGGTTTATAGGATCATCGTGTAACGACGAATACGTGCAGAATAGAAACGTATTTCCTTGACGACTTGCCAAATGAATGCACGATCGGTGCTTCGTCGCATGAATTTAATTTTTGGCGAAATATCGTCCAAACGTGCTCTCGCATCTCAACGAAGACGGTACGTAATATCTACGTTGCTTTCATTTTCACCTTTTACATTTTTCCATGTTCTGTCTTTACTGCCACTTCTTATTCGCATTCTCTAGCCATTATTAAAATTCGCGCCGAGAACTTCCTCGTATTCGTTGGAATTAAAATGGCACCGTTCAACTGCATCGATGTTTCTCGCGTGGATCATCAGCGATGTTTAGTCGCGTTAACCATCATTCCGCGCACGAAACATTTAGAAGACGTTAAATCGGATTGATTCTCGCGTACCCTTTGACACGCGTAATCCGATCTAGTTTCAGTTCCAATGTAGTCAAACATAACACCATTAAGAGACCTTTAGCCTCCGACTCTTTCTCCTTCGCACCTCCCAAAGATGGCGTGTTCATCTATGCCTCCCGATTAGATACGAATCGGTTTACCCGATTAACCAACAACGATATCGTCCAGTACCAAACATGATCTAGATTTTCAATACTTATCGCGAAACTCACTCGTCATCTCCGGTTGTTATTTTGGGATTCGCGAACTTACCGAATTTGCCAACCGATCGAACGTACAAAGTTGTTGAACTTCATTCGTAATTAAACTTCGCGTATAGGTCGAGCACGTTCAAACATTAGCCTTACCAGAGAACAAACTCAACCGTCTATGACCCCCTATGAATGCAAACTTTGAACCTTACATCTAACGATTCTAACGCTTGCTTTCTCTCGCGTTACAGCATGTGACTGCGTCACTTGCCCCCTAAACGATTAATATACGTCACGTTTATCAGCCATGCGAAATATCGAGTAGTCGAAGAAGTATGAAAACCCAAAGTCCTAAGGGTTTTTTCAAAATGTAACAAACAACTGTTCTGACTTATAAAAGCACGATTATAAAAGGCTCCTTTTCACGCCAAAATCGAGACCACGGTTCTTTACGTTTTAAAGGAACTTTAAGAGCTCGATACTTTTTCGACTACCCACGATTCATCGAACAAGCGACATCGCGACGGATTAAAATTTAGTTTCGATCGCCGATACTCATTCTTGGCATTGTCACGGGAAGTCGATAAGATCGCGGTAAGGATTTTCAGAAGATTTCTCGGCGCGTTGTCGACGATAAAAGGACATCGTAGTCTAGCGATTCTCGTTCGAGCGTGGTTAAGGATATGCATTCGGGATGGGACGGAACGGAAAACTCTCGAGCGTACTCGCATGAAGAAAAGGAGAAAGATCGTCGCGTAAAATCTCGAGGCAGCTCGTCTACTCGTAGTCCCTTGTCGCTCGTCAAGAAGGACGGAATTTAAAAGGACCACGGTATTGTTTACCTGTGTCGTGACACGCGTAACCTTGCTTTTCCTTATCCGAGTCGTTTGTTTCCCAGGGAAAATTCTGGGCTTCCATCTTACGTTCGAGAGACGCGCGATAAAAAGACAGAGGCGCGTTTCGCATCCTCCCTTGAGAACGGGATCGTTTCGACGTTCCCGTCGATTTCGATTTCTAAATGGTAGTAGCGGTATTAAATCAACCAGTCATTTCGTTCTTCGATCGATGGAATCAAAGAAGAAAAAAGCAATTTTTACGGAATAATTTTTTTGGATTTTTAACTTTATCTCGATTTTAACATGGATTTATTCGGCGCCAGATACGCGGAGCGTACGTTTATTATACGTCCTCTTTTCTGTTTCATACGTACGACTTAAAATACATTCGTTAATGAACATTTCCATTAACCGAAATGGCAAGTACGTACGCACTTTAACGCGTTGGTACGTATTTAACCCGTAATATAATAGTAATATGTCGGTGCAACAAAACGTATAATTCCGTTTTTTACTCTGTTACGTTTGGTTTCATTTCGAGGCATGATTAAATTGCGCGTGGACGCATATAGGATCGAACCGTCTGCTTTTCCAATGCCAAATCTCAAATTTCAAAATTCTATCCCATAGATAAAACCGGTTCGCGTTCGGTAAAAGTTGTATAAACCAATATAAAGAACAATTGGTAGACGAGTGGTCCAACGAGTCCAAATAATTTGCTATTTAAGCGGCTTCATACGGTTCGGAGTTCAAGCGGAGTTTAGGGATCGAGCTAGAAAACGCTACGATAGACGAAAAAGGATTCGGTTGCTCTCGTAATTCTCGCTACGCGACCATTGCCTTCGATGTTACTAGATCGTGTCGCTTTAGTGTCGGTCCACCTCCGATATAATTCTCGATTATCGTAACTCGATTCGACGATCGAAGATCGTAAGAATGAAATACAAAATTGGTCCCCGGTACGCCTGGCGCATAAAAATGCATAGGTCCTTTCAACGGTGAATTCAACGAGAACGAAAAGCCGTCGGACGTAATTGAACGTAACGCGGCCAATTAAATTTTACGCCGACACCTGCATCGTGTTGCGAAGCAGCCGTAGCTGTCGGCTTGCGACGAGAATGCAGATGTACGAGTACGCACGATGCAGCCTCTCGATTCGCGCCAACAAATTGGCAACCATGGTCGACCTAAATTATAATCCAAGAGTACAACCACCTCGAACGTTTCCCTTCCAAGTTCTTTCCGCTGTTATTTCGGCCCATTGTCGTTGCCATGGACGCTCTTACCGTCGTACTTGTCGTTATCGTCGATAATCATCGTCGATGGTCGAATCGTTCGATCGTCAGATCGGAGGGTAGAGCAAAAGTACGAACACTATTCGCGCGTAGCAAGAAAGATCTCTCTTGCCCGGATTTTCGTTACAAATTCGAGATACGAATTTTCTTTGCGCGAGCAAGGAAACACGTAGATATCGCGTTAATCCGATACGCGCCAGTTTTCCCGATGGCAAACGGCACAATTGGTATCGATGTTCGTCGCGACGTGCGCCAACCGATCGAAATTACGCGAATCTTTGCAACGCGAACTTGGCTTTATTTCTATTAATAGTCGTGATACGTAATAAATATTATTACGCGTAGCGATACTTCAAAGACAATGGCGTTACAATCTCTATTATCCCGTCAGCTTGGATATGCTAAGACTGATAAATTACGAGGAATCGAAGTCCAATTACGGATCCGATTTCGTAGAAAATCGTAGACGGCTTTGCATAAAAAAAAAAAGACGCATCGCGATTTCACGAAAGACAGAATATCACTTTTATTCGCGAACGTTGAACGGCTAATATATTAGAACGATCGATAGAGCGGCGCAGGAACGTACGTTTTACTAACTGCTCGTTATAGGAAACCGCGACTGTTAAGGTTCCGTCGCGGTTAACTCGTCTCGGAGCCAAATTTCTCGTCACGACGTACCGTACTTTAATCGTTGGGTTGGCTTGGTGGCAGTGCGCACCGCTGGAGAAGCTTCACGAGGATCGTATCGCGAGATCAGTGATTTCAGTGTCGCACGTGACGCCATGTGGACGCGGATGATGTCCGTCGCTTCTGAGAACGTAGAGAATCGGATCACGGTCCGGCTCTTGTCTCTCGCGAGATGCGCTTCGATTTTACATGGGTTCTTCGAGCTATCCAAAATTGCCAGTCGTTTCTGGCGTAGCCGGTTGGTATCGCCGTAGGAAACCGTTTTGCCTCGAGGAGCAGCTTGTCATCGATCGTAATCGCGCAATTCGAAGACGACCGCGTCATTTTTACTCGCACGAGCAAAATACGCTTGTCGCTTTCGCTTGTATAAACTAGCTCGTATAAACTCGCCAAGATGACGTATAGATAAAACGTAACTTCACCGAACGATAATAATTTAATAACTATAAAACAATAATATCAGTTCGGAGTATACATAAAATGTCGGATTTTCTTTACACGCGACGTTCGTCTCCCTATTTTCGTTACGCTTTCGTTTTTGACATAACTCCGTTTATACTCGTACTGTCCAATGCCAGAGTCACGTTTCGACAAAGAAGATTTTCTCAAAAGTGTTCCATTGTGTTATTTCTTTTGGATTTCGTTAGGATACGAATTCAAGCGATATTCGCGTATCGCGTGGAAGAGCCAAAACGTGCGCGAGGGAACCTGCGACATGGAACAAGATAATCTCCGATCGTATCGAAGTCGTTGCACAGAATCGCACTACGTTCCAGTTTGAAAGAATAATTCGATCTATTAACGTCTCCCCTCCGACTCTCCTATTCCTCCCTTGACAATTTGGACAAGTACGTTCGCTTTGTTTCTCGAACGTGAGCGCGATCGTAGATTCGAAACGGTGAAAATCTCGTCGTCTTGTCGAGCCTTTTTCACGGAGATTTATACGACCGTCACCGGGTAAGAGGTATAAATTTGAATTCGCGGCCCTCTTTGTGAGAACAGACCGAATTTAGGCCATGCCGGGGAAAAAGAAAAAGAAGGAAAAAAAAAGATTACACTTCAACTGCGACGTGGAAGGGCGAGAGCGTAGTATCGGTGAGACGAACGCTCGGTGTTTTAAAGATTCAAAAGGTGGAGCCCTCTCGTCTCGGACGCCTCCCGCGTTTCAGAAAAATCTTTATATTTCGCGTGGCTCGCCTGTTATTCGTAAGGGTTTTTTTTTTTGCGCGACTAAAAAAGGAGACCGATAGAATAAAAATTTCGAGGAGTACCTAGCGCGTAAGAATTTAACCATTAGTAGCGCTCCTCGCGTTTCTCTGCCAAATAACGAAGTTGCTCGAAAGGTGACAAAAGGTGATTCGAATTCGTTCTTCTTCCAAACGATGGGACTTTATCGAGGCAACGAAATTAAACGATTTAACGGCGATCGATTAATTAGATACACATCGTATTGCTCGTAGGATCGAGCGCAGATACAAACGTGTCACGAAAACATTATCGAATTCCGGCGCAATTATGCTCCGTACGTATAAGTGGGTGTTATCGAAATCGTAGGATGGGTCGGCGCCTGCCGTTCGTTTGAATTAAACACGTGCACCGATTTGTCAAAGAAATGGTTTCATTATTGTCTTGCGCGCCGCGGGCATGACAAGAAGCATGACGTTCCGCGTCTGGCATTCGTAACGAGCGCTCGGATGGGATATTTCATCGAGAGAACGATAACGTTGATTTGCGATACAATACGGATGAAATATACGTATTCAACGTGGAATATCAATACGGTAAATACGACTCCTGGTCGACTCGCAAAACCAACGTAATTTTACGAGTCGAATCGTTCCGAGTGTCGGCAAACGCGGAAGACGCACCTAATTTTCATAGTTCTTTAGGGATCACCGTGACTGGGATACGCATGGAAGAGCGGAAGTGTTTTCGCAACGTTTTATAACAGTTTTGGTAATATACCGACAGAATATACGGTCTTTCTCTTTGATGCGACAGTGTCAGATATGAATCGTTGATCTTCGTTTAAGTCTTATAATTTTGTAGAATCTATAACCTTAAAATGTCGCTTCGATATAGAAAACGAAAAACAATTTGCTACGAAAAACATGTGTTACTAATTATTAAAATAAATTATTAAAGTTAAAGTACACGTGTCGGATCTTTAAAAAGAAGTTTTAATTTAATCATCAAAAATTTCTTCCTCCTTTCGGCACTTCTTCATCCTTTCATCGAAAGCGTAAAAATACCGGTCGTCTGTGATTTTGGACTCGTTCACGGTTGTCAGCTTTATCGGAGTTCTTTTTATCGAAATTTTAATTATGTAATGGACGACGTTGACTCTATTTCAGGTATCTAAAATCTCGTTTGGGGTCTTCGTATTCGCGTCAGAATTCTTATCGGCAGTAACTTCGAATATTACAGAGGTACGCAGTGACCGAAAGCTGTTATAATCACTCGCATCGTAACGTGAAATTCGTGATAAAAATTGAATAGGTGGAGGTCCATGCGCGATGTTTCGCGTTCGTGAAAATTTGTATCGGGTGATGTTGATTTTGCAAATTCGCTAAATATCGCCTTTCCTTTCAGTTGTTCATCCGCGCCTTATCAAATAGTCCCTCGACCAAAGAGAAAGCGTCCTTTGATATTATACAAGCCATACGCACGCCAGGACCATTTTCGAGCCTAACGTATACCAATTGCTACGACGTAGTTCTTCCAAGCACTTGGTAATTTTATATCGAAAGGCATCGCGTGCCTGCTGACGACAGACAAATCGATGTCTAAGGAAAATCGTAAGATCGAAGGAAAATTTCATTGCAAGGCGGGAAGCGAAGGGGCAATGAAGTCTAAGTCTTACGACGATAAGAGGCGGAAAAAAGTGGTGCAACGGTTCAAAGGAAGAACCAGATGCGAGTACGAAAAAGTCGCCCCCAAGTGGATGCAATTTGTATTAATTTCGCCGGAATTAGGAGTTACTCTTCGGGTCGCAATTAAAATTTGCATAAACAAATTTGACTCTCGTCCGTTTAAGTTCGTGGAAGATGAGAGTAGCGTTATCGTTTCTTTCCTCCCGCTTTTTATCGTTCCTTCTTAACGCGAGAATTCGCGACCTCTTCTTGTCTACCTGCGCTCACGCTTTTAAAGGAAAAGCTACTAAAAAAGAGGACTAAAAGTACACAAAAATTGCCGTAAACCTTGCGTTACTTTTCTATTTTTTTCGTTCGACGTGCTTCTTTTTATGACTACGTATGTACTCGCTTACGACGATACAAGCAGCCAATATTCCTCGTCGAAGTGTCCGCGATCGCACGAACTCGAGATAACGTTACTTCGAGACGTATTCGAAGCACGGAACGATGAAAGGAAAAAATCAAATTAATAGCGAACACCCAACGCGTCTCTTACCACAAAAAAGTTGTCTTCTGCTCGACTTATATTCCGACCTTGGTCCGTCTTGAATACGTGCAATTTGACGCCCTGGTCTAAGGGCAAATTAAAGCAGATGGAATCCTGTCATTGATTTATCCGACGCGATGCGAGCTTCTAGCCGCGTTGAAACGTATCCTGCCATTAGAAAATACTAAAACCGATTGGAAGGTTAACTCGAGAAGAAATTGGCACTCTCGAGCTTGAAGTATTTCACGTCGATCAATGACTCGCTAAAGGAGCGAATCATCGGGCGATCGTTGCGAATAATCGCGTGTCAGGATTCTTACTTTTATCGATAATCGTATCGAATTGTTTCTCGGGTGACCAGGGCTCCAGTGGTCGAAGCGAACGCTTCGTTTCGCGCTTTACGGTCTTCTGATGTCTTCTTCGTGATGGCCAAGAGGAGAGAAATTACCACTTGTACATTAGCTTTGTGGAGTTGAACTCGACCGAAGTTGAGCGAGAACCAGTCGAGGACGAATAGCTCGCGGCGATGGAAGACTGGAGGAAACAACACGGAGCCGACAGAAGCGGTAGAAGATCCAGCACAAAGGCCGAGCCGGGAAGAGCGAAAGAGTGGGAAATGGGGATGAAAGAGCACGAGAAGGAGAGAGAGAGAGAGAGAGAGAGAGAGAAAGAAAGCAAGATAGGGAAGAAAGGATAAAGGTGAAGCTAGGCGAATCCGGAGAAGGTACGGTGAGATAAAAGGCACACATTTTATAACAAGCAGCACTTAGGCAACTCGATTCCCAGAGAAGCAGTCCGATGAGGGTACCCGGTACGCCTAATTAGGCGAGGTAATATTTCGTATTAAGGAATTAAAAGTACGAGGTGAAGAGTCCAGAGAATTTTTTGCCCGTCTCGTTTTTGGAGGTAAGTCGTTCTAATCCTTGAAATACAGTAATTTTTTGGCTTCTGTTTCAACGCTTTAATTAGCTTCCTCGTATAGTCTTGATTCAAAGATCATTTTATGGACTTTTTTAAGGCAATTTTTTTCTTCAATCGTTTATCAGATCTCGGAGAAATATATTTTAAACTCAGTTGTAAAACGTCGGGCTTATCGATATTTAAAGAGACACCTTACGAATAAATTTATTTCACATTACGAGAAGAAAATGTAATTCAAAGTTCTGTATTTGTCACTCTTTAGATACAATTTTAATGATCTCGTTCCAGTTTGATGCAAGATGCGAGGTGGAAAATGTTTACGTTTTTGTTTCAGCTCAATTTTAAATAAATTTTTCTCTCTTTATTTTGCACGATTTCTTCCAATCGGCAGTTTCGATCGATCCGAATTTCTCTACAAAATTTCAATTACGAATTATGTCGGAGCAATTTATCTTCTTAATATTTTAACTTTGAAAACTATTTTTCCCCGGGGGAATTTTTAGTACGAAGCTTCGTTTTTAAAAACGTTTCTTCCATCGTTACACGATACTTCGTAACAGTCCTTGAAACGTTTTTTTCCTCTCGCAAATTTTCACGCCGTGCAAATCGGAACTACCAGATACGCAGAATAACGTAGTTACGAGCTTTTCAATTATATTCCACTTGGTGCATTCTAAAACAAAAGTCTTGCTTATGCATAATAATTACGGAGTTACGAGAAAAAGCGAACGAGATTCAAATTCATTAAAGTTACCGTCGGGATAAGTCGCGTTATCAAACGCGAGTTCGAAAATCTTGAATTCATGAAACGCGCGAAGTACGCGTAGATTTGGAACATTGGAAATATCCTCATCTTCTATGTCAGTATAATACCCAATACCTAGCTAATACACATCGTTCTACGTCATCTTACGTTTACCAGGACTCCGTTATTCCAATTTACGATTACTACAGCTAGCTGACAATGGATTATTCGACTTGCTCGTACCTGTATCCTACGATAAAGGCGCGTCCGAGAGTATATCGCCTATTCTCCGTAGTTATGGCTTTCAAACTGCGTATAAACCACAGAACACGCTTCGCCCACTAATAAAAACAGGTAGCGTGTTGCAATGGCGCGCATAAGATAAAGCGCAAACATTGTTTAGCCTCGCGCGTAAGTAAACTTGCTTCTTTCGTACTTCAATGATCACCATTTAAGTAATTAAGAATAAGCGGAAGATCGCTAACCATGTTATTTACGTAGTTGTTTAACATCAGAATTACATACCCATCGGTCATACTCGGGGTATTTCAGCTTTTACTCTGTCATTACGGATCGCCCGTTGGGGTCGATAAGGTCTCAAGATCGGAAATGTATATCGGCATCTTCTACGAGCAGGACGCTGTGTCTGCAGGAGCAATAGTTATTTATAAGAAATTACGCGATATCGGAATACGAAAAGTTCGACAGAGCCCAAGATGGGATATTTTCACCGTTCGTATCGACGGAACGAAGCGGAATACAATAAGCGCGGTCCGTGGAGCGGCGCAACGGAATATCCACGGTTCAAAAGAGCCTTTACTCCGGAGTTACGTCGGTTTGGGGCAGGGCGAGGGGCGAAACCATTTTCGAGAAACGACCGTTTGGAAGGCCGTGCGCCGACGACCCAGGGTCCACAGCAACGATGATGGCAACGGTGCCTTTCACGGGGGCCGAAGAGAAAGAGCCCTTTAAAAAACGAAATAAAGAAGAATCGAGACATTCGGCCGTGATGCGCCATTGGGGAACGAGCAATGGGTTAATCTTATCCGGGGCTTCATTATTCGCACGTTATCTGGCCCCGAGCCGCAGCCGATAATCGATGTTTAACGACGCTGTTTACACCCTAATGGCCCACCTAATTTGAATGAACCTCGCGGCCCAGCGTGCTTCCCTCTGCGCGCCTCGATAGACTCACCGAACGACGCTTTTCCTGCCGACACCTTTCCGCAACGATACTTCCTCTTTACGGCTTATTCCACTACCCCGTCGGGAGCATAGGCCTAGAACGTTCATTTATTTCGATCGTTCCGAAGATACACCGAGGCGTACAACTGGACGACGTAATTTCTAACTCCGACGAGCGAAGAATTTTGACGGGGAAATCGATCGGATAGAGATTAAGTATCGGTTGAAAGAGAATTTACCGTTGCTCTTGGAAGCGGACGATTTTTGTTTCCGTCGAGATATCAAGGTGATCCTCTTCATCCGCGAGCCTTCATCCATATATACATGAGTACTTTGTTAGGTAGAATATTTGACTTCGTTATACATCTTCATAGCGACTTAACTTTGGCATTACCCTATCGGGAAGTTTCATTTATCCGCGTTCCGAGAGATTCGCGTTCTCGGTTCGCTTTTGTAACTTTCATGATTCTCTCTGCTTCCGACATTGGAAGACAGGTCACTCGACCAGAATTGATGCGATACGGGCAGGAAATACCGAGTATAAAGTGTAACGAGTATAACGCTTCCATTTCAAGAAGATAATTCTAACCGAAGACCGAAATAGAAGATCTCGAAGCGCCAGACCCGCGGATTCGCTCTCCTTCCCCGTTTCCCATGCAAATCGCAACTGGGTCGCTAATTTCGTGTCGCGAACGCGAGATCGATTTTTCTCTTCCTTTAGGTCGAGCCTAGACACCCCGTAGGATTCGACGTTCGCACCGTCGAGATGGCGCGAGTGATTCACGAGCGACGGACAGTCGGAGAGCGGTGAGATCTCTCGAGCAGGCCAAGCAGCGCGTCTCTTTCGTTTCGATGCATCGATGCGCCAGTACTAAACGTTAAATAAGGACTCCGTTCCGGCTGGCGAACTTCGTCCATTTTGTAGCGGTGAATGCGCGCAGGGTGTGACGGGACCGCGTTTGCATGCCGGCGGTCGAAGCGGTAGCCGGCGAAGGGGTTGGAGGGGGGCTGGGGTTAAATAGGAAGGTCGGCTGAAAAGAGCGGCGCCGGTGGCGGACGCACCAGTCCTCTCGAGCTTGGTTACTGTAGCCAAGTTTTCCACTAAATTCGCTAAGTTTTAGCAGCACGATTTACCCGGCGTATCGTCGTCACCACGTCGCGTTGTATCGCGCGACTCTCCTACCTGGTAATTCTACCTGGTGGGAAAAAAGGTGGCGGGGGTGGAGGAGGAAGAGGAGAAGGAGAAACAGCTCGAAACCAGCACCGATCGATCTGATTTAATTAGACAGCGAAGTTATTGGCATAAAGGCGGTAAAACCGAGCGCAGTCTCTTGGACTACCCTCCTACCAATCCTAGAATTATACTTTACGTTAAAGGTTTCTGTTAAAATCAGTAGTTAACGCGGAATAACTACGCGTCTCTTTTTCTCCTCCCTAGCCCTTCCCCTTCTTTCAATCTTTCTCCGCCATTAAGCAGACAACCCGGTACTTCCGCTCGCTCCCAATGGTACAACTTATCCTTTCCGCGCTCGCTACGCCGTGGAAAGGAAAATAAAAGTCGGTCGAAGCCATCCGTTGACGGAAGATTTCTTTGGTAAAAGCAAGAAAGGGAAACTCGACGCGATATCTCGTATCACGGACGAGCGTGGTAAATCTCGTAGACGAAGTCTCCCTTAAGAGTGCCGCATTAAAAGCCGGCGCAAAGGCGAAGGACGTGGAAGGCAGAAAAAAGATTCGTGGAAATAAAACGAGCCGAGAAATTTCGCGCGCGATTTTAATTCGATTAGAAACGTTTGAAATGTATCGACGAATTTTCTTTCTTTTCCTCCTTAAAGTTCGAAAGATCGTCGAAGGCAAAACGAATTTCCGCGGTATCATCAGCTTTACACCGTTGGAGAAGTTATCGGTGGCTTTGGTAAGAGAGCCTTCAGATTTTCTTCATAATCAAAGGTTCTCGTCGTAGTTCGTGGCAGAGTTCTACGTTGAAACGACGAGTCGCCCTTTTCAACCTGTCCACGCGAAAGAGTCTTTCGAAGTCCTCGATTGGAGAGGAACTTCGAGAGGATGACTTAAATCGTTGATGGAACAGTAAGAAAATTTTCCTCTAAGTTCGTCGAGACGATTGCAACGTTCTTAGGATATCTCAAATTGAAGGCTCTTGAAATTAGTTGGCTTTTCCAAAGTTGCCGAGTACTCGAAGGAATAACAACGAGTCATTCCTGACTACCCTTACGGAATTTCATTCCGTCACGGTCCCGCGATGGAATCGGTCCTGGCAATCTTCGCGATGAGCAATCGCCCCGTACTCTGTTTATAAACGATTATGTTAAGTGTTTCGTAATCGAGAGTCTACCAGCGGGATATTCGCGACGCGATCGCGTCAATTTCTCGCACAGAGTACCAATGTTTGCTTTTAATCAGTGCGTACGTTCGTCTCAAAGCGTCACAGCGGTTGGATAATTCAAAGCGTAGTCCTAGACGTTTCGGTAGACGTCGTTGTCCAAACGCGAGAATTATTGATCGAAGCGATGCCAGCGGACAGGAAAGAGGCCAAGTTGGGTCGGATCGATCCGACCGATCAAATTCCTTCTCCGATCGCGCATAGTTCTGCTGCTACTCGAGAAGGATAGGCCGTGAAGGAAGGATGCGCGGCTATCGGAAAGACCCAATTACGGACAGCTGCATCGTATTCTTCGATCTTTCGATCGAGAGGATGCAGGGCCGGCAGTTTTTCAGCTCAGTTTAAATACACGCTTAATCCGTTCAGCTCCCCGATCGAGTTATCTTGAGAAAAATTACTATAAAAATAGCGGAAGAATCGTCGGTTCTTCCAGGTGTCTTTCAAAATACGCGACTCCGTTATTTGATAAACGTAACGAATAAGATCGCAAGGTTAAAGTTTACTCTTCCAAAATCTCTAATTCTCGAACTTGAAACGTCATATCCAAGATAGGTGAGTTTCACGAGGCACAATTTTGTTACGCGACCGTCGTAACGAAATAACGCAAGGCGAGGTGCAATGGCGAGATACAAGTTGAAGAATTAAATTTATCTTTTACGTACGTGAAAATTGCGAGGACGAGGACCAGCGCGGGACCGTCGAACAATTTCGTTAACGTTTGCTCCCGTCATTCGTAGGTGGATCGGTTAAGCGTACCATTCGTGTTGTGTAAATTTGTAAAGTTCACCGGTACAATTTGCACTTACTGCCACACCCTCGGGCGCGGTTTTCGCTCGCTCGCTCGCTCGCGTAAGCTCGAAGCTTAAGCCAGTGTCAGACGGAAAAGCCCCTGGGCTTTGCAAAGGGACTTTCAAATTTAAAAGACATCGACCGTCCTTGGTCCACCGTTACGCGCCTTACGTTCTTACTTCGCGCGCGCGGTTCGGTGAACGCTCTCCATTTAACGCGAGGTAAAATCCATCGACCGATACCAATCGCGAGATCTTTCCCGATAAGTCAGAATTTATTCGGAGATATTTTCAATAACGACAATGCGAGATCGAACGACCACCACAGAAACGTACCAATGTTGTTACGATCTTAACTCGTCTCACGATTTTCATATTCATGAGATAAACACTGAGATAATTTTTTTTTCAATTTGTAGATTTCATACCTTCGACGGAACTCCATTTTGAATAATTCGAATGTCGCGGTATGCGCTGTACATATTGGCTGAAGAAATGGAATCGAAGTTAATTTAGTTTGAGTCGTTTAAACGATAACGACGTGCGTACGCTTTAACATTTTCTTTGGCAGAACTCCGCTCGTATTTATACGAATTATCACTGGAACATTAAACTAATTCCAAACGTATATTTTCAGAGCAGTTTTCGCGAAAGTCGAGGCCAACGAGACTGCAGTTTACCGACGTTATATGCGAAATCGGGTTTAATCGTTCGCGAATCTCCTGGAAGGTTCGGCGTCGTAATTGCACTGGTCATGTCCGACGTAGTACCTCGAAACGATGGTCTCTCGTCGAACAATTTAATCAGAGCGACTCGGTCCATCGACGAAGACGCCGAACTTAACCTCCTGTTGACCAATTTCGACAGTTTATCATGGCTACCTCGTTATCAAAAGCCTCGAGCTGGAAAGCCGTGGTCGTGGACTGCTGCGAAGCGGTCGGGGGACCGCCAAGGGGAAGCAGGAGGGAAGATAAAGTACGAGAGAGAGACGAGGGCACCCAAGGAAGGGGAATTATACCTACCGTTGACCGAGCCACGAGAAGTTTGCCATACGGACACATCGACAGGTAGATACTACCACTGCGTTCCCAGAGGTTACGAAGGTAATGGGGGAGCAAGATAGGAAGGAAGGAAGGTGGATGGGGGGAAGGAAGAACGGAGAGATTAACTGGGTGGTAACGGGTACCGCTCGGAGGGAAGTCTCCTGCCCGATATTATCTCTTCTGTCGGTGAGTTAACCCTACTCCCTTCTGTACCGAGGTGCCATCGGCACTTTCCTTTCGAGCCTCGCTAATATTCACGGACCTTTTCGCTCCGAGTATCCGCCACTCGACGGATAACTCGCTCGGCTTACGTTCATGATTCACCGTAATTCCAGTTTGATGCTAGGGCTTCTACGCTGTCCCTTTTACCTCTTCCACCTCGTCCTCTTCCCTTTCTCTTCGTTCGAGACCCATAAGAAGCTGGTATCGAAATCGGTGTGAATTCGTACCTTCGAATTTTCACGATGTACTCGTATTTCGCGAGTTCCATCGAACTCTGACCATCGGTTTTCATCGATTTACGCGATTATATTCGTTGCAGAGTCACGCGCAGTTAGCAGGTAATTAGAAGGCTCAAAAAGGCCGAATCGTTTCATAAGTGGATACGAGCGCGCATTGACGGAACACCTTTCCTCCCTATGAAAAACGTTTAACGCATTCCGGGAAATCCTTGACGATGGGTAGCACTTAATCGAACACGACTCTCTTTAACAGCGCGCGTGCGTCTCATTGAATTAAATCGAGCTTCTAGAAGTTTCGAGTTAACGAAACCACGATGATAACAATGACGAAGAAGTTCCATTCGAAAGGCGAGCAAATGCACCTTGGCCAAGCACCAACGTTTCCTGGTGCAAACGCGCCACTTATCCTGGAGTGTCTTCGCTCCTGATGGTCGTCGGTCATCTCCCACACCGGAGAATTTCTCGCTGGCTCGTGAATCCACGCGAACGAGCCATCGTCCGACGGATCGGAGGAAACGGACGCGAGGAACGTTCGGTAGGACTTAAGAAAAGCGTGAATTTGGAGCAACCTCGAGTGGCGGACAACGCGACACGACGGACACAGGACGCGGAAACTCGAGATTCCCTCTCCGTTTCTAAGGGATACGTCTTCTGGCGATTGTTTTGGCCGAGTTCCCGTTCCTTCGGCTTTATGGCTAACAGAGAGAATTTGTGGCATCCCGTGGAGTCGAAACGAGCGGCACTTTTACCTCGTGGCCCGCCGTTGCTACGTCGCCATTAGTTACAAAAGCAAACTCTTCCGTCTCTTTTTCGATTCCCCACCAAACCGCCGTGAAAGTTCTTCTTATTTTTTAAACTTCTGTTGGCCGTTCGCCCTCCTCGTACCAACCACCGCCAGGAACCGCTAGCAGGCGGCCGTAACGATGATTTGCCGTTCTCCGCCAGTTTTTCCCTTCTCCGTCTGAGTTATGATAATGCCGGTAACGCCGTATCTTTTACGCGCGTCGTGTTTCGAGCGACGAAACACGGAGAAACGACCCTCCACCCAACGGAATCCCGTTTGAGCGAGAGTGTGTCGCTCACGATCGAACTTTCTCTTAAACTTCCTTCACCTCGTAATTTTTTCAAGCGTCGAAGGATCGACAGCAGCGAAGCAAATCTTTCCTTTGGATTTAATTCGAAATAATTAATTTCGTTGGGTCTCTTAAACCTCGTTTATCCTGCGGTAGCTTCGAATCTTTCGTAGAAAGAGCCAGGGAACTATCGAAGCGTTAAAAAATTAATAGAATATTTGCTCCTTATACTTTCATGTTCTTTCAGGCTCGAACTTAACTTTTGTCGTATCCTTGTACATTTGAAAAATATAGAAAATAAAGCTCTTTCCAGCGAGAACATACGACGAAATTCGGTCATGTCAAATCTATTTTCGATTCTGTTTGCGATGTGACGTAAGAAAACGCAAAGCAGAGAAGGAGGGTACACGCGTGCATCGTGTCTATATTTGGGTCACACAGTGTATCGTAGATTTCGTTGGTCGGTGTTATTTGGAGTCATAATATTTCAGCCAAAATATTTTCAAGTTAAATTTCGCAAAAATGTCTTCACCTGTCTTCCTTAACCGACGAGTCGAACGTTACGTTTTACTCGTACGAAACTTGCGTTAAAGTTTCTTTTCGAAAATTGTCAATAATTAGGCACGATTTTGAATAATTCCGACTCATTGTGGATTATGTTTGCGCAACCTCGTTGGGTCCCCGTAGTCCGAGCCGAAGTGTCTACAGCATCGAATTTTCGAGATAATTGTTAAGATATTAATTCGTCGTTTAAATTTATAGGTCGAAGCGGTACTGTACGACCGATGCGAATTATAACCTTAAGGACGATCGGTGATACGAAATTAGCGGTGGAAATTTTATCAAGAGCGAATCTTTTTTTTAATCCCAATGTATGCGCACTTGACCCGTAAAGTATTTCACTCGCGCGAACTACGCGAAGGCGCGATAATTCGATATCAGAATTAAGTTCTATTACGCTGATATCGCGAATCGAGAACATAATTTGCGAAGCACGCGTTAAAGCGATCAAAGGGAGTGCTTTCGAAAATTGGATCGGACCAATGACAATTTTAACAAATCTCACAGAGTCAACCGATGACGCTATTGGGAAAAAGGGAATAGAAATAGAAATATTCGATTGACACGCTTTAACTAGGAGTACGTATTCGGAATCGGGAGTAACGAGTAAATAGTAGCGTAAAATCGCATAGAAAATTTAATAGATGCGCTGAATTAATAAAATCGTTTTACCGTCGGCACTCGATGTGTAATGTTTCGGTAAAACTAAGCGAAGGCTTTTTCAAACAGTTAATGTCAAAAGAAGATTAAAAACCTTCTCAATGTTCTGTTAATAAATCAAAATTACCGTTGTTTGGTTAACGACGTATGCCAAGATCTTGTCTCGTTCTTCGGTACTTTTTTTCCGAATCCGTGGCATTTAAATTAGTATTATATTATAGCAGTATTAAAATTATTTACTGAATATTGCAGGCTGATAAAACGTTAATAGGACGAAGCAAATTTTACCGTGTTTTTCTTACGATACGCATTCGTTTATCTTTAACATCGATTAAATACGCGAACCGTCGATACGAGTGCACTTATATATTCATTATGAACGTCATCAAGCACTACCGAATTTTTCGCAATGCTGCACTCGAAGTTGAAGTCTATACGAGGCTTCCCGCCCTATTTAACTAGAATTGTACATGCGAACAAAAATGAAAGAACGGCTGATGAACGCGCTTTCGTACTAAAACATGACCATCACTTGTATCAATTTGCATGGCTATTGTTGCAAGGGAAAAAGGCTCGAATAAATGGCCGTGATGGGTGCAGAGAGGTTGGTAGAGCGTAGCGAGTTCTAAAACAGAGCCGACGTGAACTGGTGAGTCGGAAGGCGTACTAAAACGAGGTTAAATTAACGCAATTCGGAATTATTACGGTCTTAACGTTTTCGAATCGAAGCAACTACCGAACACGTAACGGACAATGGTACGTGAATCGAATCGATAAGCGAGTCTCGGTCTTAATCACCATTCTCTATGGTAGACGAAATCATGGCAGAGGTAGAAAACGATATTTATAATAAATTAGCTATAACAAAAAATAATTTAAAAAAGATTTCGAAGTCGCGAGTATAACGTACTAACGTTTGTTTAAATAGATCGTGTCACTGTTAGGTACTCGAAGTTTCGATGCAGTCGACAATAAATACACCATTTCAAGTTTGAATCTTACGCAACGACGTTGAAACGTTCAGACTCTATTCTATCATTTATCGTGAACCATAGAAAGAACGCGCGTGTGTCTTTTGCTACTTGAATAGCGAGGAGACGCGAGAGCGATGGCGAAAGCAACGCAACCTCTCGGCTCTTTACGATTTTTCGTTATGTCAACGAAACCACGTC
>JAITYT010000633.1:153145-173380 GCA_025433975.1 Liostenogaster flavolineata | reverse complement strand
AATGACAACAAATACTTATCGTTGTCGATGACGTACGTAGTTACGGCGATTTAAACGAAAGCTGCGTCTCGCAGGCAAGTCGTCCTTCGCGTTTCTCGGAACTTTTTCAACCGACGATACATCGTCGTCTGGCACTAAAAGGGTTAAAGACTGACTCTTACGATTTCTGCCACTTTGTGAAATCCTCTCGGTAGCGTACGATTGATTTTAGCGTAGCCTTAATCGACACGTTCGACCAGCCTAGTTCCTTCGTATTCGAACGATGAAAAATGAAGAAACTTTTGTAGAAAGTACGAGTGCGCGGTACGGCAATATCCGAGGCCAAAGGAAGACTTCTTATCGTTAGGATCCTAGATTGGCTCGGTACGTTGGAAGAGTCGAAGCTTCCGTTTTTAACCCCCGCGTTCCTAGCCTTATTCGACACTTTCGTCCAGCCTGCTTCCTTCGTTTCGACATCTCCCTGACAAGAACCGCTTGGCACGCGAGTCCCGCCTCGAATTTCTCATTAGCATTCGCCTTACGAGTTACGCTTCTTGCCTCGTAGTCGGTAAACGTTAACGCACCAACGAATGCGAACCAAGCGTAAGGCTCGTCTGCCTTCTCTCCTCGATATTTTCCTCGAGAGCGGCCGCGAGATATCGTGATAATTTTTTAAAACTCCAGACGAATACGACATTTACGAATACATTTTTAAATACGTTAGCAGCAAACTGCATTTAAATCTTCGCACTTTTAATAAAATACGATACAGCGTAGCGTTCGTATCAAACTCGGGAGATTTTTTAAGGTTTATCAGAGCCAAGAGAACTCGACGTTCTCGCGCAAACTACGCGCGCTCAAAAATCGGCTGGCAGTTCTAGGCGAAGCTAAAGTCATTAGTCGACGGCACGAGAGAGCCGCGCGTTAGTTTTAAAGTTACCATCTCCGCAAAGTGCACCGAAACGTCCACCACCGGTCAAATTGGTGGCCACCGCGCCATTGTGAATATTCCGTGGAGCGTTCAGGACGGTCGTCTGGGCTCCATTTCGTCGCATCGATCGATCGACAACTTGTACCGTCGCCTCCACGATTATAATCCTTAACATCGTAAAGTGCAATGCGACGTAGCTACATCTGCACTCGCTCGTTCGACGAAAATTGGCACGCGTGCGTTAAACCGCATCGACGGTGCAGCGACAATGACGACTCGAGTGGAAACGATCCGGTCGCGATGAGCGTGGAGGAAGAATCGATTATTATTCAGCGTGACGGGGAATCCTATGGAAAAGTGATTGGTCCAAGAGACGACCGGACGCCGATAAATACCGCGATACCGCGGTTTCGTGCTTTGCCTAATGGAATACCGGCTCCCGTCCGACGCATTTATCGTTTACGAAATTTCACGATGACGTGATCGATGTGTCGTCAGCGATCAGCATGTACCGAGATCGCTCATGCTACGGAAAAGCGACGAATACTGCTATTTCACTCCTTGCTAGCGAACTACCGAATCCTATCGAACGACTCCGACGGCGGGTCAACGGCAATCATCGATCAACGAAAGAACAAGAATACCGGTTGGTAAGAATCACCAAGCGATGCTCATTCTTACGTATCGGGTCCGTTCTTCGCAAGTGGTCGCCACACGTGCCGAAGGACACGTAGCGTCCAGGGAACGGTCATTTTTGCGAACACGAGACAAGGCCGAATCAATCGCGCGACGTCGACGATCGTTACTTTCGGAGAAAATCCAAGAGACGCTACGATGTTCCCCTGGAGAAAGGGAAAATCTCTTCCACGATTGGTTCGGCGTCAGCTACAAAAAAGTGCGTAAAGGGACACGGTCCCAGGACAAAGAAGCGCTCGTTATTAGACAAACACGAAAGATCGTATTTAGAAATTCTTCGATCGCTACGCGTATCGTATTCGTAAATCATCATCGATATCAAAGAGCAATCGTGCTCCATTCTCGTACGCGTCCGAATTCATCGAAAGAATTCGTATTCCAAAGTCTTGTACGTAACCGCGAAGGACACAATAAATTCTCTTAATAAGATCCAACTAAATAATCTCGCGCCAGTTAATTTTATCGCGAGATACAAGAATTTCGCAATTCCTCTCGAGCTACTCCCCATCGTCTACGCGAATTGGCATCGAAAGTTTCCGAAAAAAGCGATTCATCCGAGAGACCCCCAGCGGAGTACTCGGGGTCCTATCGAAAGGCTCGTTCGTTCGCACGTCGCGGTTTAGCGACGGCGTCCCGGGCGACGCTTGCTCGCGCCGATAAAAATGAATTTTCCCTGTAGCTATGGGAGGCTGACGCGCGTGGCTCTAGGCAGGCAACTACCACTGCCGCCGAACGAACGAACGAACGAACGAGCGTATTTACGACGTCTCACGCTCCATTACTCCGAAAAATCCGCGTGCGCTAAAAGAGAACGTCAAAGAGAACGGGTCAATCGCGCGGATCGCGGACGAGCCCTCCTTTCCTTTCGTTGCCGCTTCTTCTTCGTCTTCTTCTCTTCTTCCACCCATCATCCTCCAGCGTCCGTTCTTTTTTTATTTCTTCCATTGCCTCTGGCGATGTTGGCTCTCGCAACCAATATTCTCTCTTCATCACCTCCGTACCTTTTATATCGAACGCATCGCGCACCGCTCGCCAGGAGCCATCTACCTTGGAAACGGCCAGCCCCCCTCCCCCCTCCCCCTGGAACTCGACGCTCCTACGGGATTTTTACCTCTTTTGCTCCCACCTACTCTTTCGACTCCTCCTTCGAGCTACGAATCAGCATCGATCGGTTTCCCTTTATTCTCCTCGAAGAAACGATCGCGTCGAGGAGAACTCTCTCCAATTCGGAGTTCCGCTTGGTCGGAGCGCACGGCGCTAGTCCGTCGAGTTCGAAACCTTCATACGGGACTATAAATCGTACGTGCGTCGTATACTTAACGGGATTCGCTCGAGGAATTAAAAGAGAGCAAAATAAATAACAGCCTCGCCATTCGGACCCAGCCGTTACGCTCGGATGTGTACTCGGACGTCTGGACAACGCGCCGTTTCCTCCTCGGTTCGATCCTCCGAACGTTTCAGCGGTTTCGACGCGTCCACCGAGTCTCGTCGGTCGAGACGAAACGAGATGGTAACGAGGCAAACCACCGTTTACGAATCAGTGCGCGTTCCTGTCCCTTCGTCCCTTTGACTCAAGGAATTCACGCGATAGGAACTTGGCCGAGGACTTTTCAGTGTACGGGGGCGACAGCTTTATCGACGATCCCGCAAGCTTTCGCGATTTTGATCGTTGCGGAAATGCCGAGTGCGCGACGTATTACATGCTCCTATAATTCAAGGAATAATTTCAGGAGAAACGTTCGAAATAAACGTAGAGAGTTAAATCGCAACGACGTTGGCGCAAACGTCAGCGTGGACGTAGAGACGCGTCGAACGCTAGGTCTTGCAGGTATTCGTTTAACGCTAAAACTTTCTTCGACGAACAAACCATCCTTCAATGTCAAAGGACTCGCGTGTGACTTCGGAACGTTTTGTCTATGACAGATCGAAAAAGAGAAATAATTCGAACGACTATGCATTTCCTAGTCTTGTCTCGCCCCCATTCGAACTCGTTGTAACGAGAGAAATCACCACGACGAAGTGCATTAACAGATTCGTAGTTCCGCTTGTTTCCCAGTTTGCGCAGCTGTTGGTTCCCTATAGGTTCCTTTCTAGCCTAAGGCTTCCTTCGTCGAAGAGTATCATATTTATCTCGCATGCGACGATTCGTATTTCACGAAAGGCACTTGAAAGTCGAGCAATTCCCGCAATGGCTACGAAAATTTTGAAAATAGCAATCACGATAAAAGCAGAGTCGTCGATTTTTCAAACGCGTTTTATCAAAGGCACGTAAAAGTCAACTAATCTCGAAAAGGGAAGACTCGATGGCGAATTTGGACGAAACGATCGATTCCACGCGAAATATTCCCTCGCTGCGAAGCGCTTTATCCGCCAGATACAGCTTTCGAAATTTCATTTGGCATGGCGGCAAGTTGGAAGGATTAAACGATATTACGAGTATACTTCCAACGTAGTTTCTTTCATCCTTTATTAAACGATAAATGCGGTGTCGTTGTCAACGTTACGCATACGTTAAGCGCGTCGCCATTTCGTTTGGTATTTTCTGCGTGACACCGAATATACGCTTCGTTTGCCGACGAGCAACGAGTACCATCGCGGCTTTTAGAGAAGATTGAAAATAAAAAAGGGCTAGGAGTAGGATGCACACGTAGCATGCGGTAAGAGGCAATAAAAGGAACACGGTCGTACTCTTCCCATTGTTGAAAGCAACGATGACTACGCGCTAATCTCTCCCAACAATGCCAAGAGCGCATTGCCAACGTTCCCGATAATGAGAATTTACCGAACAGCGTACGAGTACCTCTTTAATATCGTGCCACCGAAGACACGCGTGATTTTTGTTCTCCCTTTCTTTTCTTTGCTCCTTTTCAAAACGACTTCGAGGAGTCGCGTTTCCTGACAACGAGCGACGCTCGTATTCTTCTTTGTCAGCGAACACCGTCGACAGGGCGCGAGACAATGGATGATCTCGCGCCAACTTTCTATCTCGCATCGAACCGGTATTCCAAAGCAGTTTAAAACTTTAACCATTCTTCCTTTTAAGCACCCAAAGTCGTTACCGCGATCGCTTCGCACGATTTCCCAACGAATCTCTGTCCCCTCGAACAAATCGTTCCATGAATAAATATCGTGCTCCCGAACAACCGCAATTTTACGTTCCCCAAAATTCGATTTAACCTTCGGCAACGATCGGACGTTTCGTTCGGAGTAGCTCGGAAACGCCAAGAGCGATGATAGATGCTCTACCGTACTCGCGAGCAACCACCGTAAGTACGTCGTAGGAAGGAGACAAAAGTGGCTTTCGACCATTCTAAAAGGTAACATAAATTTTACTTGCCACTGGAATCTCGCTTCTCCCTACGGATCGGTAGTGCCGTAAACTCGTAGTTTGTCGCGAAAGCCGTCTGAAAGAAGAGGTTTAGACGCGCACCTGTCGACCTTAACCTTGCGTCAAGCTGCGAGTTGCCAGACTTCCCAAAGGAAGAGCAAACTTTTTCAAGCGCGTTACCGCCTGCCACGATAACGATCGCGACTGTTCTCATCGTCCTGGACGTATCCGAGGATGAAGGAGATTTCATTCGTGGTCATGGTTATGGTGCTCGTATCGCTCGTAGGCGATCGTCTCTCTTCCAAACGAGGACGGACGTCTCTCAGCACTATCGAATCACCGAGACAAATCGACGAGACCAGCCTGCGAATACCATTCCACGAGCGCGTTACTCTCCGTAACGTCGATTAGGATTTCGCATCCGCTTCGTCTCTGTCCGTCCGACACGAAGCTTTCTCTTTATACCTAAGAGGCTCCACCATATTTCTTCTTCCCGAAAACAGTCCATCTTCGACGTACCCTTCTTTCCCATAGACCTCTTCCGTATCACCGCTAGCATCGATGACAGCGCGTTCGTTCTTCCTCCTTTGCGATTAGTCTTCGAAACGCCAGTCGATGCGATTTTTTCATTACAAAACTATCCAATCGCGTTATCTCTTCCGTCGATAACGAAGTTTTGCGTTATCGATTTCCATCAAAAACGTTCTTACGCGATGAACACGATCCGGTAGTTCCCGAAGATAAAATAGCTCTCGAAGACGATTGGATAATTCTCGGGATAAACGATATTCCAAGGGCTCCTTATTCGAAGGTTTAACCGGGACAGGTAGCTCCCCGTGGCTGGTCGGGAAGGGATACAGCAGAGGGATCGATTTTCCTCCTGCCCTTTTTAGGTTTTCTCGTTGAAAAGTAACATTTCCGGAGATACAGCCCCTCTGAACTTCCCTAGGAAAGGACAACGAGCTCACGAAGTCGATCGCTATGTTAAGGTCAGGACCGAGCGTTTGGAACCCCTTTCCCTGCGTGGGAGTCGTCCTCGTAAGGGGCCCATAAGGGCAGGGGTGTCCGTAAATGGACACTAGCCCTTGACGGGTTTCCTCCTTGAGATTTTCCATCCTTCCAGAAATAAAGTGGAAAATGGGAAGGGCCGATGACAGGCGTCGACGCTTTAGAATCGTACAAGATGCCTGACTTTACGATCGACCAATTTCTTTTTCATAAAATGTGCTGGAGCGTTCGAATAGAATTGAAAAAATGTACGTACGGTTCTCCTTCGCGCGAGTATAACGTTTCGATACGTGAAACTTACGAGGCTAGTCTAGGAAACCCTTAGAAACTGACGAGCAGTTCCGAGAGACCTGTCAAAATCCTTTTAAAATTAGCAACGGTATCGAAAGAATAAGCGATGATGGATCAGACGGTGGAACGTTATACACAGCCATGGAGCAAAATATAGCACTGCTTGCTTTTGACTTCGAAGACCGCGTAATTCATCCAGTCGTGCGCAGATATGGTCGATCAATGTCGCGCATAGAGTAACGAGCAAACAGCATTTTAGCACCTTGATGGTTGCGGTCGCGTGCGCGTAATTTCGCTAACCAACGGTTTTCGACCGGTATCGGCGGACCTCGCGTAGCGAGTGATTATCGACCGAAATAGCACAAATTATATAGAGTCACGACTTTGACCTTGAATCGATCTTGTACTTTTGTCACCAACGAGAGCGACCTAGGTATTATTTACGATAAATTAATGGGTTAAAAGACGAAGGCGGCACGTAACGTGCAAGTACCGGTAAATTCAACCAACTCTCTCTCTCTCCTTGCATTTCTCTCGCGCGATATCGCGTTTCTCTCATACAACTATCTCCTCCCTTACGACGTCGTCCTCTTTGCGGTCGCCTAACTGCTCTCCTACCTTTCCATTTCTAATCGCTTTTCACCGCTACGTAACAAGCCATTTTCTCAAGTATAGCCGTGGCTAACGTTTCCAACCCTCCAGCTACTAGTTACAACTTTCTCGAGAGGTATCCTTTTTCGCGATAACTCTTATAAGAATTAGAAGCGGTATCTTACCGGCGAGTAACGCGTCCCTGTACCTGGTACCAGGGAAATCGATGCGCTCGAACGTTATCCTCCTCGGGCGGAAGTCATTTTTCCTTCCTTGATTTACATTTTATACAAATCCGCGTACCTACGAGAAAATATTTATGGCAACGGAATTTAGCGCTTCGAACGTTTCGAAGACAATCGTAACTTTTCTGTCAAAAACAACTTCGCTATCGTATAATATAATCCGATCCGAGGGTTCGAGGATTCGATAAATGTTATAATTTCGCTTGAAAATAGACAAAGTAGCGTCGGAGATACATCGGAAATTATAAATTGAAAAATTAGCTATGGAAAGGACGAAGAAAACGTTGGAGAAACGAGTCTCGAGGCTAGAGCACCCGATGGATAGCTGCGAATTCTCACCTACTAAAACTCTCATTTCCTTATTAACTACGTGTCAGACGGCTCCCGCGAAGTCGTTACTTCGGTCGAAGACGAACATTTAATCTATCTTTTTCCTAACTTTTCGGTCTCATCGGTCAGCGCAAGTTCATCCGGTAAGGATGGTATCGTTCTTCCGTCCTGGAGCGACCGCCAGCGGGCTAACCGCCAAAAAGACCCGACGACAAAGGTCGGGCCAAGCTAATCCAACGAATAGCAAATCATTTCAACCCTTCCTTACTTATATCGTGTCCCTCAAGAGCGATCCAACTTGCACGTACAAACCGGCCGAAAAGGACGCTACATCGTACCATACGTTTCAATCGCTATGAAAATGGAGCAGCGATAGCTAACGCTTCGGAAACCCTATAGAGATTCCACTCTTCGGTCGGGCTATTCGTTTTAAAAGAACGAACGAATCCATGGAGCAAACAAACGATTTATCCGACTTCGGTATCCGGTAGTCGATAGGTAATTTCGTTAACTCGTCCCTGTCGATCCAAGCTCGTTTAATCACGTATTATCGAACGTCCGCGGACCAAGAAATATGACAAAGTCTCGTCCGATCGATCTAGGATAGGAAAGACGCGGTGGAAGATACGATACGTTGCAACTTATAAAGCGATATTCTTGTAACTCGGCCGGCATTGCCGTAACGCAAATACATTACGGTCGCGTACTCGGTGTTTCCTGGCGTGTTTATAAGCGAAACGAAAGAAGACAGGCGCGTGCTGTAAAAAGGGGATGAACATGGTGGGAAAGAAAACGAAAGAAACGAGGAAACAGCCACGAAGCTCACGCAATTCTTCGTCGTACGTAAAAAGCAGTCGAGTAGACGGAGTTTTGCATCACTGGAAATAAAGTGCTACGGAGAAAAATGGAAAGGTGAGAGATTCGAGAAAAAGATAGGACGAACCCGTGGAAGACAGGCGAGCAGCCATGGATAAACGTCGAGTACTCCGTTTAATGTAGCGAGTCGCGTAAATACATAATCGCCTCTTTTGCGAATCCAACGTGCCGAATGTTTCTTCCTACCACCGATGTCGCTCCTCCTTCCAATAGGAGCAACCAAGATGCGTTCATTCCGGCTCCCAGAGAGAAACGATAAACTGCAAGATTTCGATCAACCGATCGTCCAGTCGAGCGAGTCGCAACGATCGCTTCGAATATTTGCCGTGGCGCGTAGAAAGCGTGGATACCCTGAGCGATACCCAACGATCGGACGCGGCTCGAGATGAAAGATCACCGATCAAAATGTCCGATGGGCGTAGCTTCGCTACGTACTAGTGGTCCAAGTTTCCGTTGATACGAAGCGTGCGAAAACTCAATTGCGATGTAAATGTGCTCGTGCACGGAATAGAGAGGCGAACGGACATACGGACGCACTGACGGATAGGCAGAGAGCGAGAGAGAGATTGATAGCGAAACGCGAACGTTGGAGGAACCGTGGCGAGCACTGACTGCGGGTCAATTTAATCCTGGCTGGTAGTTCGAGTCCACTTAAGTACCTGGTAAATAGATTCCGATCGAGTATTCATCCTCAATCCCTGCAGACATTCGATCTCCTTCCTCGACCCACCGCTTCGCCCTCTAGTCCCTCCTACCCTTTTATCTACTCCCCCGTCGCATCTCCATCCAGATCTTCCATAACCTTCCAGCGACGTGTCGTCGTCATCCTTCCTCCGCCCTGCGGACTCCTCCGGATTCGATCTTCCCATCGAGCAAAAAGACAAGAGCGAGTTGGAATTCGAATGGATGCCAACTTGGCCATTTCGATGGATCGACGCGATAAACTCTGGGTGAATAAACGCTGTCGGTTGTAGAGGATGAGCCGGGGACGGCGTGCGCGCGAGCCTGAAAAATCATCGATACCGCGTCGACCATGAAAGAGCTCGGGTGGTCGTAGAACGGATAAGTGGGCGGAGGTACGAAGAAAGAGGGCGAGCGAGAAGGAAGAATCGACAAAATCAGGTTATCGTTTTCTACCACTTCTTTCCAAGATCCCACGCAGTTTGGAGAGCTCGAAAGATAACGACGCTCGGATTTTCAATGAAGAAACGAGATACGAGGAAGGGAAAGCGTATGCGCGAAGCCGCCATTTTCCTCGGTCGCGCGTCACTTCGTACGATCGAGATAGTCTTCCCTCTAGCTTTGGCGAATAAGCCGGTGGTGGATCGATCGAGGAACGAGCAAGGGATTCTCCTTCGGTGAGATAATCGCGCGTAGTCCTCGAGAGTTAGGCTCGAGATCGCATCGGTACGCGAGTATCGCCACCAGGCGGCTACGTCCTCCGCCTCGACTCCAAGGAAATAAATTACCGCTTTTAAACGATCCCAGGACGCATCACGGGTCGCTCCGCAGTTCGGTTCGTCGTCCTTCCCCTTCTTTTCGTAACGATCGTGCCGACTCGCATTGGATCGAGCTAACGACCGACCGAAACGAGCAACGACATCGGCTGCGCGCAACTCCAATTTTCTGCTTCGATTATCGTTCGGCGATGTACTCGAAGGATTCCGATTTGCGTCCGATTGGTCGCACGCGTAACCTACGCAATTCCCTCGCGTCTACTCTTTTTCGTTAGCGTTTAAGGGTAGCTCCCGAAACCGAAGAGAACCGAACCCGAATTAAGAGTTATCGAAGATCCGTCGGCTCGGCGGCTCACGGAAACCACGATCGCCACGGATAAGTAAATGCAGTCCATAGTTCGAACGTAGGTAGGTGCCACGCTTTTCGAGGGAATTTACCTTTTCCACCTAGTCCGCGGTCTTTCACGCGCGCGCTCATCGCCCGACTCGACTCACCCTTTGTTTTTCAAGCTTGTTTATCGAGGTGGAACGGGAGAACCGACTCCGTAACTTTGCCTTTCCTCGCCAGCACCTTTCTTTCCCCGTTCTAACCAAACACTCGCGCATTTTTCTCTCTCCCCTTCGTCTTCTTTGTGACTTCGCATCCGGCCGTTGCTTTCGACCTGTAAGGCGCTTCCGCTCCTTCGTTCCTCCGTGCGTGTGATTTTTCCGTTTGCGCGTGTACGTGTGTTCTTTGTCTGCGAGGGAGAGAGAGAGAGAGAGAGAGAAACCGCAAATATACTCGAGTATCCTTTGTTCCGTCGATACAACGTTCGAGTATCAGCTCAGGACTCTTTCTTTCTCCGACCGACCCTCCATCGATCTTTCGACCATTCATCTTCCTCCCCTCCGATCCTAATTGGTCTCCGTCTTTTCGTTCGGATCTCGCTACTCGATTTCGAAATTCATAGTGGAAGTCTCGCGAGTTTGCCGAGCTTCGCGTGGAAATATATCGGCAATGTGTCGTTGCTGGATGACGAGACGCGTTGGGTGTCGGTGACGCGACGCGCGTGGACCGATAGCTGACTAAATCTTCCATCCATCGATGCCGCGCTTCTCGCGCAACGAATCGTTCGTGGGGGCGAATAAATTTAAAAATTTCGTATTCCTCGATACGTCGAACGTCAACGCGCCTGTGAGGACTTTGCATACCTAGTTTATCTTGCGGACGAAAATTCGTCGCGACGTCAACGGCGCGAGGGATCCTCCGAGAGAATCCTTCGTTCGTTCGTCCGTCCGTCGGTCCATTCGTACGTCCACGGCGCATACGTTCACCGTCATCGTGTATTATACCGTCTGATTTCCATTGTAAATTCCGATGCCGACAGAAAGTTTTGCATACTTAACGAACACCCTGCTATACGTATGTTTTCTAGTTGATCCTTACGGTATATAGATCCGTGCATGCACGTACGACGTAACTACCGTGTGTCCGAATACGCGATTCGGACGATTCATCAAGGCGAAAAATTTATCCGCCTTGAAAAGATTCTTTTTTGCCGAAGGAAAGATCGATCGCGTCGCTCCACGAGACTTTCGATGATTCGCACTTTTTCGTACGCTACGTTCGATCGTTTCGAGCTTCTCACCAGTTGCGCGTTTCCCTTCCGCTCCACGTAATTTCCAATCCTACTCCTAGGACACCTTAGCCAAAACCTCGTCTCTTATGACCTACGCGTTCCGAAAAGAAGCAATTTGGATGTTCGTCGGGACGGACAGGTTGGAACGTCTTTGCTCTCAACGGGCGACGCGTTTTTACGAAGTTGTCGCGCTTGTCGATTTCACGTAGATGCTCCAACGCGTTCCTTCGACGTGTCGACAAAGGCAAAACTTCCTCGAAAATATCCGCAACGGAGAAAAAGAACGCGGAACGTAGGAATTCCACAGGTGGGAATGGAAAGGTTAAGAATACGCTTGTTTTCCTTCCAGTAGCTTGCATCCATCTCCTCCCCGATCGATCGCCTCTCTACGACCTACCTACCACCGGCCTACTCCGCTAGATAAGACGTTCTCGCCGTCTTAAGTTCGACGCATCTTTAACGAAGCGCGGGTCAAAAATTGATCGAGAAGGAAGATCGACGTTGAAGAAAGACTTTCTTCTACATCGAATAGACTCGGAATCGCGATGAATCGGATCGTCGTTAGGATGGATGCCGGAAACGAATTGGGCGGATGAGCCCTACAGGTGGATCGTCCAAGAAATTGGTGGCTCGAGTGGCGATCGTATTCGTATCGTTCGGTTAGGGGAGCGTACCTGTTATCGGAAACGTCTACGATTTGTCGAAATGGAGATTCGAAACGACCGAGATAACGGTCACCGCTCGTTTCCTTTCGAACGCGTCGATTTGTCGCCTCTCCGAAGCACGTTGTTACCTAACCACGCGAAGAGGGGAACGATAACGGTAGTATACTTTACGCGTCCAGCCGGATCTTCTCGAAATTCACTTTACCTTCTAATCTCTCAAAAGTTCGCTCGGCTTCGATGCGGTTTACGCGGTTGGCACGATTTATCGAAATCCAGCCGAAACGTTGTAAATGCAAACGTTTAATCGACGTGGCAAAAGAAGCGTTCCGTCGCGCAGGACGAAGGAAAGTTTCGCTAAACGCGAGAAAATAATTTCGTAGAACGAAAGAAAGCTAGGGAGGGAAAGATATAGAGAAGGCGAAGGAGGATGACAGAAACGGGAAGCGAAACCAATAATTCCTACGAGTCGTTTCTTCGTGTCTCAGCTTTTCTCCTTTTGGTGGCGTGGCTTTCGAGGCATGGCGTCCGCTCGATCCTCTCACCCCGTGCTTTGAGTTTCACAATGTAATCTATGGGGCGTGGCGAAATAGTTTTCGATTTCTTGGCCTTCGAGGAAGGAGAATTTACGGCCACGGACATTTTAACTTCCAGTTTCTTTCTGCCCTACGTTCCACCACCGTAGTTCGTTCGCTTCTGCCACCCCGAAGGAAGCGAGCGTGCAAGACGGTCGACGGACCGGCGGCAGGTTGAGACCCGACCGACGGTCTTCCTCCTCGCTTATCTTCCTGAAAATGGGCAAACCGAAACGACGAGCGGGAGACGCGCGTATGCGTCTACCTACGAGATCGGAGGTTCACCGATACCGAACCTAATTTCACCTTGTATCGAGACGATTTAAGAGACGTCGGATAGACATTACCGTTTGATAGATCGATCCATTCCTTCCGTCTAAGGAATACGCGTACGAAAGGACTAAGGGGAAGCCAGCAAATAAACTTATCTTCTAAAATATAGTACGTAGGCTTCTTTTTCTTTGCTTGGATTCGATGGATACGCGACGAAAGACGGATCTCGACGCGTCTCATCCGATTTCGAAGGTTCCCCCCAAACGAAAGACAATTTTTTTGACCTTCGAGTTTAGGAAAATAGGAATACCTTTCGGGGTATACGAATATTCGTGCGTTTCTTTAAGTATCTCGGCGAGTATAATCTTCGTTGTCTTTCATTCGTTTCGAGATCTCGAACTGGAGATTCGTGTCGATATCTATCGAATCTATGTAAAATAACAGGTATTTTCATTCCCATTCCCGAATAAGCACGTATTGCATCGATTTGTTCTCGAATCTATCGTAATTCGAGCGAACGAGCTGGCGTTTCGTACGTTCTAATGAGAATCTGTCATATTCGATGAATTATTTTCCCTTCTCTCGCGATCCTCGCGTTATCGTGTCGTTTTTCCGATAATTCGACGTTCCCCGATAACACGATTTTCCTTACTATCGAAATGAAGAATCTCGTCGAAACGAACGGAGCGACTATCGCAGCGAATCGAATTTCGATTCGTAACTTTCCTTAACCTTCGGTCGTGTAATTTTTGACGTGGTCAATTTTTACATCGACTATATCGTACACGATGAAAATATATATGGAGTCAGCTTGACCCCTGCGCACGGACCACGGAAACTTTTCAATGCACCGATAGCGAGTCAAATAAGGCGAACGAAATGGTCCAGTCGGTCCGCAGCAATCCAAGGATCTACGAAAAGACGAAATACGTCGGCTACGACGGTGGGATCGGCGTCGACGACGACGTCCAATGGCAGTATAAACGTCTCGGACCGAGAAGCAACCGGCGGGATAACGTCTGGCGACGCGCCAATGTTTGTTGACTGGAAATTTAGCGGGCGGCGATTGTTTTGGCTTCGTGCCATTATCTCCTACGTGCCATTCGAAATGCGGACCGAGAATCGCGTGGAAGCGCGAGGGACGCAGGGAGAGGAAAAGGAGCCGCGGAACGAAAAAGGTGAACAGAAATGAAATTGCGAGTGGAAGCGAGAAAAGGAACGAAGGAGAAGAGAGTAAAGGAAAAGGGAGTAGCGCTGGCGTTGACCGTCTCCTCTATTCGTATACCACTTTCGGCGACGAGAGAGACGAAAGAGAATGCGTTAACCTCCAATGAATAAGACCCTCGAATGAACAAAAGAGAGGGAGGGAGGGAGGGAGAGAGAAGAAGAAGGAGAGAAATAAAGAGGCGACGTTATTCATTTGCATTATTATTTTTCGCGTGGACGATTCAGCTCTTCTTTCGGTCCTCTTGACCTCCAACGTAGCAGAGAGAAGAAAAATAAATGTACGATTTCGGATCTACCCGCGATCGTTCTTTGAGAGTCGAAAGAAGTAAAACCTACGATTTGAAAATTTAATTAAGAAAAATATGTGCGCTTCGACGCGAAGCGTCCACGAAGAAGAGGGATGATATTTTACGAAGGAATCTCCGACGGTAAGTTCCGATAGATTTTCCAGTATTATCGAATCGATCGGTATCGTTTCAACGGCTTCTCGAGAAATTCTCGAGCGATGCACTTCGTTAGAGATAATTCGAAAACGATTCGACGAGTCGAAAGAATTCCTATTGAAATTCCTTTTCTCCTACCTTGCCTAACCAGAAGAGAGGCTTTCGACGATAATATCGACCTTTATCGGCCAACGAAACTTTTCCAGTTCGAGATCAAATTCTTTTACGATACTACGATCTTCGTTGTTCATCGGTAGGTTGAAAACGTCCTACGAAGTTCCAAAAACGCGTTCGTGGAATTTAACCGCGCGCTTCGTTATTCGAAACACGCGATACTATCAGCGCCAACTATGTCCCTATATTAAAGAAAGACGCGATAAAAATACCGCGACGACATTGACTCGAATAGATCGTTCTTTTTCGTAACCGTTAGCGAACGATGAACCGACCTATACTCTCAGGCGTAAATCATCGGCGTGCTCGATAAATTTATGCGCATTCGGCGTGCATACGCAGTATCGTTCGACGTATATTTATATTTATTCGCTATATATTATACGTATGTTTGCTATTCGCATGGAAAAGTTTTAATCGGATGGTAAAGGCGTGATAAGCTCGGACGATAAATCCAAGAATTCCAAGTGTTTCGTCTTGTCCTCGTTATATTTACGATATACGCGATACGATATAACACGTATTACGTATACGATATAAGAGACGAACTTCCATTACGAATCCGAGCAAGGCGTTTAACGCGTAACCTCTGGTGCGCCACGCCACATGGAGTAACACGCGAAATCAATAATTTTGGGAGGAGATACGACTGGCGTGACGCCTTACGGCATCGACCGCGGAATAGACGGAGGTACATCGAAAGCACGCATCATCGACGTAATGGCATCGTCGTACGTCATCGTAACGACGACAATGACGTTAACTTTTAACGACGGCGGAATAGACAGTGGTACGTCGAGAGCACGCTTCGTCGACGTAACGACGACAGAGACGTTAACTTTTAACGACCGCGTCCTTCCAACGATCGGCCGGTGCTACGCGAACGATCGAACGCGCTAAATTTCATTATCGAATTAGCCAAGACGACGGAGAAAATGTCGAGAGCTGGGGCAAGGCTTCGAAGACGTTCCATTCGTTAAGATCACGCGAATCGAAGTCGATACAAATGCGCGGAAGAATAGACGAAGGGCAATTCCTCGCCACCCTTCCAATTACTTTTCGAGCCAAGAGGAGGAGGGCCCCTCTACTTTCCACGTTTCTACTCATCCGGCGTTTCCCCAGCTCGACGCCCACCACCATACTTTTTCCTCCGTCTATTCGTCGTTATCCAGCATGTCGCCCAGCCCTTTTACCGACTTCGACGTTAAGGAGGAATTCGCTCGATGCTTCGACCCTTTTCATGATTTTATACCTCTCTGACTTTTAATTATTTTCCCTCTGTTCTACGCTTCTTCGGTCTCGTACTTTTCCCCTGCCTCCCTCCTTCTTTCGTTATACCTCGACATTTTTGACGTACCGCGTCGAATTCCATTCCTCTTCCGTTTTCCTAATTTTTTCCACGAGAGCACGCTATTTTTCACGGAATTTTCGTACGAATCCGCGGACGGATATTCGCGAATAAAGATCGCGTTATTCACGGTTATAACGCGATGGTAAGCGCTCGGTTAATATTTGTCATCGTGCAAAGGAAAATAGCTTTTGATATAATATTTTGCCTTGGTATTTACGCAGCTCGATTCCCAAGATCGACGAAGATAAAGCCTCCGTTCTATCGTAAGTACATTTTTCCCTACCTATATCGTGACTTTCCAAGCAAAATTCAACCGCGACTTTCGAGCTACGGGTCGAGCCGATCCGAAACATTCCAAACGAACCCGACGTACGACTTCATCGAGGTTCCAAGCTATCCAGTCCGGCCAAGCCGCACGGTCTCGACCTACCGCATAAATAGGCGCTCTAGAAATTCTCCGGACGAATCCATTAGCGAGAGCAGCTCGAGGCTGCCTGTCGCGTGTATCGCGGACAAATGTCGATACTCGAAAGCACGCAACGAGACTCCGAATGGATGGACGGACTGGCCGACCAAGGCGACGCGTGACCGCGAGTTCAACTTCGAAAGTTGAAGTTTATAGGGCGAGTAGCTCGGCGAGCACTCGTCGCCTTACGGAGGAGTTGAGGAGTTTCTCGGCAATAAGACGACGATTACGTCGAGTTGATATGCCGAAACACGGGTTAGGACGGACCCTGATAATCCGGAGCGCATGCCGGCGCATAGATCAGAGCCACCGCGGCATCCGGTGATTACTCGAGCGAGCGATATGGGCCACGTCGAGACGCTGAGTGGTCTGCGCTTTCTGCAGCTCGTAAACGCTCTCTCTCTAGCCACCGCTCCAACACCGTGCTGCTGCTGCTGCTTTTGATCTGGATCAAATTTGTCCAACGGCTACGAGTCGCGCTTTGCGATCTTGCATCGCTCGGGAACGCGTGCCTTCGATTGGATAAACAGATAGATGATTCGGTCTGGACGACGACGTCGATGCGATTGCGTCCTTGCACGATCGCGTTGAAAAATTACGATGGAACGAGCTATCGGAAAACGAGAGATACTCGTGTCATCGCGCGCAACATAGATTGATATGTATGTATCTCGCGCAGGTAGCCGCTGCATCCATCGCATTGTAATCTAGTCGTCGATGAACGACATGCCGAATCGACTTCGTAACGTATCGATTTCCATAACGCTCGGCTTTCGTAATGTAATTGTTGGATCTCCACTTTTTCAGGTTAATAACGTATCGCCAATTGTATCGAATTATCGTACGATGAAAACTCGATTATTTCTACTGATTGCGAGACACCGTGCTCGTTTAATCGAATCTTTCGTACAAACCGGCTATTATATCTCGCGCGTCGTCAAAATGTATTCGATTAAAAGCGTATTCGATACGAGCTAATGCCATCCCTTATCGAGAAATAGCACTTTCATCCCGAGCCAATTTTCACAGAGTTTTTCGAATTCTTACGAAACAACTTTGCTCCACGGAAGCTTCCTTATTATTCCAAAAAATCTCCAAGATTCTATTTAAAACGGAAACGATGGAAAAGTGGCACAAACTTTTTCTTAACGCATTCAGTTATTCAGGCGGACCTTTTATAGTGCATCGCTCGGTATAAATGTATATACGCATGCACGTGTCAGTGCGCGATTCTTCGCGAGCTAATAAGACGAGAGGCGACGTGTTTACTCGAAATGATGAATGGCGAATGGCGGTTGACAGATGAGACGTTTTCTTTTAAAAGAGATCGAAATATCGTGCAAGCGTAGAACGGAATCCGTCGTTTTAAACATTTTTAAATTAAAATTATATTTACTTTATTAAAGCCGCAGTCGCCTTTCTAAACCGAAACCTGCTCGAACGGTCTTCGTTTAACCTGCATAATTCGAGAGATTTTGTAAGAATTCTAAAACCAGCCTGGATTCGTCCAACATATTTGTGAAACGAATAAAAATATAATTAAAAAAAGCGTGAAACTCTGCTCTAAAATCCCCAACGGTCCTTAGGTCGATCCTGATCTTTCGATGACTTCGACGGAGAAATCATCCGGACTATCCGTGCCCCCCCTGCTTCCACCCCTACCAATTGGTTTCGTGAATTTCGCAATATCCATTCCACGTAACAACGTCCCCAAAACTTATGAATTATAGTGGTGGACGCGAATCAAATATGGTGGCGAGGTCGTTCCCATAAAACGACGCTTTCGCGAGCGTAATTCTTTTCAATTAATCAGCGAGAAGATAATTGATCGCGCCTCGACCGAGTGGCGCCTCGAAGAAGCCGCAAAACGTTGGTGAAAGTTCGAAAGCCGAGTGGCACGAGATCTACGTGAAAAATGTCCGTGTGCGGATGGCGCGTTAACCCGAGTCGCTGGTCCTTGTCAGCGGAATAACGAAAACGGACTAGAGAGATCGAGCGAACGAAATTCACGAGGTCACTCGAAAACGATGAAGAGGGCTTGGGGATACGATCCGTGCAGCCGAAGCAAGGCACGAAACGAAATAACCGGGATAGAAGCTGCTGTCATAATACCAAACGAGACTATATTAATACGTTTCGTCTCTTCTCGTTTACGGAGTATCACTGACCAAACTTCGATTGAATTAACATATTAACGGTACACCGTCGCCTTCCGATCGAGGAACTTCCGTCTCGACCTAGCAACGATACGGATAAGCTTTTTGCTGTTCTCTGGGTCTGCGGCTCTGCGTTCCCGCTTTCATCCGATCTTATCCAACTCATTGTACGACGTGTACGAGTTCCTACGTTCTTGATCGCGCATTGGGCGTGACAAGAACGACCGACGTACTGTCCTTGTCGTTTGGGATAATCCATTCGTTGTCTGTGTTGTTATTCTACAACGAATTTACCGAAGGTCCTAATAATCAATCTCTAAAAAAATGGCGTTAGGTGTGTCACGAGCGATAGTTCTAACTCTATTTTTTCCCCTATCGAAGCGGAACAATCGCGTTTAATTCGGTAAACCTTCGATGGATGCATCGTACCACAAAGAGCCTTAAGTTCGGCTTACGATAACGTAAGACTAGACTTCTCGTCGAGCAGCTTCTTCCCGAAGAGCTTCGGATTTATGTATAGAAGCTTCGATTTATCCTACGATGCCCGAGTCACGAAATGGTTCTTCGATATCGAAAAAGTAAATTGCTACCTGACGATCGAAATCGTCGATATCAAATACTTCAAGTAATAAATTACGATTATTCGCGTCTCATTATCATAATCGTGCCAAGAGATAATCTTTTCCAGGAAGGACGAATCCAAGTTTTTTTCCAAAATTGAATTCGCTTGTAAAGCGATCGATGGAAATCACAAAGACGATAAGAAATTACGAACGACCTCTTTATCGTGCTTTACAGGAACTGCGACCTAAACAAACCTGTCAGGGTAGACTGAATATAACGTAAACTTACGATACCTTTGATCGATTGAAGTTGGCATAAATTTAAATTGCAATGAGAAAGAACGATAAAGAGCGCAACTATCTAAATGGCCCGGATCACTTTACGTGCCTGTTATCTCCGACACTCCAAAGAAAGGTTTCACGGAAACCGTTCGTATTCCAGGTTGTATTAACGTGGCCGTACCACAAGCACACAGAAAACCATTTCCCTGGCGCCAACATGCCAATAGCGTTCTCTTCCTCAATCCCAATCTCAACCCTTGTGGTCGACATTGCGCTTCAAATTACTCCGTCGTGTAATATAGCGATGGATCTATGGAACAATTTGAACGGACGGAAATAGCTCGGCGTTGCGTAATCGTAATCCTTTTCAAATAAACGATTAACGTATCGCACCCTCCTCCGAAGCTTCCGTATATGTATCGACGAAAAGTTACAGATTTACTTAAGACCGTTTCAAAATATCGCACTGCACCGCGACCTTTCTCGAATGAAAGATTCCTTCCAAGTCCAAGTTCTTCTCTCGTGAAATAACATCGGATCGAATCGAACGCGATACATACTCTATGAATGCGACCAATGGTAACGTTAACGCTTTTAGTGCCACACGCGAAACTTAGTGTCTATTCGAGAGATACGGGACGCGCGGACTGCCTAGACGCATTGAAAATGCAATAAAAAGCATAGTCGCATATAAAAATTCCAGTTGAAGCTT
>JAITYT010000633.1:124031-140848 GCA_025433975.1 Liostenogaster flavolineata | reverse complement strand
GGGGGGGGGGGGGGGGGAAGAAAAAGAAGCGATTACGTCGAAAGCGTTAAAGGGAGTTCGAAGCTCACGGGAATCCTTTCGGTGAGTGCGAAAAATTAGCATGAAAATTCCGCGACGTCGGCGGCTTACGAATTAAATCCGCAATTAAGCCACTCGCCGTGAACTCGTTAACGCTATTCTTACGTAAAATTACAGTCTTAGAATTTTGGCTCGTCGAGTCCCAATTACGCGACGCGTAATACAGAAACGTTAAGTTCTCGGAGCGGCGAGTTATTACGCGCGCCGTGAAACGTGGAAAATCGAAGAGCCACGACTAGGTTACCGCTCTCTCTCCAAGTCCATCGGTATCGAGGAGAGGCACCGCATCCGATCCACCAAAGTTCGTTACTCGGTTTCCTTTCTTTCGATCGTACGTCGAATAAAAGGATAAATAGAAAGTTTTGTTTATTCCCTATCTTACGTTTATACGAAAGCTTAAGACACGGTTGGAAGTTTCGTATTCGTTGTTGGTACGAACGCACGCTCGAACAGCGCGGCTAATTCTCGTCTCGGTGAAATTCGTAGGTAGGAACGGTACGCCGTGCGTTACACAGATAACGCAAAGTTTACGGTTACGCGAATTAGCTGGGAAAATTCAAATACAGGACTGAAAGTTTCCAATTTGTTAAGGGGGCACGGCTTGTCCTGGTGGATGGGGTAGAGGGGGTGAGGATGGCGGAGGGTACCGGGCCAAAGTTCGCCTTGCCAACGCGTAATTGCATCAGACCCACGGAATTATATCGAATTTGGTAAGACGATTGTCTGCGCGAAAAGTTCGCCAATGGCGCTATTAATTTTAGAGACACCCTCTCCAGCTCCGACGACCTCGAGACCCATCCTTACTCCCCCCCAGGCTGCTCGCCTACGCGCAATCTTTCTTACCCGCTTCTCACCAACGGCGGCTCTGGATACGTCGAGAGGCGCGATCCATCTTCCGACCGTCGGCCCGATGGATCGCTCCGTGATCAATTTTCTATGAAAAGCTTCCTCTCCTCCTTCTCTATCGCTTAGCGAGTGATCAGTCGCGTCTACGATCGAGCCGTAAATATTTCAGGAATCGCGCCTGCCGACGGATACGACGGATAGGACCATGGCAATTTGAATAAATCGAAGGAGGAAGAACGCGTTATTTCGACCTACTACGGCTTCGCCGTTTCTCCATGATGATCGTTCCTAATCCATCGATAAAGATATCTCGCGAGGAGTTAAATCGGTTCGTTCTATTTGCTCTGTTAAATCGATCGTCCTACCCTCGCCATCTAATTTCACGTTTCTTCTTCCTTCCGCGGCATTCGTATCGTTCCGTTTCTCTCTCTCTCTCTTGTTTTATCGTGGCTCTCTCGAGCCCACCCTAAAGGTTTGATCAGTTCTTCCGAACGCTCGACATTTTATTCCACCGTCTCTCTTGTCTCATCTTCGCCATCGATACGAAGGGCGGCATCGAGAAACAAGTCTTTTTCAAAGCTCGAGCTTCCGTTTCTTATTAAAAGTTTAACAACCGGCCAAGCGTTTAACCGGCGAAAAACAACACCTATTCCGTGATCGAAAAATTCTCGCTCGGAGAGTTTGACGTAAGATCGGCTAAAGGCGCCCTTTCCACCAGCCTTTATTTTTCCCCGTGCCGGATAAGAAGGAGCCGAGAAGGAAGGCAATGCGTTCGATCGTTAGTCACTCGTAGCCGTAGGGCGGGACGAATTCAAATTAACCAGTTAATGGGAAAGTTCAAGCGGCACACCTTTCTAAATGGAAGCGACGTGCTCGGTACGAAGGGGTTGCTCGAAGGAGCTGCTTCGGGGGATTCGAATGCGTTGGAATTTCATCGACCGTAGCGATGGCTAATTCCACTTCGACGAGCGCGACAACGCGCTACGAGTGACGCGAATTCGTAGCTTCCTCGTAATTACTAAATCACGTAACGTCTGGGTTTGGTCTGGGTTGAACTCCACTCGGACGCTGAGTTTGTCGAATACTCTTAAGTATGGACTCGCGTAATAGCGATCGATCTTCTCGCTCGAATGTATTTCGATCGATACGGACGTTGGTCGTTCGCGCGTCGGGACGCGAAAGGGGCTTCGAAAAGTCTGAAAAAGAAATTGGAAACGTCTGCCGGACTAATTCTCCCCGAGAAGTGATACACAGTCGCGGCTTATGCACGGCCCTAGAGACAGGGTCGAAGTTTCCACTGGCTGGCCCTGCGCAACCTAGCGGAACGGTTAGAAATAGTAGGGCGCTTCTCCGCGTCTTTCGACCTGGCAAACCGCTTCCTTCTGGATACGTTGATACGAACCCCTGTTTACTCTCGTTAAGCTTCGCGCCGACGGATTCGTTCTCCTTATTTACACGCGAACGCATGCCTTCGATAGACCCTCGCTCGATCCGCCTAAAGATTCTAAATTAAACCGTGCGGAAATAGTTCGCTGGATTCTAGAACTCCCGGATGATGGAGAATAATCCGATCGAATCGTACGATTAAATAAGTATCGGTCGAGATTAAAATGTGTGAATTTTTCTTAGAAATCGAAAGGAACTTTCCAAACGACCCAATAATTCGAGAGCGTTCCAAAATGACAAGGTCGACGATCGATGAGAGTTCGCGAGGAATTCAATTTTCAATGAATGTATCGCGTTAAGTTCCTTAGGCAGGAGCTCCAAAGCGATGGCTATTATTGGATACAACGACGAGATGGCACGAATCATACTCGAACGTTAGTTTCTACGAGAGTACGCGTAAAATCGATGCAATTTCCATATCGCATCGTGCTAAATTCTCCGCGTGTATCGCGGCTGTATACGCGGCTACGGCGACGGACCTCGCGAGAGGTCGGACGTCCGTAAAATCGAGCGACGGTTCCTCGCTCCTCCGCGAAGATCATCGGGGCTTCGAATCGATCGATTCCGGACCTTCGGAGATCGCCCGAACCTTCAAATTTCGTCGAATTGTCGCCGTTCGAGAAGTAAATCGAGCTAAAGGTTGTCTTCTCTTTGTTAAAACGGAAAGGAGAAGCAAATGGGTGCTCGATCGAAACATCGCGATCGAAAAAGAGAGAGAGAGAGAGAGACAGAATAAAAGTACTTTTAGAGATTTTCTCTAGCGGAAAATGCGACGATTCCCGGAATGATGGAGCATCACGAATCGTCTTTATACTCGAGTGTTTACGAAAACGCCACGTCCCGCTCGACGCGTTCGTAAGCACCGGCGATTTCGTTCTTTCGTTTCATTTTTACTCTTTTCTTACGCTTTGTTACCGCCTAACAATGGCAGGGTTCTGCCATTGTTTCGTCAAGAGTCGAGATAGAAAAAAACATAACGCGAACGGTGTTTTTAAACACCTCCGACGTAGCCTCGCTGGCTCGCGACAGCTCCAACACTCCATCCATTCGATAAAGGAAACGCGACTCGATTCGCCCTTTGCGTACTTGGTGCACGAAATTCGAAGGACGGGCATGCGCATGCGCGACGCGAGCCACGAGAAAAAGTAGTCGTTAAGGTATAGTCGAACGGACACGACGAGGAAGGATTCGGAAATATAATAGTCACGATGGTGATTTTTTGCGCGCGCCACGACGCAGGGTGAAAATATTTGTCCGTAAAGAGAGGAGATTGAACGAGGGACATCGTCGCCGTCGATACGCCGGAAGGGCCAGGAGGAAAAGGAGGAAAGAAATGGATAGTCGTCGTTCGCGAAATCGCGGCAAAAACTAAAAGTCCGACGATTCCTCCATTAATTTTCCACCAACTTCTTTTCTCGCCTCTCGACATCTCCGATTCGTTCTTTTAACGAACTCGTCTTCGTCGAGAAATTCGGAGAATTAAAAACGCTAATCGCGTGGTTTCGCGGCGGACTTTCTTTCGACCCCTCCGAAGAAAAGGCAAGAAAGGAAGGTCGAGTTTACCTTGGAGATACCTCGGCCACTCGCGTACGATCCGAAGAATGCAGCTTACTCGAGAACGCGCGCTTTTTATTCTATTTTCTTTCCTCTTATATTTCTTCCTTAATATCGCTTCCCGTACGCGACTCCATGCTCGCTGGACTCGTCAGATGGAGATACGAGCGATAAATTACGCGAGGTAACGTAAAACGATGTCCCCTAACGAAAGAGCCGCGAACGCGAGAATTTTATTTTAGAAGCACGGGACCGCGAAGATCATCGAGCGTCCCCGTGAAGGACTCTTAAGAATTTTTGCAGGGAATCGGAAGGAGAGCGGTAAAGTTCGATGGAATAAAGGTGGAAATGCGGGACGGTTGGAAAGTTATCTCGACGTATACGTCGACCGATGTTCGCGGGTGGTAAGTGTCGCGAAGAAGGGAGAGAGGAAAGACCAAAGCGAGAGAAACGAACAACTTCCTCCTGTTATTGCGCGACGGAAGACGAATTACGCCTTCCTCCTCCGTCTTTCTTCGCGAGACCGACAAAAATTCCTCCTCGCTCCTGCTGTTGTTGGACTCCTGTATTTCGACAACGTCGACAATTGGCTAACCGCTCGTCGTTCCACCGAGATAAGAAACTTCGGTAGCGTTCTTTCGATCGGTCTCTCCTGGCTCCGCTCTTCGACGGATCGGTCGATCGGATGGCGAAGCTGGCACGTGGACGGACGGAGAAAGCGAAGGAAGGGAGTCGTCGGGCAACTGGTCGGGTCGCTCCATCGCGGCCGGACGAAGAAGCAGCACCAGCGGCGGCGGTAGGGACGACGGCTTCTCGATGGGTCTGTAGGCGGTAGGTAGGGGGCATGCGCGGCATCCGGGGGTGCAGGACGGCTCTCGGTGGTTAGTCGCTTGCCAACAACACGACGCGTCGCTCGCGCGTCACCCGTTCTCTCTCGTCTTTCTGGCGTGTGTCGGCCACGCAGACGCCACTCCTCCTTGGGATTCGTGCGTTGGGTGCGTGCCGCTGCGTGCGCCGCTCCGCTTTCCCGCGCTTTCCCGAGCTTTTCCGCCACTCCGTCCATTCGAATCGGCGCGAAGTGTTACAGTGAGAAGAACGCGAGGAGAAACTTTCTTCGAAGAGAAGGACGGTGATCGAAAGGGCGAGAAAAACGCGAGAGTGCGGAAGGTGAACGGGAAGAAGTTGGGTGAAAAGGTCGGTCGGTGGCCGATGAGGGTGGAGAGGAGGGGTTCGAAGCGGATCGAGGTGAGAAAGTGCGCGCGAGGGTCGCGACCAGGAGAACGCTCGATTCCGGGGATCGAGGCTGGATCGCGAGTGCGAGTGGCAAGAGGATGGCGCGGTGAGCCAATGTCCGTGAAAAAGTGCGCGCAATTCCGGTCGTTGGACGCGTCGCATCGGAGCTTGCGAGTCTCTCGAGAGGAGCGACGTCGCGCGCGTTCAAGGTACGATCGGACCAAGAGACCGCTTCGATCGGCCAACTCGCGGAATTCCAGTAGTTTTTACCTTTTTCGCCTATTCCGAAGGATCCAGAGTTCGCGGTCGATTGGCTTAAACGCGTTAAATATTCCATGCCCAAAGTAGAAAGACGATCGATCCTCCGGGCGCGGGAAGTACGACAGTCGTAAAACGGAATGGGGAAAAGGGTTGGGCGTAATTTACGAGCGATCTCGTAAGAATTTCCTCGTGTCGCCAGGATTTCTCGCGGAATAAGCGAAACGCCTGGGAAAAAAGGCAATTTTCCCGGAGCCGTTGGCGAAGAGCTCTCCAATTTAGCGCGGAATTTGAAAAGGGAGACTTCCGCTCGTTCGGATAATCCCGGTCGAGGCGGTGGCTGCTCGTTGGTCCTTGCCTCTGCGTATTC
The DNA here is from genome assembly GCA_025433975.1 of Liostenogaster flavolineata. NCBI lineage: Eukaryota > Metazoa > Arthropoda > Insecta > Hymenoptera > Vespidae > Liostenogaster > Liostenogaster flavolineata. The sequence goes on along the minus strand of JAITYT010000633.1, from coordinate 135,063 downwards.
TTCCAATTACCCTCGGATCTCCTTTGACATCTTACCGCGCGGTAATTAGCCAGGCGATCGGACGACGTCGAACGGATCTCGTTTACCGACACCGTCGCGGAGAATCTCAGGGAGAAAAGCCACCGCGTGATAATTAAATAAATCGGCTTAGTTTTAAATAAATAGCTGGCTAAATACTCGCACGCACGCACACATATTCGATAGCTGAAATCGCCTTCTTCCAATCGTCGCTCGGTTCGCGGCACCGCAACGCGCGTGCATTACGCGCAATACCGCGCGCGACGACCGCCACGAATTCGACGTGCCCTCCAACGATCCGTTTTTCCACCGTTCGCGATCCCCTGCCGGCCGATTACTCGTCCACTCGCCCGCATAATTTCGTTCATTAATTTCCATCGATCGAGGCTGCCGCGGAATTCTTCTCCGATCTTTCCACCATGTTTCCTTTCTACCAAATCGAACCGGGGGTCGCTCGTCGGCCTCCGTCGGCTCTCGTCGTCGATGTTTTTTCTTCGAGGAACGAAGGAGTTCGGTCGACGAAGATGAAAATCGAGGAGCGTCATTTTCTTCGAACGTATTGCATTTTCTTTGGATCGTTCGATAATTATTAGGAAGAGGGGAGCGAGCGGCGTGGCTTTCACGTTTCGAAGCAATTGTAGAATTTTTTTCGTGGCCATCTTAACGAACAGCGAGAAACTTACGTTTCGGTCGCTTTACCACAAACTTTCGACGTCTCGCGAACGCTCGAATTCTTCGCGTTTACGTTTCTTCTCGAGCGAATAAGAGGCTGTCGTCTTCCCTTCGTCGAGCATTCGTAGGGACGATACCGAAAAAGATCGATCGTTCCGTCGACTTTTTAAACTAGTTTAGGGTGCGACGCTCTCGAGTACTTGGAAACACGACGAGTGCTTTCGAACTTCCTTTTTTACGTCTACGCGATCGACGAAGTTTGAAACGTTACCGAAATCACATTTCGATCGTAATCCCGTTCTCCAGTTTCATTAAAACCAACTTCTTTCGCTTCGTTTCCTCCGTTCGACTTCTTCCGACGGGGTCTTTAGGATCCATCGCGTTCCAACGAACCTCCCCGAATTCACAGCCGACGTGGAACGTTTTCCAAGTTCCTCCAACGACGATAATGAAAAAAAAAAGACTCTTCGATGGTGGAAGAAGCTCGCCGCGTTCCTAAGATTTTCGCCTGAAATTGCTCCACTAAAACGTTCGATAGTTTCCTCGAACTTTTCACCCTGCTGGCAATTTTAATCGCAATTAGTGACGCACGCGTTTATCGACCAATAAACGCGAAGTTAATATTTCCGTGGTTACGCGCGGAACGCGTAAGTCGAGGCTGTCCTAGCTCGCGTTTCAACGACGAGGAAAGGAAAATCACGAAACGAAAGGACACTCCTGCACATCCGGTCGAACGACGATGATAATTAAGCAAGGGGATCGTCGCTCGGGTAACACCTAATAACGTCGAATCCCACGGCGTTCGTTGTCCGTGACGATACCGGAGTGCCGACCGTAAAGAGACAGCCGTAACATCGTAGGTCAAATTGAATCGATAATTGTTCGTCCACCGACGTCGATACGCCAAGTTCAAATCGTTCTTATCGGACGTAATATTCTTATGGTTGATAAGGATAGGAAAAAAAGAAATGGATGGAGGGAAAATTAGTTAGTCCGTTTCTCGTTAATCCATGCAAATTGAATCGATAATCGTTCGCTCGGTGTCGTTATTAGACAAAGTTTTGATCGTTGTTACCGGACTTATTTCCTTCGGATGACGAGAGCGCGAAGAGAAACGAATGAAGCGAAAATTAGTTCCTTCGTCCGTCATCGATTCAACTCAAAATAGATCGTCTCGGCAAAACCTTCCACGCACCAGTCGTCATTGAACAAACGCTAAACATCGCGGAGCAAATCGAATCGATAATCTCTTTATTTAAAGAAAATAGAAGAAAGTTATGGATGGAACGAAATTCCTCGAGATACGTGGTTTCTCGCGACGACCGACGTATTCGAAGCCCCGCGAACCCTTTCAACCTGCCTTCGAGGCTCCCTACGACGAGAATGAAAGGAAGTAGAGGCCGGAATAAGGCCAACGAACGTCGGAAGCGACAAGATCGTTGTTTTGTTTCTTCTTCGTCGAACGAACTCGTCCCGATGCCTTCGTTTCGGGCGCGATAATAACGCGCCATCGATCCTTCGAAATACGCTTCGTCGAGCAGCCCCGAAGGCTCGGCTTTCTTCCTCCGCCGTCGTACGACCGTCGTTGCCTGCTGCGTATAGTCGAACGCTGCGTCTAATATCCTCGCGCGATCTTACTCCCGAAATAATTCCCTTCACTTCTTCCTAGCCTACGAGGCTAACTTTCCGTTGATCCGCTTTCGATCGAGCGCAATCGTTCGAACGGGGGGGCTCGAGCGAATAGGGATCACCGTTATTCTCTTGATTGAGATTTAATCGGGCATTAAACTTCCGCGCAACAATTACGCTCGCCTAGGCTTTAACGGGTACGTTATAGTAAGGTAAACGACGATTGATCCGCGGTATTCGCCGGCACACGAGCCATGTTAACCATCCTGCAAACGCAGTAATTATCCGCACTTATCCAATTTCCAATTTTCATTTAGAGATAGTATCGCTAATTCGCCATCGTAATCAACTTGTTTTAGAGGAACGCGTTAGCCCGCGCAGCTGACCCTTCCCGCCGTGTCGCCGCGTCGATCGACCGTCGGACGCATAAATCGATGTACCGCGTAAATTTCATCTTTCGGAATTTATCAATTACCGCCAGTCTATCGATGATTTCCGATGCCGATCCGTCAGTTTCTTTCCGGCAACTTCGATCGTAAACTTTCATTCGTGATCGTAACGCTGACGAAAGTCTTTTTATCAAAATCGAAATTACTTTCTTGCCAGCCGAATAAATAATATTCGGTCTTTGAATAATCGTTAACATATTTTCACTAATGATAGGCCTTCACTCTCTGAGAGCATAAAATCCATTTCCATGGATATGAAGATAGAGAAAGTCGTAGCTCGAAAGTACTCTTAGAAAGAAAGAACGTAACGCGTGTATCGCGCCAAGTGGTACGACTGTAGTTCCGCGTATACGCGACCAAATATAAAACTAAGCTAACGTGCAGCAAGCCGATCTTTTATTTTCACGAAAAATAGCATCGAAATCTAGACGACGTGACGCGAACCAATGGACGAATATCTACGAAAAACGCCTTTAACTCCTTGCCTCGCGCCGACGAGGTATCTCGTCTTTCTCGTCGTATCTCGTCGCGAAAAAACGCGACTTTTTTCGAATCCATCTTCCGAAAAAACGTCGGTTGATCTCGACCCTGTCGTGATATCGTGACGCGCGACCCAAACGTTAAGTAGCCCTTGACAAGATTTATATCCGAAGAAGATTACTCGGGGGATAAGATAAATATTAACGAGCGATTGAGACATCTGTGCCGAGCTCTCGAAACTACTACCGCTCCATCGCATTTACCGCAGTCGCTCGTACAAATACAATTACAGCGAATGCGGAAAGCGAATCTAGCCTAGAGACACGACGTAAGTCCGAGTCTCGTCGAACTAAAGGTAAACGCTGCCTGCCGTTCGAGGGTGATTACAGTCGCGTGACTGTGGACGAACGACCGTCTCCAACTTCGCTTCGGTGCGACGATCGATGAACGCATCGTGACATTCGATCGGTGGCAAAGCGATTTTTCAAATAGGAGCAACGACGTCCGACCAAGTAGCAAGCAAAAGTTAGAAACGAAAGAAGAACCATTCGTTCTTCGGAAGACGAGACACGATGGAAGTCGAGCTAAAGCTTCTCGACCCTCCTGCGAAGCTAAGCGCGCTGCTCGATGCGCAAGGATATATAAATAAATGGCCGTTAAACTCCGTCTTGTGCGTAGGACATCGAGAGCGCGCTAGGGTGGAATCCGAAGAAAAGAAGAAAAAGAAAGGAAAGAAAAAGGAAATTAAGAGAAGGAGCGACGTACGAGCAAAATCCTTTGAACATCGAGGAAAGAAGCTCAATTATTCAAGGACGCGTGCAATTACGTCACGCGGAAGTTGGAGGAGAGGATCGAGGAGGCAGGATGGAAGAAATATTTCATTTTAGAGAGCCAACTATAATCCTTATCGGGTGTATTACTCCGTAATCTTGCCTGTTAAATGGAGGTTTAGGCAGGATTTTCCGCATTAACGCGGTACGCGAATCCGTCGACCGAATCGGCTAGTAGTTCGTACCACAGCCATTTATTCTCCGTTTAATTTTGAATAAAGGATATCGGCGACGTCGTCGTCGTCGTTCGACGTCGATTTCTCGATGCCTTCGATTCCCCTGGAAAAATCGAAGAGCGCCTGTTTTTCGGGCACACGAATTTTTACTATCGCCGCGATCAACGGGGTCGACGATTAGCGGCGCTGAATCACGCGGAAATTTCTTTCTTCCTGACCGATGTTCGCCCATTTTTTTCCCACGTAAGAAGGATCGATTTCGCACGAAAGTAATTTCGGTTTTCATATTTAATTAAATAGCGTTACGCTTTATTTCGATTACTTCCGTCGGTTTTACGACGACGAAATTAACGGAAGGACGGCAAAATATCGTCGAACGAAATGTAAAATATACACGACGAGTTTCATTTCGTCGTTAAAAGTCGGAGTGGCTATCGAATCGCCCGTAATGCGACGACGAACGATGCGACGTTACGCGCGAATACGCGTCGAACACGAAATTCTCTCGCGATATCAATTATACGTACGAGAGGATACGCTTCGAATGTAAATTACGATACGCGAAGTTATTCGTCGGGAAACGCGAGAGCGACGCGCAGAAAAGTACGAGGTATCCGTGTAAATTTCTCGATACGACCGATCGGTAATGGAAGATCGAAAGAAGCGCTTCGTCGTAAAACAATGGCAAGATTAAATAATTACGCGACCCGCTAAGGTCCGCGTAATCGCGAGTGATGATTAGCTTGGAGCGATCGTTGCCGATTCGCCGGGCAATTCCGCGGTGCATTGCTTTCAATTCTCCAAAATTTATCGGCCGCTAGATCGTGCGCGTGTTCGATATATGCTCCGTCGATTTAAACATGCCGGAGATTCGTCAATATTTTCGCTGTAATTCATCGTGATTAACAGCACCGCGGGCAACGTTGTTTCCGTCTTCTCGATCGTGCGACCAACGGACACGCGTCCGCTGACTTTTCACGAATATTCCTTTATTCCGTTTTTCACCACGTTCTCGCCACATCTCCCTACTCGCGATACTCTATTCCCTCTCAATTTACCCTTATTATTCTCGATTACGCACGCTTCCAGAGACACCCGTCTCCCAACGTACGGCTAAATTACTCCTCGCCCGATTCTCCTCCCCTATGGCGAAACGAAGAGCGAGAAACGTCTTATCCACTTTCCGCTGAATTTTTTCTTACGTGCTTTTCATCGTCGTCTACACGACCTCCTCCTGTTCTTGGTCTTGGTCGAACCGAGCGCAAGACGGAGGCGCGTTCAGCCTCGACTTCGAAACGAAACCAGGTACCAGGGCGAACAAAGATGGCTACCCATTTTCGTAATAAAACGCGTTACTCCTTCGGTCCGAACGCGCAATAAAATGGCGACTCCGGATCCAATTCCGCCGTCGTTGAACCTCCGCTCGTTTTCTTTGGCGCTTTCCTCCCATTTTCTCTCTCTCTCTCTCTGGCTTTAATTTACGGTAGCATTTGTAATTCGGGCGGTAACGCGCGATGCTGCAAGTAAAAATGTCTCCCCTTTCGGAACGAAGATCTACGGAGTCGTTCGGAGAAACGACCCGACCGATCGACTATGAGAGATCGTGGCGGCATATTCTCCATCCGCTTGCCGATGAAACTACTTAAGTGCCGAAGTTGTTGGAAGTTTGATGACAAAGGCGCGTTAACTCACGCAATATAATTAGTATTTTAAGTGGACGCGAACTTCTTTCGATACCGAGACCGAGACCGAGTCCTTCCTCTCTCTCTCTCGATTTGTTAACCGATACGGTTGTTATCGAAAGTTTTGCGACGTAACACCGCGCTTGCAAAACACGATATCCCTGGTAACCGAACAATTTTCAAAGTTAGTTGGAAAATGTTAAAATCCTTTCCTCGTTGTTTCTAGCTGGTGAGCGCCAGCTTCGACGGCTCTGCTTTTAAATAATAACCACGAAGAAGAAGAAAGAACCTTTCGACCGCGATTTAAATTCGATAGATCGTCGTTGAAACAGCCGTGTAACTACGCTCTATCGTGTAACGACACGATATATACGACTCGCGAATCAGTTACCGTGACTTTGGGAAAATCCATTAGATTTTTAACAACGATTTTTACCAGCTGGTCTTTACCAGCTATCTCCAGTTTTACACTGAAAACTTTACAGTTAGAGTGAAAAAAAAACTTAGCAAGCGCGTATATAGGCCTTTCGCGTTGAAAGGGTTAAAATAGCCCTTAACGCGTTGAGATACGCGGTAGGACGCTTTCGACGAAGCAAAGATACGCCAAGGAACGACCGAATACAAAGTATCGGATAAATATTTAAATTAATATTAATATTAACGAAACGAAATTGCATCGATATTGATAGAACGTTACATAAATATCGCATCGTACGCGAAAAGGACCGACAGGGTAAATCTCGCAGCGAGCGACTTGCCTCGAGAGCTCTCGATGTTCGCGTATACATAATATAAATTACAGAGCGAACGAAGGAATACCCTCGAACTCGGTCCACTTTCCATCAAACAGAGCCAAGTTCGACCGATCTATTTAAGGGAAAATTCGAAGTGGATCCGGGGGTCTCTAGACTCTAGCTAAAGCCCATTTGGCGCGGCCAGGTCCGCGCCCGATTATACGGCCCAGGGAAGGCTGGAAACGACGAGTCACTACGAACTACTTGCCAGGAATCTTTTGGCAATGCGCGCGTTGCGTGGACGAGCTTAGGTTCGACGGCGCATACGTACCTTATTTCGAAGGACGACGAAGCTGAGAAGGAGGAGAGAAGGTTCACGAGGCCGCAGAAACGACCCGGCGAAAGAAAAGGAAGGGAAGTCGTTTCGTACGAGGAAGTAAGGCGGTAGGAAATAAAGAAGCGACGTTCGGACGGCCGTGGAGAAATCAATAAGAGAAAGAGGGAAGAAGGAAAAGGAGGAGCCGGTGGCCCTACGATCCTTGCATTCCAACGACGTCCGATCGTATTTCCGTGTCGACGTCGTAGCCGCGTGAATTTCGCAGTACGAACGGAGACTGTCTCGACCATACGTTAGTTAACGTTTGTCACTGTGTCACATCTGAGAAAAAAATGTGTGTCTTCCGCGACCTAATGTAAAAAAATTCATCCGTATAGACCAGCGCGGTTTAGTATGCGTCCATCTCTCGGAATAACCGAATCGACAATCTCCCATCCTTTGAGCGCATTCCGCATCCTCGTCCTTCACGCGGACGGGATTACGCGGCTCGTCCACGCGATACCGATCCGAATCACCCAGGGAGCTTCGTTCTCGCGTTAGCGGGAGCCAAAGTGCCAGCTTCGATTATTGCGCTCGCGTAACGGCCTCCGAAGAATTTGTAATTCACGAGGGAGACGAACGAGAGATCGCGGCAGGAACGTCGGTCATAATAACTGCCGAGGGTGAAAATGGACGAAGCGAAGAGCCGAAGGAAGGAAGGAAGAAAGGAAGAATGGAAGAAAGGCGAGCGGCGCCTTCGGGGGGACACTCGAGAAGAACGAGGGTGATTCGATGATTAAGATTCGGTCGAGCCGTCGTCGTCGTCGGAAGAACTTGTCAGTTTCGTAAGACGGTACGCTCCAGGGACGCGAATAGACGAGATAGATAGAGCGAGGAACGACTAGAAGATCGAAGAAATTAGTATACAGGACGGATCGATGATCGACAAAAGGAAAAGCACGAAAGAGAGAAACGCCGTCAGTCTGGAAGGAAAAGAAAATAATTACAATAAATATAATAAATGTGGATCCTAAGAAGCGGAGCTGTCGATCGTTACGAATAAGGGCAAGGAACGCAACGTGGGCAAGCGAGAGAGGGAAAAAGAGCCGAAGGGGTAGCCTTTGCGTAAAGCGCACTACTGCGTTGCTATTACTGCTGTTGTTGTTTCCGTTGCCGTTGGTGTTGCTGTTGCTATCGATGTTGATACTACTACTGCTATTGCTAGTGCTGCCGCTGTTAGCGCAGTTGCCGTTGTCGATGACATCTCGCCCTCGATGTTGGAACAGCAGCTTCCAGCGTTATTGCCATGACCGATGACCCAAGACGATCGCGGACTCATACTTTTCCAAAAAGGAAAAAGGTCCTTTGCTCTTTTACCCCCCGTGGGAGCTGCCACGATGCGATGGGAGCGTCTCGAACACGTTTGTTTGAGATAGGGTTAAAAAAAAGCTCGTACAGTTCGAAGCGAACGCGGTTGCGCACTGCCTTGACAATTCCACTCGATGTTGATTTTGCAGGCGACGGGTCGGTAATCAAACGTACGTCGATGGTACGTAGCATAAAATAGCTTTGGCACGCGCGTAACGTCGCCTCGTCTCCTCCATGTCGTAAAATGTGTACCAACGCGTCGCGTTATATGCAATCGGTTTGTTCCTGACCAACGTCGACGTTTGCACGAGGAGAAGATGTAAAGAGCCGACAAGAGTTTCCTGCGCTATTAAATAATTTGCCGAGGCGATCGATCACGCCTTTCTAAAGTAACGCGTTTAAAGTCGCTCTTAGAAAGAGAGAGACTTTCGATAGAACGTTAACGTTACGTCTTAAAATCGTCGCTTTTACGAATAATTCCCTTTGCTCGATCGAAGTCGAAAGCCTTACGATTTATTTTTAAAAACCGTGCCTGTGCCGACCAATTACTTTTAACGCAGCTTCGTACGCGGAACTGTCAAAGAAAGAATCGATATATTATATTTCAAATTTTATCGAATACGTATTTAAAAATACGGATATTGCGTTATTTATGATAGAACGATTTATATCGTAACGATGATAAGGACAAAAAAAATTAAAAAATATCTTCTTCGAGTAAAAATGAAATTTAGAAGAGAAACGTTCCTCGAATAATCGAAATTATTGCGAAAAAAATTAAGAAACATTCGATTTTGTTTGACGAATAAAAGCGAGGGAAAGCGTCGATATCGTTACAATTTGTATGGGGTTTATGAACGCTTAAATACGCCGCGGAAGTCGCCCGTCAAAGTCGACTTTGGCACGGAAGAGACGTTCCTGGGCGAGACTCGACACTTTCATCCAAGGGCTCGAAAAATAAAACGTCGTTGTCAAGCGCGAGAAAAAACCCAAATTACGTCGAATACGCGTCTCGAGGGAACGTTCAACCTCGTGGCGCTCGAAAACACATTATTTTATACGCGCCATCCTCTTATCGGATCGTAAAGTGCGAAATGCGCTGGCATAGGAATTTTGTTTTTAAAATTGTCGACGATAATTACACAACTTTTTTTTGAGTTTCCCCTCGTTACAACCGACACCCACCGCGAGCGAATAACTCTCGAATATTTCGCGTCCAAAATTACATTCCGCTCGTCGATGATGAAATTCGAACGTCTTCTTACGGCGAGAATTCCGCGCTTTGCGATTTCTAACCGCGCCCCTTTTTCTTCCAACGATTCTACCAGACGCTATTTCTCCCAAATAGCCTACAACTTCGCCAACGTATTCGCAAACCCGTTCGAAACTTTCGTAGGATGCGACGAGCAAAAAAAAATATATCTTTTGGTCCAAAACGACGAAGAGCTCTCCGACGTCGTTGGGAAATCGTGACGTATTTCGCGTATTTATCGTGGAAATATTAGTTCGCAATTTATACGGGGTGAGTCTCATTAGTGCCATCGCAAGTTCGACGATCGTTTCAACGAGGCGTTTGAAATACCGTCGAAACGCACAAAGGGAAATAACGAGAAACAAGATGAAACGCGTTAACGCGTTAACGTTAGAACGCACGCATTAGCAGAGCGATACCCTTTCCAACACCTTCCGTGTTTCTCGAACAAACGCGTGTAAAAAAAAAACAGTCGATGACGTTGTTGACGGATGCGTGCACGCGGTCCGGCTCGAGATAACCCAGAAGTTCGGCTTTCGTCTTAGCTCACGTGCGAAAAGCAGGGTCATAGGTATTGTAAAACGTTAGATATTATCGGAAGAAAGTGCAAAATCGAAAAAATTACCATCCTAACCAAGCCGATAACCTCGACGAAACGTCTACAAGGCACTTTAGCGGCTCCGGAACGAAAAATACGTACACTGCTCGATATTCGTTCCTCGATGACCTTTTCGTCGTGCATCGCGGCTGGAAATGGTCGTCGTACCGCAAACCTGCCTATGAGATAGTCCAGATGCCGCGACGAGTACGGCGTTAGACTCGCCGTAATTACGGGCTCGAAGGTATAAAACACGGGTAATCGAACGGTCGGACGTTCCGTTTGCCAGTAGAAAAACGCAACCCCCTCTCGAGCCTCTATTGTCGTCGCGAGTGCGATCGACTGGAAAAGAGTCGCCTCGCTCAAAGACTAAATATATCATCAACTTTATGTCTCTTTCAGCGAGACTCCGATCCGCACTTATCTACGTACGTAGCTACGCTCGCGTGCTACTTTTCGCCCTGTTACCGTCGACGATCGATCGAACGACGAATGGAATATAGAAGTCGAAAGTAACGAACGATGCTCGGAGAGTCCGCGACGCTTCGCTCCATCGTGTTTTCCGCCTTAGGTATATCAGCGCCGAGCGTCGATCGCATTTTCGTCGAGGAATGAAATATTTGTCGAAGAACGAAGGCGTTCGTTCGGGAATGAAAAGTTCGTCGAGCGACGCGTTAAACGATATAATTTAAATAACAAGTTAATCCTCCGAAGCGTAGCTCTAATTAGATGTAAATCTTACTTCGGCCTAGAACTTGGGTCGGATTATAAGACGGAACAAGTTTTTGGCGATGCGTTGCGCTCGAACTCGTTGGAACGATAAACAGT
>JAITYT010000633.1:103204-114322 GCA_025433975.1 Liostenogaster flavolineata | reverse complement strand
GTTCGAATAATATTCTTACAATATTAAGAGCCACGGTAAATGGCCTTGTAATAAAATACATAAAGTTATAAGCGTTTGTTATTATCGCCGAAGCGCGAGGTCTTTTTTCGAGACGTACAATGGAAACACAGTGGAGCTCGAACCTACGGTGGACCACGAACGTGTTTACGTAAAGTAGCGTAAAGAAGCTCGTAGGCGTGACGCCACTTTTCGCCATTTTCTACTCTATTTCGCCACGCCACATCGAATATTTGTTAAATTTCATTAAAATTACGTAGTTTCGTAAGCCGTAACTCGACGAAACATTGACCAACGCAAAGAACGTCGAAAGTGGAATTACGTCGACTCGAAGTATACTCGTCTTAATGCTACGCTGTGAAAAGAATATATTCGTTGATTCGCCTGCTTGTAGCGAGTGTCAGGAAAAGATTCGAGATGCGTGGAGTGATCGGTGATCCGCCAGGGTGATCGGTTAAGCTCCAAGCTTGACGAAAGCACCTCGAAACTGCGTCGTATATCCAAGTCCTCGATCGGATGCTTTCTTGTCTCTTCCTCGTGATATATCTGTCAATCAGAACAACGATAGCGATGAGAAGCGTAAAGAGATATCGGTCTGCTTAGATCCGCGTTGCTTTACTTCGTTTCGGCAAGCAACGTTAGGCTCCGTCGAATTCCTGGTATTTATTCGCTAGGCGAGTGCGCGGCGCCCTTGTAAAATCAAAAAACACGATGTCGTTGCGCAACGAGGCAGATTCTCACGTATACACCTACAGAAGTATACGCGTACCGAACAGGTTTGCAATGAGATGCGTAAAAAGTTCGACGATTTATGTTAAATATAAAATTATATCGTTTTGCACCCCACCCCCCTCCTGTTCGATCTCTACCACTGCTTCGTTCCTAACCGAGAACATTAGATGATATTTTTTGATATAATTATCTTTTCCGCGATGTCGGAAATGTATAAAAGCGTAGACACGATCGGATACGAAGTAACGAAACATCCGTGGTGACGTCCGTGATGCACGATATTATAAATTAAATAAAAAATTATTGACTCGCGTTACGAGAGCTGCTTCTGTCCGCGTCGTGTCCAGTATGAAAATGAAGATGTCCAATGAGAGCCGCGTCGCATCAAATTTTCAAATTCGCTTCGTCGTGATTGGTAGGTAGCCTGCGCGAAGAAAGCACGATCGAAATGACCTTCGGTCAGCTACGTCATAATGACGTATGCACGATACACGTTCCACGACGTTTTTTCACATAATTAAATCTTCCGCGATTTCCGCAGAAAAGCAAAGACACGATCGAATACGAGGTAAATAAGTCTCTTCCAATGTCCACTTGTATTCTCTATAGGAATCTAAAATTGCAACGTCATCGTCGAATCGATGCTGCTACATGTCGAGATTTTTGATCGCGACTATTCGACGACGTTTTTCGATATAATTAACACTTCCGCGATATTGGAAACTCAGAAAAGCGAAGATACGATCGAATACTAAGCAATGTGATACCCGCGACCGGTTTCGAACTCGATATTATTGGTAAAATCGAAAATTATTGACTCACGTTACGAGAGCTGCTGCTGTCCGTGTCGTATCCAGGAAGAAAAGGAAGATGACCAATGAGAGAAGAGCCTACAACGTCTTGCCTTTGTTCAAATTTTCAAATTCGAAGTGAAGGCGCTCGGAACGCCGCTACTGGTAGTAATCGGTACTATCGTAATCAATTATCGATCGATAATTACGATCGGTAATTATCGACGGGCGAAGTCAATGCTTTTTTTTGAAGAATCTTTTCAAATTTTATTCAATGGCTCCAATATCCGAAGCGTGAATTTCGCGATTTTTGCGTTTATCGATCCAATAATACTGTTACTATTACGCTACTATAATAATACCGTACTATTATACTATTTTAATAATAATAATACTCTTATAATATTAATCCTAAATATCCTTGTAGTAAAATACATAAAATTATTACTTCATCGACGGCTGATATGTTTCGAAGGACGCGTCCTTCGATATACAAAAAAAATGCTACCGAGGCTCGTCATTTGCTCCGAGAAGCTTAGAAAGCTTACGACAAACACTTTTAACTTCGAAAGACTGGAAAATGTGTATTTGGTAAGATCGGAAAGGCAGGGTCTATTACGAACTGTCCAAACCTGACGAAACCATTATCGCTGGTCATTATGGGCGACGACCGGTCAATTGGAGGAGCCATGCATTGATCGGAAAAACGGGCAGAATGGGTCGTCGGAAGACGCGGTAAGGCAATTTTGCTATTTGGCAATGCTAGGCCACGTGTTGCAAAACCAGTCCAAGATACGTTGAAAGCACTCGAGTGAGAAGCGTTACCCCACCCACGCAATTCGCCAGACTTGGTTCCATCGGATTACCATTTGTTTCGATCGATGGCACGCGCGCATTCGCCGAGCAGCGCTTCGTCGATTCCGAAGAACTGAAAAAATGGCTGGATGAATGGATCGCGTCAAATCCCGAACGCTTCTTTCACCAAGCTATTCGCGAGTTACGAAAAAAATGGGCAAGTAGTTGCAGCAAACGATGACGATTACACTCGTCGTAAAAGAAGCGATGATTAATTTTCAATCAAAAGAATTTCGATCGAAGTTTCGTTCCGACGCACTTATTAACCCTTTCAATGCCACACGCAAACGGAACGCATAAATTACCTAGACGCATTGAAAACGCAATAAAGACATAATTGCATATGAAAGCGCAGTTGTAACTTATCGATTGCGTTTCTACTACGAAATGACAAAAAATATTTATCGTCGTCGACGACAAACACAGTGACAGCGATTTAAACGAAAGCCTGCATCTTCGCTGCGTCTTCGTTTCTCGAAACTTTTCCGAACGACGATACATCGTTGTCTGACACTAAAAGGATCGCGATACCCCTTCGCCTACGATAACGCTTTTCGTAAAGAATATCGCGACTCGAGGTCGGTTGGAAATTCGCGCTTTGGATATAACCGATCGGTACACGTATCGAGATAAAAGCTAATTCCGCGTGGAATCGATGATTGGACTACCGCTGTTCGTTAAATCTCCCGTCATTGTGAGCTGCACGTACTGGCGGAATTTAATAAGACGGTCCATGCAAATGGCGGACGGTGGTCCGTTGGATACGCATCGTCGAGAACGCTCTATTATCCGTGACGCGAGATGCGCCTTGATCGAACAATTTCGCGAAAACGTATCGACGTAACGGCGCTCGTCTTAATCCAGGGAAATCGCTGCAGGAAAATCAAGGAACCGCGAATAATCCAGATTGCTCCTAGTTTCGTTCCTCTTACGTGCGCATTGGGATCTTAGGAGACGGAAAGTGGCAGCACGGACGATGGCGTCGCTTCGAATCTGGCCTCTATCCCGCGGCTTATGCCGTGACAAATGGCGAGTTTCCAAGATAACGGGAAGGAGAGATCCAGGATTCGTATCTTCGGAACGATCGATCGCTTTGGATCGGGGCGCGTGCACTGCTCGAACCGGCGGTTGGTTCCCTTCCTCTTTTATCGGGCCGATGTCGTCCAGTCGAACGTACCTCTATTTATATTCCAGAGAGGAAGATCGCGTCGAAGACTCGCCTTCGACTACTGGGAGACGTCGATCAAAAAACGTCGATTCGAGAAACAGGAATGTCTTGTAACGACGATCAACGACGAGTTTTGAACGACTCGCTGCTTCGTTTCGATAGATGCTACTTCTCGGATCCTTGAAAGGATCCCTCAACCTGAGTTCCTAAAAGAAGAGGAGGAGAGTAATCAAGGTTTTTGCTATGCCTTTCGAACTTGCACCAACAGCGATATTACTCTCTCTCTCTCTCTCTCTCCCTCTCCCTCTCCCTCTCCTTCGTTAGAGGAAGAGTAAGTTTCGTCGACGTAAGTGTCTTCCACGACGAATCTCTCTCGATGGGTCCTTTACTCCCAGAGGCGCAGTTTCTAGAATTCCGTTTGATCCTGAATGGATCCAACGTGGATAGAGATGTGTCTGGGATTCGAAGCAACGCAGCTAGCTGCATTGGAACATCGCGCTAGTTCCGTCGTTTTCCGCTCCCCAGCGAGAATTTCATACGGGACGGCAGCTATCGCGATACGTCTAAGCTAGAAATAATCCTTCCTACAGGTGTAATCCCGTCGTTGCTAATAGCCCTCTCTCGATTTTCGATTTATGCGGGTCAACGAAGCAGAAATTACTTTTCATTGTCCTACCCCCTCTGCGGAGACAATAATTTTAGACGGTCTTGTGGGTCGATTGGAAAAACGCTAATTTATTTTATAATCGCGAACGCGTTCGCGATCGAATGGGAGAAAAGATCGTAGAAATCTAAGGTTGTTTTTAACATAGCAACATTTTAACTTCTAACAACGAGGACATTTCTGTCCCATATTCGTCGTGCGGAATTCTACACGCACTCTCACCGAGAGCGACTTTCTTATTTTCTAATTCTATTCCAAGCGCCAAGTAAGGACGAGAGTGATACTGTTACAGGAGTAACGACCGTTAAGAAAATAAAGACCGTGATACGGCTCGATGGATAACGACGGTACGTCGAATTTCACTTCCCTCGCTATACGATATCGTACAACGTAACGAAGCAAATTTTGCAAAGGCGTGACGAAGGAAAAGCACGATTAATGCGCCAAGGAAATAATTCAACAACGGGAGTTTCCGCTCGCGTACCTCCAATCCCCGGAATACGCTACAAAAACGGTCATTGTTTTCCTGTAAAATCCAAATACCTGGAAATATTCGTCGAATTTCCCCATGCTTGTTCCACTTTATCGTATTATCGCTTACGTTGGTTTTGTCCATTATTTCCTTAACAAAAACACGTACCGGTAAAACGCTTTCGTTTTGCGTAATTTAAATCGGACAAAAAAAGGGAGAAATCCACGTGGATTAGAATTCCATCGGTTTCAAAGTCGAAGAAGAATGGAAAAAACTTCCCAGACAAAAATGATTCCAGGCAGAGATCGAATCCAACCGTTTGGCCAAGGTCGAATATAAAAGGCACCCGTTCGAAGTTTCTCCATCATCGTGGAAAGGCATCGTCCAGCGGCGCGGAACGACCGTACACTCGCGACTCGTCCTTTGTCTTTCGATCTCTTGCCAAACAATAAATGACGGCATACGTCGAGCGTCGACCGGTAATTAATGATCGTTGCGTCGTTTCGACGTCGAGCGTGAGCGATATCAATCGCCGATTGTCCGCTCGCGTCGGCCCTTTGGACGCGAAAATAAAAAACGCTCTCGCATACGCGACAGCCCGGAAAACTATTAAAATGACGGGGAATTGGACGATGCGGCGCGATACCAAAGAGTCACGAATCGATAAATAAATTTTCCTCGGCGAAGCCATCGAAACGATCCTCGGTCTCGAAAAAGGAGCGAGAGCGAAATTGGAGGAAGGGAACGATAGACCGAGAATGTAAAGCGCGAAGCGACCACCTAAATTCGAAGAACGAGGCTCTCCTCGGTTTATTCTTGAGCGCGCGGACGAAGAGGACGACGGGGCCGTTGTTAAAATAACTAGTGGTACGCGTGGGTGGTACCTTCGGACGGTAGCCAACGGTGTCTTCTCCCTTGGAATAACTTTTAATGAACGTTACTCCGTCGGGACGCGTGATTTAGTACGTCGAATCTACGTGTTACTTCTGCCTTCGCGTGGAAACTTTCGCGTAACCGCCGAGTTTCGCTTACCTTTGACGGGATCCAGGTAAGCAATCAGCGAGAACCCAAGGAGACGGAGAACACGACGACGACGACGTTGTCTTCCCTTCTTCCATCTTACTTGGGAGAAGTAGCCTCGGGAAATAGATTCGCGGATGGTTCGCGCCCTTTTTTCTCTCCCAAGAAAGTGGAAGCATAGGGCCAGGGGAGAGAAGAAAGAAGGAAGGAGGAGGAGGAGGAGGAGGAGGAGGAAGAAAAAGCAAAAGGAGTTTTACCGACACCCGAGGGATCGCAATCGCGAAGGACGTGATTCGGTCGGTCGTACGACCACGATGATTCGCGTGACCGTAATCGGATCTAGGCTTGGGAGACCGAGAAAAGATATCTTTTCCATCCTCGTAAAAACCTCGCACGACCCACTTATGGAAATCAAAAGCATCGTCCTCTCGATCGTTAACCATCGGTCGCAACCAGGGTGGAACACAGGCGGTGCGAGAACGATGCCAAATCTCCATCGGTTTCCAACTTTTCGATAGTTTCTCCAGCGGGACGCCGTTAATAGCATTTCCCCTCTCGAAGCGATACGAATCCAGCTATCGCGTCAAATCGTACATCGGCAAATTTTCCTCGCGGAATTCCGCGTCGAGTTACGAAATTTTCTCGCGCCAATTAAAACATAGGGGAGTTACGCTCCTTATTTTTCTCGCTTCCACGTCGAGGCGGGATCGCGTCCTCGAACGCCTCCCGTCACATTCTAATAATTACGACAACGACTCTTCTACGTCCTACGGAGGAGCGAGAGGCCCGAATGGACGAGGGCGAGCTTTATTCGCACGGCAGGGACGAGCATCGCGATAGCACGCGCGCGTGCCTACGCGGCCCGACCGAGAATACGATGATTAATGACGATGCAAAGGGGCGGGGGGGAGGGGGGGCAGTCGGTTCCATTGTGCGTCGTTACGATCGGCGGACCTCGCGTCTCTCCGCCCGCCATTTTCGCATATCGGAGGAGCGATAAAACACGATCCTGTCGGCGGGCCAACCTGGATGTCGCCCGGTCGAGTCGAGCAGGACCGGGTCTAACCGAGCTGGCCGCTAGCTAACCGGGTGTCCTGACCCGTCTCCTCGCAGGCTCTTCGTCTTGCGACTCCGGCCGTAGTTGATTATTATCCTCTTGCTTCGACCCATTCTCTCTCCCAGTTAGCTGGCTCTCTTCTCCTCGTACGTTAAGATCACAGAGATGCACGATTTATGCGTGCGGTATGCGAGAGGGAATTCGTCCCTATTGTCCTCGCTATAATAAGCGCACGCGCGTCTTGGGTCTCGCTCTTCCACGGTCCGATAGCAGATTTCTCGATTTCGACGATCTTTTACGCAACGGGGTGGCTGGCTATTGGTCGTAATTTGGAAAATTACGCCGCTTCGAAGTGGTTTCTCGTCGATGAATACACTCGTGACCCCTTGAGAAAGCAGAGATCGATGGAATAGGGAGACAGTGCCGAAGAAAAAGTTGGAGCCGCTACGATGCGTAAAGCGCGTGCAACGTGACGGACGCGGGCAAAAGTTCGAAAGTTCTCATTGTTAACGGTGAAGATGCGTTCGAAGCTATTTCTATGGTATACGAGAAGTTCGTGGGCATCGATACGTGGAAAGAATTCTTCTCGAACGGCTACGTGGGATCGATAGCGAAGAGAGGTCGAGTGGTTGCTCGGGTGTGTCCGTCCGGTTAGCGCAACGATGTTCCGTTTTGTAAAGTAAGACGAGGAAAGTATCAAAAGTGGATCTAAGCGGATCTTACGAACGTCGTAAGCAGGCAAGGGACACTTTGCCCAAGGAGAAAGAGCCGAACGATAAGCCGTGACCCTTTTTCTTAAGATCGAATCTCGTAAGGAGAATGGACACGTACTACGTACGAATGAAGCGATCTACCGGAGGTAGACACGCGATTACGTCCGTCCAAGAGTCTATCCTTGGCTCGTTCGAGACAAATTCACGAAACGACGCGAACGAAAGGTTCTTTATTATTTACTCGACGAATCCCCTTGTTGCGTCGGTCGGTAGGTACTCTTACGAAAGTGGAGTGAAGAGCGCGTGAAATATTGAATAAAAACGCCTTTTGATGCGCGGATGCTTGACACTTTTTTCCCTTGCGTTTAATTTCCCTCGTAGGAAGAGCGGTTTTAAAATCTGAAATCGAAGAGGGGGAGAAAAGAGACTCGAAGACCGAACGGGCAGATAGGCGTCAAAAGTGACGTCGTAAAACGAGATGCTTCGTATCCTCGAAAAGGGAAGGAACGATATCTCATCGCGAAAAGCACATCCAATCAGGAAAATGTACGATTTCGTGTCAGACGTTTCGCGAAAGCTACGCTTTACGAACGAAGTAGGTCGCGCCTTCAGTTTTAACTGCGACTTGTCGTTAATATTGAAAAATATCGAAGTCTCCAAATGGCAGCTCCTCTCACCGACGAATATTCTTGTCCTCCGTCGACCGTTCACGCGACGACTTTCTCCTTGGACAAACGGTTTTCCAGCGACGTGGCTAATTGGAGCGGATAAGGTTTCTCCGTTCAGCCATTTTCTCGGTCGACGAATCCCGAAAAGACTCGTAAGTCCTTTAAATAATTTGGAAGCCGTCTAGAGTCTGCCTAAACGATACGAGAGAGCCCCGCCGAAGTGAACGTTTCGCGTAGAAAAATAGATTCGGTCGTGACTTCGAAGAGGAAGAAACGTGCCGGTCGAGGCTAACATCGTGATAATTACGAAACGACGTAAAGTATCGCCTTTGATCGAACGTAGCGGAGCTAGTTCGAATTGGAAATTTCGTGGAGCATCGACGTTGAGTCCCAATCGACGATAAAGGCTTTACGATCTCGTAAAAAGACGGCCGACCGACCAAAGATGAATTGCATGACATTGGCGTCATGCCATTCATGGGTTCGTACGCTCCCAGGAATGCTGGCGTTTTATTAAAGCGGCAGCTCGTAACGTACCTCGACTGCGTTCGCTCGTTAGTGGTTGCTTCGTGGAACGACCCGATCCGATAGCCCGCGCTACTGGACTCGCGTCGATCGTGCCTTCGATGTCGTCCCGTCTCTCGAAGGACGAAATAAAAATATATTATACGACGATACGTTTTAATTCGACGAGAGACCACGACGTTACTTCCCGGCACCTCTAAATACCTCTTTATCGTGGGTTGTCGTTGAACGTCGGTGCCGTGGCAACGCTGGGAAAGGCTTTTCCACGGAGGTCGAGTTGGTGGGCTCTTCGAGCCGTTCGATCGTCGATGGAAAAATGCTTTGAGAACTCGGGATTTACGCGCGATGAAACGATGACCGATGGATCGGTGGTGAAAGGAACGCGATATCAATGGCGAAAAGACGTCGAGCTATGATCAATGGATACGCAAGGTGTATCGGAAGGAAGGAAGGAAGGAAGTGTCCTTTATCGTCGCGTCACTTAGCGGTCTTTAGGTCGGCCGAACGACGCATTTTGTCAAGCTTTATGATCTTTGTGCGACGATCGGGAACCGAGGACAGTAGCCGACTCAAAGGTTACGTCTGGGATGAAATTTATCGCTCGTAGGTTCGACCGCGTTTCTCTTAAAAATTTAAACGACCTCGTTAGTCAGCAATAATCTCGAAGTCGCGACAGTCGACTGAATTATATCGGGAACGTCTCTTCGGTCTCTCATTTCCTTCGAATTTTATTCTTACCATTCGACCATCGATATATCCATCTTGGGTTAATGGCCGTCGATTTATTGCCCATCTTCCCGACGTTTCAAACGCGATACCGTCCCCGAGAGACAGCGCGCGTTATCGAAACGGTTCCACGGCGAATCTCCAGCACGAACGACGAAACAACGCCACTTCCCCGAGCAATAACATTCTAAAATAGTTGCACGCGATGCGTCTCGATACGGATTCACGGTGCAAAACGATCGTTTATCGTTCGGCCCTGTGATACGACATGTCGGATTATTCGAAAAGAAGGAAAAATTGATTTTTATATGGTGCGCCTAACCACTCCGAAAAAAAAAATCGCCAACTATCGAATAAGACGTTAAATCGTAGGCTAACGTTAACCAAATGAATTTATAGATCCAAATTTATAAACGCGCTCTTTCCTTCTTTCGAGAAGGGAGAGGAGCGTACACTCGAGGCACGATCGAAGGCGATAAAACACGTCGAGTTCTTATCGGGCTGCGTGCATCGAATCGGACACACCATTTCGAAAGTCATGAAAACCAGAAGCCGGCTCGCACGCGGCTTACGACGCTTTCGACCTGGACAAAAGACGCGCGCGCGCATGGAAACGACACTCGCATCGGCTATCCCCTACTTTTAGAGACGTTCGATCGCCCGCTATTAATCGCCAACCACGACGCGATCTTGGGTCCTCATAATCGTAAGGAAGCAGCCCTTGTGTCGCTGCCATGCGATCTTGCTAAGCGCGAGCGTGACTTATTCGCGTGCGAGGAACGAACCGCAACGTGGATGCGCTTGTCCGTACGGTCGTGGATGCACGCGTCTACCGACCTTCCATTTTAAAGGAAAGTCGGAAGCAACCAAGACGTCGGCTTCCCCGATAGCAGTGTCGCTTCTTTGCTTCCCGATTCGTCGATCAACCGTCAACGAATGCGTTCCAATAGAGCCGCGAGACCCTCTCCTCTGCCGCCCTTTGTAACCCATCGAACGGATGATTAGTATTCGATATCCCCTTCGCGTGAATTTTGCGAATCTCGGATCTTGTCGGCGAAGAAGCAATTTCAAATACATTTTTCACGCGTCAAGAGAATCTATACATCGTATTTTTTCTCCAGTTTCTTTTGCCAACTACGTGACATTGAAATTACTTTTTTCCCCGGCTCGATACGTCGCGTTAAAAGTCTTCTTGAATCGATTTTCGATTAGAATTTCGGTTTTTCAATTCCGTGGCTCGGGACACGGATGTTGGATCCGTAGTACGAATAGACTTTCTCTCTTCGATCGTACACACACACACACACACACACACATATATATATCGTTGCACGAGCATACGGCGTAATAAATAATTCGAACTAGTCCATTAAAAGCGAGTGGCTTAAGATCAGATTGAGCTTCGACCTGGAAATCACGAACGACTGACTGCCTACGCGACGCGATAACGACGACGACTCGGGGCAAACGCGACGGATCATCGATCAGAAATGCAATCGTTCACGGTACGGCAATCGACGTTAATTTGTGCGGAATGAAATGTTCATACCGTAGTATCGGCCAAACGAAACGACTGTTTTACGTATAACTCGGCTTAAATCGAATCATTGTAATAGCGTTAATTGCGCGTCTGCTTTCCACTACTTTTTTTATTGATAGAGCAGATGGAATGTGTGTAAAGAGAAATGCCAAAACTCTGTCGAAAGCGG
>JAITYT010000633.1:78909-97087 GCA_025433975.1 Liostenogaster flavolineata | reverse complement strand
TATATATATATATATCTCGTAATAACGATCGTTTTATCAACACGAGGTTCGCTCGAGCTTCCAAATTCAATAACCCGTCGCGTTTAATGCGACGGCTTCGCGATCGCTGGCAAAATGCGCATGAAAGTCTAGTGGAGACCTCCTCTTTAGGATGGCCTTTCTTTTAAATTGCCGCGCTACTTCTTGGCATAGATATCGGCTCGTAAAGCACGCTCTACGGAGCGTTTCCACCGCAAACTGTGCGATCGTCTTTAAGCCCGCGGTATGTACTACCGCATTCGTATTTACGTACTCGTGCTTTTCCGTTTCGTATCGTCGTCGTACGACGCTGTGTCTTTAACGTTCGACCGAGTCGGATGCAGGTGATTTTTCTCCAAGCGATCGTCGCGCATCTTTCGTCCTTTCGATTCGGAGTTTCGGTTTGCGGTTCGGTTTACGGTTCGGTTCGCTTTTGACCTTTACGACTTCGAGTTCGAAGGTCACGAACGATGATTAAAAACGGATGACGGTAGCTTTGATCGATTTCACAAAGCACGCGATAAACATTATGGTTTTTACTATTCGTCTTTCATTTGAACTTACCAACCGTTAAAAAAGAATCGATTCTATGCCCTAAAATCGATTCGCGAAAGTGTCGTTGGTCGACGATAACATCCTCCGTTAGATCTATTCGTTGTTTCGCACGAATTCGGGGGATGCGCGTTTTCAAAAAGATACAAAATCCCCGTTTAAAGTCGTTCCCTGACTGAAAATTCGTCGATCCAGTCATCGTTTTGTCAGGGTATTGACGACTGTAGTGAATTCCAACCAAGTTCCATCAAAGAATTCAATCTCCGTTATCAGAATTGGAACATCGTACGTTTTAGAGGATTTGAAATTTCGTATTCGTTGAATATCACGTTGCATACCTTTGCGAATGCGTGGCTTAAATGCTCTTCGTAATCGTAATAAAGGGAGACGAAAAAATATTTACCTCGATTCTACATTTTTATCCATGTTTTTAACTTTTCAGGTCGTGTAATACGAAATGTCGGATTTTCAAGAAAGAAGAAAAATACATTCTTTAACTTTGAAACATCCATCCAACAATTTCAGCGATCTAAATATAAACTAAATATATACGAGGAAACGCTGAGATTAGGTAATTTGAAGATTTCACGAGATTAAAATGGCGCTTAGCTTAGAAATCGCAATTAGAGGTCGCCTTCGGATAGAAACAATTTGTTAGATGGAAGATAACAAAAGTTTTGGACGAGCAACCAGTGAGTTTTTCACTCGATAGAAACGCAATCTATTAAAGGATCGTTAAGACCGAATGAGACGAGAAAAAGTCGAACTTTGGATCAACGGAAACTCGTTGATCGTGAATAATGATTATTATTTAGAATTCTTCGCTTTATAATAAGTCGAAAAAACGAAGGATTACTGCGTTTCGAAAGAATCGACGGTAATTCTACGCTTCGTTAATTCTACGCAACCAGTCAAATATTATTCGATCCGCGTGAAAAGCGGATAAAATCCGTCGAATCCGCAAACGTCGTCTACGTCGATATTAAAATAACTAAACCGAAAGTAAATAATGGATAAAAAGTAAAATCATAAAATAAAAGGAATAACCAACGATCGCTAAAATATCCTCGAATAATCGAAACTGTCGCTTATATCGTTTGGAAGAACGCGGCATTCGACCTTGATACCGGGGAACGACGGCGCTGGAAAAGAGAGTGAAAACGTTAGAATCGTAATCGGTACGCTCCCTAAGAACAACGCGAGCTTGCTCCATTTACCTCGTCAAATACGGGAAAGCTTTCAGGAAGGCTACGCGCGCCATTTAACGAGCAAGGTCGTCGTCTTCCTGGTACGGATCTCTCCAAATGCCTCGAGGTTCAACGGTGGAATTGAAAACGAACGCTCGCTAGAGCTGCCTGTTTACTTTGAAAACTCTTGCGTATGTGCCTCCTGAAAATGCGCGACGCCCGAGTCTGCTTTGAGAAAAGTGAATTCGAGCAAGAGCGGCACTCGCGCTCGACGAAAGTAACGTCTCGTTCTTTCGTCGAATTAAAAGAAATAATTTTCCGTTACGTCGAACTAAGTCAATGGCACTTTCTATCTTGATCGGTATCTAGAAAACACGACGTTACTTTTCCATCTCCCTGATATTAAAGAAATTAATTCAATTGATATTAAAGGATCTATTGGAGGGACCAGAAATTCGATGATACGTTGTATCGTTTCATCCAATTAAAACAAATAATTTTAAAATATATTTTTATTTCGTGTCAATGATTTAAGCACCCTCGCGTTATCGATGATCTTCTACCATAATGTCGATACGAGCGAATACGTTTCGATCTCTCCATCTCCTCTTTGTTAGAAACCAATGGAAACGATAAATTTGCATGTGGGATATACAGAGAAATACGATATTACCTCGATTTCTTCGTGCTATTCTTCGCACAGCGGTCTTATCGGCAGTTTTTCCAACTTTTTCCACGTTATTCGCAAGGAATTCGATAAAGACGACGGACTGGAGTATCTGGTTCGTTAATCGCATGCTTCGTCTACGTTACTCCATTCGCATTGGCATATATCGTAGATTTTCCTTTGGAAAAGAGCCTCTCTCTTGCCGCGCTCTTGCTTCAATGAAGACCAGAATAAAACTTCCGAGACCCGAGTAAAAAACTAAGGACAATAGGACCCCTACTTAGCTCGTAAAGGAGGAAAGGTAGCGTTTACTTTCAGCAACTTCTGGTGGGCCACCTTGCAAACCTAACTCACCGATTCTATTTTGAGAGTCAAATACGCGTGTGTGTGTCTTGGCGCTAGTCGTCCCCTTAATTCCGCGTGGTAACGAGCAAAGCCTTCCTTCCCCCTTCCTACATTTGCATCGAACGAATAAAGCGTGTCTCGCTTAACGGTATTTTTAAAGAAATTAAATCGGAACGTATGGGTGATTTAAAATGATTTTATTAACTCGATAGCCGTCAAATCGACAAAATTTAAGTAGAAACGTGAGTCCACGCGACGTCCAAGATAAACCATGACAAAACTCCGATTGTCCGATCGAAGGGACGGTGCGCTTTGATAATTAATTGGCGAACTTCGAGCAAGGAACTTTAAAACAACCCTCTGTACTTCGTCAAGGAGTTAACACCGTCGCTTCGAGAAAACTCGTAAAGGCGAAAATAGCTCGAAAACTGGAAGCAGATCGCGTCGATTCAGCCTTTTCGCCGCGAGGGTTGTACTCTCCTTCCTGCTTATCTCGAATCGGGTACGAGAACGGAAGGATCGCGTCGCCTCCAACGTTAAATTCTCGCTTCCTTCGCGATAAAGCCTCCAAAGTGTTTAGCTCGCACGGTTGCCTCTTTTCTCGAAATTAGCCGTCGTCTATCCGGTGACGCGTACATACGCACCTACATAGATTACCTTGGCGCCAATTACGCGAGTATACAAAGCCATTTCCTCTCTCGGGAGTTCCTATTCCTACGATCGTCTCGAGAGATTAGAGCGCACTCGCGACACGGAGAATACGCTTGGAGAATGTTTATGAAAGCGACGGGCCAACCCTTATCTCCTTGAAATACCCTCCCTATCGTTCGGTCATTACGTCTTGCTTCCATGAACTAATAGAATAGACGAGTCGCGCCTGTTCCGTCGTCGTCCGTGGCGTGTCAAATTGCCTGGCGAATTTAATCGTTCGACTCGAGAATATTATCGATCGACGATGACAGTGCGATAAGCTCAAGCTTTCGTGATATCCGCGAAAAATAACAGCGCCCAAAAAAAGTGACAACGAAAGGCAACGTTCCTTCGAATCGGCAGACGTTGGTTGAAAGGGTGTCGTGGAAAGACGCGCATTTTTAAACGCGGCGAACAAAGTTGTTGGCTCGATCGAAACGACGCGAATAAAAAATTATCCTTCATCGAAGACGCAAAAATCCATTCATCGAATATTTTTACTCGAAAAAATCTTCTTTCTTCCCTTTCACTTTTAATCCACGATTATCGACTCGGAAACCTCTGAAAAAAATCCCTGCAAAACTTCTCCGAGAAACGAATATCAACCGCGAAGAAAAGAATTTACCCTCTTCCACTCGCTCATCGTTATAAGAATGGCTGAAGAAAGAAAATTCCTTCGAATCGACGCCTTCTAATTCCGAGGATATCGGAAGCGTGTCGTCCATTTCCGTCGTCCGTACGCGGGAATCGCGTAAGCGTCGCGCGGAGAAAGAGACGCGCTTTAAGACCAGACGAGCGAGAGCAAGTACGTATATAATATAAGGAAAGTCGACGAGAATGGCGAGAGTTTCGAGGCAATTTGCATAAAAGTAGGAGGAGACGGCTAGCGACGAGTTTCGCGCCGTATCGTCGCGCTACCCACGACGAAAGAAAAAGTCTGCGATGGTGGTGGGTAACGAGGTCCCGCCTCGGTCAGGCGCCGTTCCATCGACCAACGAGAGGATCCGATTCTCTAAAGAATTTTTACCAAATTAAACGTCTCGGTAAGGACGGACGAGCTCCGACGAGAAGAAACACGAACGAGTTCTCCCTCGAAATTTACGCCGTTTCATTAGCCGTCCGCGCAACCACGCCGCCGGTTAATTCCCTACCAACGGATTAACGAAGGATTTAAGTCGCTACAAGCTCGAAACTTTGCTAATCCATGGCGTGTCCAAGTCGATGTTCGCCCACTTTCGTCGCATCGAAGGCAACAAAATCTTTCGCCTTATTTAAAACGTCTAAATATCGTGATCGAATTGTGTTTTCTCGTGTTTCAGGTCTCACCTGGTCGATTAATGCACGAAGGAATCGCCTCGCCCCGTCGCGGTCACCATGAGGACTGTGTTGATCTTGACGAGCCTCCTGCTAGAGATTCATCTCTACTTCACGGGTAAGCGGCTCTCGTGCTAAGCTCCTAAAAAAAAAAGTGAACTCTAGGAATCTTTCCTCGAGTTCGAGCAGGGAAAAATGTCGTCGCGTGCTGCTACGCGACTCGCGTTCTCTTCCATTCGCGAGGAATTCGTCTCTATTAAGACGCTTTTTTCGTTCTTCGAGTGACAGGGGGCTATTGGTAACGAGCGAACGAATGTTTTTATACGTTTGCCTCGTAACACGCGCGTGTTACACGCGTTAATTCGATGACCAGGAGAGACGGATATCGAGTACTTTTCCAACGAGCCAACTTTTCTTCGACCTTCGTTCGTGCACGTAATCAGGTTTCTCCACCGATGCATCGATCGGTCCTTCAAAGTTGTCCCATCGTCGAAGGGTTCGACGCTCTTTTCGTCGACGTCGAGCGAGAGGAATTCCGCGATGCATTCTTTTTTCTCCATAGTTTCGTCGAGCGTCCAAAATGTAGGTCGAAGGAGGCGCGACGACTGCTACTCGAAAGCCTTTCGATCTAATTGAAAATTTAATTAAACGCGCGACGCTTCGTGTTTTCACTTTGTTATTTCACGGTTCTCCGATCGACCATCCAACTTCTCCAAGTTACTCGAGATTAATTTTCTGGCGGGAGCGAGTGCTAATCACCCTGCTCCTGATTCAATTTTCGAAATTGCGCCGTTCAAATTGCCATTTAATCGCGATTCGTCACTCGAGCCGTCTCGCGCCCTCGGAAAAAGATTAAAAAATACGATCGCTCGTCGACGCGTTGATTCGAACTGCGAACGAGCCTCGCGCTTCCGACGGGAGTCGATGAGCGGAGGAGATCTTATCGAATAGCTCGAGCGAACGAGAAGTTAGAATCGTCAATTTTCGATTTGGTCGAAATCCATGGTAAATGCGTCACCGTGCAGTTCCAACCTAACCTAGACCCTGTTGATCGTCGTACGACTGCGTTTTCCACGTGGTCGAGTTGAACGTCGACGAATGAAAATCCTATCGAACGCGACTCGACGGAACGACGAGAAGTCGAAAAACTTGCGAACGGATGCGCTTATCGAACAAAAATCAATGATAAGAACTATCGATATGGAGTTCCAACTAAGCCAAAAACCCTGCTGTTTCTTCTTTCCTTACAAATGCGTAATGGATCGCATTTTCCACGTATTCGAGAAGCTGAAGCGGAAGGGAATGCGCGTCCTTGTTTTCGGCAATGTTCCTCCACCTTTCCGAGTTCCCAGCGCGAATGTAGGCCGCTCGAACGGAGGGTGAAAAAAGAAGACGTCGTGGAGGAAAATCGTGCGGCAAGATCGAAGAACCGCTCGCGAGATCGCGTGCACGCGTACCGTTTCCGTCGTCGCGTGCGATTTCTAGTCGGCACGTGACGAGCTCCCCCACTCCGTATGAGGTCGACAGTGGCGGCGGCACGCCACGAACCCACGATAGTCGTCAACGAATCGGACTCCTCCACGATTTCTCGTATAAACCTCTCCTTTACGATTTATAATCCGGTATTCTCTTGTTTTACGTCTGCGAAATGCTAGCGATCGACTGTACACCGATAGGAAGAATTCTTGGTGTCAAGAGGACCGGAAAGTAACGTCGCATTTACGCCGATCGATGTTTCTTTAATATCGATCAATTTTCAATTGGAAATTGGAAATTGAACCACTAGGTGGCAAAAGATCAGTGACGAAGAGGGATATTATTATTTTCTGGTCCTGGTATACGGTGAATACGGGACGAAACTATTTTGCTTCTCGAATTTTAATCCGGAGGATTCGATATTGTTTTCCATTCATTCGCTTTGATATTCACGATTCTAAATTCTATTTGGAGATATCTTCGTTTAAATATTTATGGGTGGCTTGAATTAAAACAGTGTCTAACTTGTTTATTCGAAGAAAAAATTGAATCTATGCCTTTTTTCCTCGTCGCACACTATACGATTGTTTTCACGTTATCTTTAATTCATGCTGTACGATGAAGTATCGGCGAAGTAAATAACGGTCGACAAAAGTTAAAAACGCAACCTTCATTTTTGCAACAACCAACCGTTTGCCGCGACTCGACCGAGGGCCATTACTTTATTATTTCGAATTCGCATTATATCGAAACTATGTCGAAGTCGTCGAAACTCCAAATTACGCGATATCGAAGAATATTTTTTTAAGTATTCGCGATTAACTTGGAATTTCGATATAAATACCGAAGAAAGGTGAGAGATGGATCTTAAGACGACGATGACAAGAAGGAACGATAAAAATGGAACAACGTATAATTTGTAAAAACACGTTGAACTAGAAAAGCGAGATCGAACGAAATAAGGGCAGCGAAATGGACGTCTCACGAACGTTACACTCGAATTGATATCGGGTCTCGAGTCGTGGGTCAATGACGACGGGTCACCGGTAAGAGAAAGCTTGTCCTGGATGTTCCGGGTTTCCTTAATGCCAGAGATAAATCGACGCTTCGAACGGGGTGGGGACGTTATCAGGATGGCGGATAATCTCGTAGGGTGGGATCGAACGAAGAAAGGAGACGCGAATGGAGCTGATAAGACGAGGAACGAAGTCGGGAGAAACAGTTTCCAGTCGAATTTCCATGGAAATTCAGCAGGAGCCGTGATAGTACGAGCGGCGGTGGCAAACGCAAGGCAGACCCTCGTAATTGCCGTGACTAAGTTATTCACTTAAGCCACTTAGGTAGCACCCGGGTTATGCGTTATCGTTGCGACGGTGGCACAACATTAATCTCGAAACGAGGGCCAAGAGTTCCGGCCCAAGACCCGCAGTTCGGGCCGTCGCTTCCTCCCTCCGTCGACTCGCGGTCCAACCGATTTTACTCCGGCAACGAGCTACCTTGAAAATGGCCCTGGATCGTCTTTCCGAGGTACGAACGACCGACTCGTTGACCCAGAAGTGGCTTTTTACGTGGTAAAAGCGCGGCACGAGTCTCGCTTCGTTTACGACTTCGAGTCGTTCGGCTTTATTCGCCGTGCTAAAAAGTACCTTAAGAAGGATGAGAGGCGGACGATGGCCGATTAAAATATGCATACGCATAGCGCGGAAGATGGAACGAGATCCTCCCGTCGTATCCATTCCCATGAAGAGACACCGTCTAAGGATTTATGTAGGATGAAATTACCCCTTTTTCCTTTCACGAGATTAAAATCGCGCTCGGTACGCCTCGCGTGAATAGCTCCCTGCTAATCGCCCCTTCTTGCCTGAAATTTACCTGCTTCAATTTAAGCCAAGGAGTTAGCTGGCGCGTCCTTCGATCCGGGATTCGGTGAAGAAACTGGTCGATCGTAAAGAGGCTAAAGATCGTTGGAAATGGAATTTCAACCGTCGGAAATGGGCTTAACGAAAAGTTATACTTAAATTTCGTTTATAACGCTCTTTTATCGAGCGTTAACTCGAAAGGGCGTTGCGCGTTTCTTTCGGATGCTTTCCAAAAGCCAAGCGGAAACTCTTTTACGGTGGAATCGTTGGAATGGAGAAATTCAAGCGACAAATCTAAAATACGAAGTAACGAATGCGCATTTTTACAGAGGGCGATGCGAAGCATCAGCAGGAGCCGAGTGGCAACAATGTGTTATTGCCAGTAAACGTACCGGAGGGTAACACCGAGGACATCCCCGAAGGACCAATCAGCGATGTTCTCGCTCAGAGTGGCGGCACGGCTGTCTTACCCTGCAAAATTACTGATACCGGCGCTGGGATGGTAAGTACTTGCGTAACTCCCTCTACGTGTAACGGGATTTATCGGCGTGTTGTGTGACCCAGAAAAGTAGATATCTCGAGGATACCTACTCTGGCCCGCCTTCCTTCCTTCCTTCCTCCTCCTCCTCCTCCATCACCATAAATCATTCGTCGTTGACGTTAGTTTCATACCGATAAACGCGATACGAGTGGGAAGCGACTACAGCGGAAACGTAAAAAGCGCATCGGGGAGGATTTGGATAACGTTTTCGATGGAAACGATTTCTGTTTCGAGAACGTAAAAGATCTCAGGATATCCGTTATCGTGATATTTTAAGATGGTCTAGTTTCGATTAGTCCGTATCCGCGTTGGCTAATAATTTAGAGATGGATATGAGTAAGAAATTAATTGGCCAGACGGATGATT
The DNA here is from genome assembly GCA_025433975.1 of Liostenogaster flavolineata. Taxonomy (NCBI): domain Eukaryota; kingdom Metazoa; phylum Arthropoda; class Insecta; order Hymenoptera; family Vespidae; genus Liostenogaster; species Liostenogaster flavolineata. The sequence continues at coordinate 88,072 of JAITYT010000633.1, read as the reverse complement.
TCGACTGCATTCGGATGACGTTTATTTTTTCTAAACAAAAACTCGGTTTAACGCGGGGGATACGTTCCAATAAATACCATCGCTAAACGAAACAGCTTTAAACGAGGTCATCGATGATCGGTAATAAATCAACTGTGATGCGACAAACATGCGTTCGTACTCCTATGATACGCGCCACGAGGCTGCCCGCGATTATCGAAGCAACAAAATCGTGCGAAGCAACAATTTCGGGCAATCCCAATTCTACCGCGTAATATCGAATCAGCGTTAAGCGGAGTCTCGGTGTATTTCTATCGGTGGTGGTGGTCCAAACGTTTAGCTCCATCGAGCGCAGGGAACGCGTCAGCGAACAAAGAGAAGAATCGTACCACTTAAAAGAACGTTATTACGATCGAAATCGTTAAATATACGGCTATGGGATGATCTTTGTCGCGAACGCTCTATTTCCTCTCTGAAAAGCAGTAATTTTTTCCTAAGACGTTTTCCAATATCGTCACGAATGACGGAGTTATTTAGGATGGCGGAGAAACGTCTTATATACGAGGAAAACTAACGCGAAACGATGGTGGTCTCCCTCGCGCATAAAACCTGATAAACATAGATTCGAGCATTCGTGGATAAAATTGGAGTCTCGTACGTTTTACAGAATCGCACGAAACTCGTGACCAAAATCATATCGACTGCCGCATTATTCTACTATAGATCTCTATCTACTCGCTCTGTCTACTTGCTCGCACGTAAATCGTGATATCGCATCGTGCGCGATAGGTCAACCTGGCAACCGCCGACAAATAATTAACACTTAATGCTAATCACCACGCTCACTGGCCCTGCTCGTGTAGTACGTGTAGCATCTAGGTTCGAGTCGACGGGGCCGTACGAAGGACCTGGCCAACGTGAAGGAGCGAGCACGCGTGCCTTCTAAAATTAAGCCGAGGAACCTCGAGATAAAAGAACCGTTGTGAATCCTTTTTTCCCAACTGTCCGATCTTTACTCTTAGCGAAAGAAAAAGTTAAAGTCGCGAGAACTTCGAATCGATCGTTAAAAAAAAATCGAGTCGAGGTAGAACGCTATAGAGAAAATTATTAAACAAAGAAGGACAGACGAGAGAACGAAGTCGCTAAATAATTGGAGAAATTAATCGACACGTATATGTTATTACGTTCGAAGCTGAAATTAAATTTTCTAATTAAATTGAATTTTCTGTTCGCTTCTACATTTTACATTAATACCTACGTTATAACGAAAAGATACGATACGCGTTTCGATCCGCGTCTCATCTGCGAAAACCACGAAGCTCCAACTCAGAGGTTAAAATGATAATTATCCTTTACCTTACCCCCGAGACAAAAGACGAAGAAAGAATGACTCGACGAAGGGTGAATCTGAATTTGAGCTAATAAAATCACATTCGAGATACAACGAAACGTATCGGGTAGTCGAAAGTGTCGAGGAGGACGATACTTTTTCGACTAACTAACTGTTCGATTTACGATCGGTGTACTCGATCTCGCTGTATCTTTTATCGACAACTAAGTACTGGACACACTAGGACGATGAAAAGATCAAAATTTAGAGCTCTTCTTGCCTAGTCCTTGAAGATTTCACCAATCGAAGGAACGTCGACTGAATTTTCTTCTATATGCGAGTGACGAAAGCTGACTAGCGACTCTGACTCTACTTTCCATGAAATTCTGACAAGATACCACGAAGAACTACCAATCGACACTGGGAACAAGTACTGACTCTACGACCGTGTTGCTCGTAGCCACAGCGGACAATACCGCGGTAACGACCTTTACCGTTAACTACCATAGTACAACACCAATTAAAAATTCAATGGACCATTCGCCGATCTCGCGCGAGTGAATTTTCGCCTACACTAATAATGGCGACGAGTCCCAAGCAGCACCGACGCCTCTCCTTCTCGCGTGATTTCGAGATCTATCGATCGAGACGCAAACATTTCGTTACGCGCGGTAAACGGACTCGACAAAAAACCAAGAAGAAACGATACTAAATAAACGCGTTTGTAGGAGTGTTAGCGGTAAAACTACGCGAAGTGTGGCACGAATAATATTCGTATGTATGATTTCTAAAGACGCTAATTTAAATAATAGAATTTAATAAATAATATTAAATCAAGATGAGCTAATTAATCGAAATTCCTATCCCACTTCTTTCGCCTTTTATACATTATTTTAAGTTAGAGATTTCCAATTCCAAGTTTTATTATTTATTTATTTAATCTCTGCAATTTTTCGTAAATATTTTCCGTTGTTTTTTCGTAAGCGCGAGGACGACTTTACGAGTCGGCGGAAAGCTCTGTATCTGTAAAAATAAAGGATAAAATGTTAACGGTTAAATGAAAACTATAAAAGCCGGGCAGAAGTTCATAAAACACTCGAGTACTCCATCGTTTAAAACTGTCACTAGAATCCTTCCACGAACGTGCTTAAATCTACTATCCTCTCTTCCTCTTCCTCTTCCTCTTCCTCTTCCTCTTCCTCTTCGCATCGAAATCTTTCGTACGTGGCGTGCGTCGCGCACATTTATGACGAACAATTCGTTATAGAAATCACGATGAAAATCAATTATTCGTCCTTTAGATTCTTTCTCTCCGAAATTGGACGTGAAAATAGCCAATTAATTCTAATTGCAAGAACATAAAACGAAATCTTTTATCGAGCGAGTCGAATTATTAAAGAGCATCGAGAAATCCCGACGACGTTCTAATTTTAAGAATTAGCTACCGAGTGGCGTTCTTTAACGAACAGCGTACCATTTTCTAATCGTTAAAATTACTCGTACCGATAACGACGGTAAAGTCAATCACGGACAATAAAAGTTCTCTTCGAAAGACGTCGAGTCCCTTTCGACGTCATTACTATTCCTTTGATAACCGATACGATAGGCGAAGGGTCTAAAGTAACGAGCTCCTCGGTCTCGATGAAGGAAATAAGGAGAAGATGGGAAATACGATAAGTCTTCGATGTCTTCGCCATGGATATTATCTCGCAGCATTGACGCGCAAATTTTTATTTTAAACTAATCTTAGTCCAGCATCGGTGTACCAAAGCGTCGCCAGAGGCAATACTCGTAAATCGTTCGACCGTCGGGTTTGGGGTAAACGTGGTTGGCCGACACCGTGTCGCGAGGATACGACGTGATCCATTAGAAAAAGCGTAGTAACGGATATAAGGAAGAGGGATGCGCGTGTGACCGAAGGAGGTCCGAAATAGGGTAGAAAAGGAAGAGGATCCGGGGTAAGCGAGAGAGCATGACCGAGTGAACAGGAAGAATCAATAGAGAGAGTCGCCTCGTCTGTCGGCTCCTTCATGCGCTGGGTTCGTCCAACTGATCGTAAGTGAAGAGGAGGAGTGGCCAAACAGAAAAAACGCGTCAGTCATGGGCGCCATTTTTGAATATTTTAAAGGACGATAACGCGCGGCCGAGGTAACAAATCCGCGTCTATCCGTTTATCATATATAACGTAACATCGTTGTCTTTAAAAATATCGAGCGTTCGCGTGGATATCGAATCGAGGCCGTCGATTGTTCACTCGCAAGCTCGAGCGACCGAAGTCGAACGCATGCGTACGTATTCGTACGTCGCGTCTAAAAGTGGTTACACACGGCAGGCAGTTCTTTCACCGACTGCCTACTCGAGCGGTGCACTCCACTCACGGCTGATCGTACGTTAAAAAATTGATTTCAGAAATTACGTAAGGAATTCTCAAGAAGGTAAGTTGGAAAAGTCAAGTCCGTTTGATCGGTTTCTTCGCATCCGTGTAACAAGGACGAACTAAAACTCGTCGAACTCGTCGTTAGAGATATATCTTGGTGTGTATATCGCTAACCATCGCTCTTTTAATTATTCGTTAAATTATTCGTAAAAATTCTTACGAATAGAAAAATCTCGATTCGCTTAGGCGGAAGATCAATTGGTTTTCGTATCAAACGTTCCAAGTTAAATTTTTTCTCGACGGAAAGATGATTAAGTAAAGCAAAGAAGCTGATTGTCAAAGAGGCACGACCGTGCGTGGCTACCTTAAAAGAAGAGTCTTCGCGCAAGACCGCGCACGAATGCACGCGTGACACCGAACTCGGAACGAACCGTTTTCCTTCCCCTCGATTCCCCCGTTGAACGACAGAGCGGCCATCTTTCTTCCTTTCCTGACACCCTCCTCGACTACGGGTCGCACCTCGAGTTCCGTGCACGCTCCTTCGCACCGCTATTTCCAATTTTCATTTCTCGGCAAGCTGGCGTGTCCAGCGATTTTCATTTAATTTCCGTTTCCTGTCACATTGCGTACGAAGACGTCCATCATGCGGAAGACAGACGTCGGTTTCGCCTCTTGAATTTCGAGTGAAAAATCGTGGATAATCGATGTCCTACGCGTGGAATGGAAAAGCGAGCAAAGCAAAAGAGCTTTCCATTTTGGAGACACCCCAACGTTCGTTTCTACTCGAATGCGCGATGCTGCGAGTCGCTTTGCGAATTTTAACGAGGATGAAGGAAGCGTCTCTGATTTTGAATCTTGCATTTTGAGTAACCAAGTAAGACGTCCGATGCAACGAAATTATTCTCTAAAGGGTAAAACCACTATATATCGTAGCAACGACAATGGAGTGGTGTAACGATTGGTCATTCGAGGACAGTCGAACCAGTTAACGATTAGTCTTCTTTCGAGATTTCTTTAGTGGCACGATCGGTACCATGGATTTTCGAAGAGAAACGACCTGGACTGTGATCTAGCAGCGTTGCCGAAGAGGAAACGAGAGGAAACACTTTGCTCTCGCCAAATCCGTGTCTCTCCTTTACGAAGGGAAAGAGGCGAGGTGATTTCTCCTGGGAGTGAACTCGCTCTGTTCAGAGCCTGGATCCCTTTTTTTTCCAAAATCGAGCCGAATCTTTACTTGGTATTTGCTCGTCGGTGGAGCGTGCAAAGAAAGGGATTTGTACCGGGGAATTTTAACTCGAAGAAGTCTTCGTTCGCGACTTCTCCTTCTCTACGGCGCACCGATCGAAGCACGCGGTTTTACTCGTCTTATTCGACAAAATTTTCTCAGTCCTTGGGGAGCGACAGTGGACGTTTTCAGTTTGACATTGGTGCTTGAGACCGGTATGCACCATTACCAAGGTTATAAAATAAATGTTATAATTATAACGAAGTTCGTTAAAACGTTCTACCGAAAGATTCGAGTCGACTCGAAATAAAAATATATATCGAAACTATTCGTTTTAAATCGAGAAGAAAAATACGACGTAACCTGCCGGTTTCCTTTTAAATCGAGCCTATACTTAAAGCTACAGGCTTGCGTTATTACGATGGCAAATGGTGGTCGGAAGGGCTGGTACCGAGCACGACTATAAATGTAAATACTTTATGAGAGACACGAGAGGGTGTAAAACTCACTAGGCAGCCCAGATCGGCAAAGGAAGGAAGAAACGTTGTAGGGGGAAGGAACGGTACGATTAAAAGAAAGAACGAACGGACTTTGATGCGAGACTGGAGAGGGTGAACGGTCGCTCCAGGCTCGATATTACGCATGCGCGCAAAGAAAGACGTACGAGAATAATAACGTAATTTTTAATAAATCAATTATTTCTGGAGAGTCGAATAAAATTCAAGGGCGCAAACGAGAAACATCGAGAAACGTCGAGAAACGTAGAATAGCGGAGAATCCAGAGAATGAAAATGCGTCGATAATTCGAATCTTTCAGCGATACTATTTCAATAATTATCGTTTCTTTGCGTTCCCGTTCGATCGAAATCGTTCGAAATAAAATATTTAACGTCGCGTATCTCGACTCTCTATGAACTTTTTAGTCCAAGCTCGTTCGCACTCGATACCGTCTCTGTTGAAATTAGACAACGTGGACTTACGCGTCTCTCTATTCCACGGAACATTTATGTCGTTGAGAATACGTTTGCCCATGGTGCACATTGAAACTTCAGTTACGTTTAGGAAGAAAAAGTAATATTCGCGCGTGGGATAAAGTGGACGCGCGAGTGACGCGAGCATACTCACGTAGCGCAACGTGCGCTCCACTTTCTGCAATTTCGCGTATCGACTTTGCCATCGAAATTCGTAATGTTCCCTAAAAAGGGTATCTCAATTTCGATCGAAATAAAACTTCGTTAAATACGAATTCAGAATCGATAACGATGTTAGAAGTTGTTATTTATTATTAATCGAGTATATTGCCTTTCTTAGAAATTAAACAGCCTCACGAGCCACCTCTTGAATCGATCGATCGATCGAAATATTTCGAATTCTCCTAGGCATTCGTCTCTCCACTCTTGTCAATCCCATGAAAATAAAGATTGGAAGTAACGGGAGTTGGACGATTTTAAACTTTTCGACAGTCGATTTAGCCCACGTATTTATTTCCTTCATCGACACATCCACTGGAGCTTTTGAAACTTTGGACTTCGTTCATCCGTGAATCGATGCTGTCGGGTCTGTCGAAATATTTTATCGCGAGCTCTCGGTATCGAATCAATATCGCGGCCGATACACGTTGAATTTTTCGTCCTCGTTTCGCCCTCCATTTAAGTACTCGAGTACGGAGAGAACGAAAAACCGAAATAGAATATTTCGCGTGCTACGATCGTCAATAAGAACGACTCCGCTTCCTTCTTGAATATTTTTTACAATAATCGCTTTATCATTAGAATACACGGGATTAGAAGACCCGCGAGAAACCTTGCAGAAAATATGCAAATAAAATCGTATAAAATATCATAAAAGTGTTATAAAAAGATACGCCAGTAACGCGCGACAAAACGAAAGCGAAGAATCGATGAGTCGTTTTGCTTTTACAGAAAAAATGAGTGCGTGGAAAAATATCCTAAAGAAAGACCAGTTCTAGGTTCGTTTTCGTCCTACCTACGTCACTCCTTTCGTCCTACTTGAATATCTTTTCGCAGAATAATGACGTACGCAGAGATTTTATCGATATCTTTTTGATATAACGCGCTTCAAAGGCGAGAAGAAAAATCTTAAAGAAATCGAAACTCCGAAAACTCTCTTGCAACTGTCACTGGGTTCCATGTGTCCTCTCGAATATTTTCTCAAAAGTTTATTAATTTTCTTAAAACTTTGCACCGTGGTGCCATCGCAAGTATCGTCAAGGTTCTTTGCAGTTTCACGACGATTCCGCGATAGACAATTAACCTTGGTTTCGTGGTATTCGCGGAACTCCAAAGTCGAATGGCATGACAATCGGAGAGAATTAAAGAGAAATAGCATTGTTCTGTCTCTGAAAAAGAATGAAACTATTCGTTTAGAGAAATCCAACCGTCGTACAAATAGTTCTTCGTTTATGTATTTACAGTCTGAGACAACGACGAACGGAGAAGATCCCGAAATGTAGGGCAAAAAAACACGAGAACACGGAGGGAGGGAAGGCTCGAGAGAATACCATAGTGAGAAAGCTCGAGAGTACAACGCTCTTGCTTCTCTGTATACGCATAACCTATTCATTAATTTTCAGAGGTCCGAAACAAAAGCCTCGGCTGCGTGTTGTTAGCCTCTCTATTTACATTGGAAATTAAGACGTAGGCTAATACAGCTTCGTACCTAAAGAACGAAACAATATCACGAGTGACCTAAATATTCTCGCGATATTGGATTGAAACGGCCGTATTTCGCAGATCGGACAATAAAAAGCGTCGTGACGAGTCGCGCTAAAAACAACGATCGATTTTACGACCATAAAAAGCATCCTGACTCGGCCGTAAGCGAATGCGGAAAGAGCATCTTTTTTTGAGACGCTCTCCGCTTCTTTCGTACCGGCTCTTATCTATCCACTTCGGTTTGTCGAAAGAGAAATATACAAATTTACGTGTCTCTTTTCTCGCTTTACAGCTTTTTTTCTCGAGCGACACCAACGTCGATATCGACAATTTCGTAGTTAGGAAAATCCCCTCGAATTTCGAATTTCATCGAAACTACTTTTCGAGAGTGACGACGAACACTGGAAGGTTGGATCGAGTTGGATTCGTTTTCGGTCGGTCGATCGCGTGTTCTCTCGTATTTTCTATGAGAAATCCTGGTCCTACCACGGACTAGGAAGCACGAAAGGACGTCGTCGAGTCGTCCAATCGGAAAACGACGGGAAGGAAGCTCTATCGGTACGCGCGACATCAAGACAAAGAGGAGAGGAAAAAAGAAAGGAAGTTCGATCGATTTATCAATGAGCGGCTTTCATTCGCGAAGGAAAGGCTCGAGATCAAAGCGGTTATCCGGTCGACGATAAGATCGGATATTCGTTAACGAACGAGATTTCCGTGCCTTTGGAAAGAAAAAAGAAGAAGAAAACTGGCCGATGGCAGTCGATGAAAACGTTCGGCATCGTCAAGTTCGCCTTCGTGGCGGCAGATCGTACAGATCCACCCGTGATGATTCCGATAGAGTCGAGGATCGTTTAGGCAGGATTGGAAAAGGTTCGAAATTGTCTTCTTCAGCGATTTCCAATATCGTTCGAAAACTACGAGCAACGTCTCTTCGGTATCTCCGAAAAGGAAACGGATATTTTCCTGTTCTAATTGGAAGCCCCGAGCAAAGACGCATATTCGGCACGTTCCTTCGAATATTTCGCGAATTCGTTATTAAGGAACTGGCCGTAAAGTTTGTCCTTGTCGAAAAAATACGTTCGAAGGAATGCGAATACCAACGACGAAGAGTCCGATCGAACATCCCCTTTCTTTCATCGTACTTTATCATCCGAGTAGCACTCAAGCGTGCTTTCCATAACAGCGGACGAGAACGTTCCTTAACCCTCTCTGGACCGAATTTTCCTCTTAGCTATAAAAAAAAATTTACATAATGCAGAATCGGTAAATTTCGCGACCGTTTGACGATCTTTTAACGAGAATTTCTTATAATTTTAAAACGCTTCCAAAGAGGCGTTGCAAAATGAAAAGTATCGCGAAGAATTAGGAAAAACGTAGATCGTAAGAAGCAACGAACCTTGATAAAGGCGAGGAACTTGGTCGTTTTGTTAGGATTTCCTGAGAAGTCGTCGAACGCGCCATACTCGCGATCGATATTCGTCGAAGAAAGTGCTACTACTTTTCGAGACGCTTTTAGGAGATGAGTCGACTGATCTCCTAATCGCATAAAGCTTTAAAGCGCGAAAAAGCTTTAAAAA
>JAITYT010000632.1:272555-282564 GCA_025433975.1 Liostenogaster flavolineata | reverse complement strand
AATATGAATTTAGAAAAATAAATAAAGATTTTTTGATTTATAAACAAATTCCCGGTACTTTTTGCCCACAGTAATGTGTATGTGACACAGGGGAAAATGTATTGCGCATTTTTAGGTTGGGGAAAATGTATTGCGCATTTTTAGGTCGCGGAAGAAGTATTGCGCGTTTTAATTAAATTAATTAATTAAATTATTATCGTGTTTTGTGAAGTCATATATTTATCTTTTAACAACCTTTACAAATTGTTTCGGGACGCACAATCGATGGAAATTTTATATATAACGCGCCTTTAGAATGTGCTGATATTAACCTAGGTGCTGACGATGGGAGCACGCACGCGGACTAGATATCAAAGAAATATTAAAGAAATATTCGCATACGAACCGCTGTTAACAAAAACAAAACATTTGAAACACAAAACAGTTTATTCTTAAGAAAAGTCACAGTTTATGGTCGCAAATAAATCTCCGACGGAGATGCTAAATTAATTGTACAGAAGGTGTTGAAGTTACAACTTGTCAGTGACAGTGTAACTTCTAGGATAATCACTCACAATACAATAGATTTGTAAGGTTCAAAAGACATCTCATCATTTCGATAGTTAAACTAGTTTTAATTCTCTAACGCACATTGTTCCGTTGCAAAAAACCGTGGGGAAAAAAGTCAAGCCAGTCAGCATGACTTCTTCGAGGCTTCTCGCCAAATCTCGCGCGCGCTTCAATGACGGAAATTCTCCGAGGTTCATAAAAAAGAAATGGCTTATTACTCAGCTAAGGCAAAAACCGATTCTCCTTAGAATCTGTATTACCAATCGTCGATGAAGTTCGAAGGAGCGGAAACAGACGGTATGTTTCGAATGATAGTTGGCAACGTTATCAATCTTCGGTCGGGTTTTCTAGCGCCATCTAGCGTAACGATCGATCAACTCATCGATTATTTAAATCAATCGCGCGACCGAGTGCAAACGTAGGCGGTCGTCGCCGAACAGTGGCGAGGGACCCGATAAGCGATCGTTACCATTCGTTAACTACCATCAATCACGAGTTTCGTCATTCTTATGTCTTCAACTTTATTGAAAATTATCAGAAAAGATTCCTCGATAAACTTCGTGATTAGCGGCAATTATACAAAAAAAAACTCAATTTTTTTCTTTTCCAAAGTTGTTGCAAACAGACGATAACGGCTTGTTCTATTTGAATTCCACCACGGTCAAACTCAAGCGGTGTGTCTTTTCCAGATTTTCTTTAAGTGAAGTAAATCAATTTTGAATATTAATATATTTTTCCTTTGTTATAATCTGCGCTTGACAGCAGATTAATTCATTAATTGATCAGTGTACATATTGTAAATATATTATTTATATTCTATATTTCCCTTTATTGTAATACCAGTCTCGTCAACACGAAATCGTGCGTACACGCAACGCGTTTCATACTTCAGCGATCCAGCAAAATCGCGTATCACAACCTACGAAATCTAACTGGTAATATTTGCGCAAACGTCACGTGATCTAGCAATCTGAGTTATCTTTTATTCTTATTAGCGAAATACGTTGGTTCATTTATACAATTAAGTACCATCAAGGTACTTCAATGAATCAAGACAACAGTTCGTAAGAAAACCTTACATTTCCTTGCACCCGTTCCTGGTATATATAAATTCTTGTTTATAAAATTATCTCGCGTTTTATGAAATTTCACGCTTAAGCTTTTATGCACAGAAGTGCAAACATTGTAAGCCGTTGTTACATCAAAGTTATAAAGCGAATTAATTATAATAAAATTGTTTCATCTACATGTGTAAGTTTATACTTTTGATTTTCCGCTGCATAAATTTTTTTATATTTAAGAACAAAATTCGGCCAACAGAGGATTGGCACGTTAAGTGCCTTGTCAGTCACCGGTGTCTGTCGCGGTCCGAACGGAAAATGACCAGTGTCGATTAACAATATAAAATTTAAAAAATTACATACTATTAAAAATTTTTAAATGTAAACAAAAAAATTATTGTATGTAATGTATAAAGAAACTTTGTATGTAAGATGAATGTAAACATCATGAAAATGTAACTTTGTATACAAGATGAAGTTAAATAGCGTTAAAGAGTGTTACAAACGTTGCAACTTAAACAGATCTCCGGCCACCAGCATATCGGCGAAATCCGAGATCGCAGACTAAACTGAAAGGAAATCAAAACAGGCTTGCCACTTAATGTGTTAAGCATTCTCTTATTAGTTCTTGATGAGTTCGAATGTTGTTCTAATCAAATTGTATATTATGATCACCGATTAAGTTGTACAGTTATTTATTGCCTTCGTCCCCATTATATTCCTAATGGCCATCGAGCAAGACTGGACATATTTTTGGGGGATATCAACAGTCCGTTGAATTCCTTATAATGAGTCTGTGACAAGACTGTAGTCTGAGACAACAGACCTTCACATTAATTTATTTACTGCCAGGCAAATTTAGACAGTCTTGCTCTGGGCGCCAAGATCAATTGGCATCAATGTAAACTTGTACTGCTAACTACGAGATATCTTGTAGCTGGCAGTTTCGGTACAGATGATTATTATGAGATATCTCGTATTGGCAGTGAATGGATTAACCATGTCCCGACATGCTCATCATTAGCCGCGATACTTATCGCCTTTACTACTAACTACTAGCAGATACTATGCAAAAATGTAATAAGCAGAATAAAAGTTCACTCACCCCACAGTTTCGAAGTTCACATCTACTTCGACTTCTGATCCTCCTCGAACACCTCCCAACTGTCTGTGACATACAGCGAGCTTTCCTTATACATTTAACTGCGGTAATCACTCCTATGCATATGCGTACGCTGGTAATCTTCCTGTTCCCTGCGATTTTTCGCGGTGTCCTTGGCACTACTGACCTCGATTTGCACTACCGTTTGCGCCATTCTGCATATGTTTTTTGTACAGGCGTATTTGAGTAACCGCCCCATTGTTCGTGCATGTCTGAACGGCCATCGACTTCAAAAATCATAGTTGTTGTGCGCGAGCAGTTCTTTGAAAAATCGGCTACTAAATTTCTTTGATATTTTAGGATATTTTCTTATGGTTTTATTATATATAATAATATAATAATAAGCATAAACCGATTAATATATACAATATATAATCGATTACGAAAAAATTGCAAGCCATTTGCGATTATTTGTAACAGAATAAGCAAAACGTCATTCATTTATTTTGATTACAGGCTAGAATTTAATGTCGCTTATAAAGACAATGGCTTTCTACTTTTCTTCTTTCTCTCTTAATCTCGGGATTGTTCCGCTTTTCAGTAGTACAATTCCACATCGTTATTGGTATTCAATTGTGATTAATGAAATAGATTTTCTTTCACGTTCTTTCACGTTAAAAAAGTGTTCGTCTTTTGAACGAGACGGTGTACGAACGGCCATCACTGTATTAACCCTTTGAATGCGAGTATGGCATGCAAAAATGGGAAAGACTTTCGCCATAGACGATACGTAGAGAACTTCGAGAGGCAGGTGACTCTAGCGCTGTCCTTTCTAATCCGTGGAAGGAACTCGAGAATCGTTCGCTCACGAATCGCTTCGTTCCGCTTTCGTTAGCGTCGATCGAGAAAACGAAGAAGGAAGAGACGCGTCAAAATCCCAGCCTTTTCTCGTCATTGATATCTTCCATTCCTACGATCCGTCAGATGCGAGCTCGTGACCTAAACTACGAGGAAACAAACTCGTGACCTAAATTTCTTGGCCGAACACGCGTCGAGGCGAAGTTTCACCGTAGAACAGGCGGGTACGCGCCACGAAATGTCGACGGATAACAAAGACCACGTCGTCTTCGTATGCACGAGCATCGATCATCGAAAACCACGTGGAAACCTCGACTCCTCGCGATGGAATCGTAAAATTGCCATTTGCCACATACGATTCCATCCACTTATCTCGTTTCTACTTCAGTTTCTTTGATTGTAAAATCACTGCTTCCGATTTTGGACGCTTCTTGCGCGTGCGTTTTATTTTATTTCTCTCTCTGTCTCTCCTCCATCTGCATTTCTCCACGAGATTACCGATATTTCTTCGTCGGATGCGCTCTTCTACTTATGGAGATAGTGAACTTTGGTGTACTTTGATATCGTAATATTCGAAGCTCGAACTAAACCCTCTTGATAATTAATTTTAAGATCGACTCCTTTGCTTCATATTCTCTGGCGGTATTCGTGGTGGCGGAAAATAAAGATAAAGAGAAACGAGATTCTATGTCGGATCCGTAGATTCATACGGTGACTCACGGTAGAAACTTCTTATCGTCCTACTTGCGAGAGTAACGATTAAGGTTGGTTTCTCGAGTTTGCGAATCCTTTTTTGTAACGCATAGCTGCAGCGCCCAGATGCAACGAATGCACCCGCATCTTTCATCTTCGTACGTTTACGCGAAATTCGTTTGACGAGTGAGATTATTTGAAAGCCGATAGCTTTCCTACTTTTTACTCCGCCTTCCTAGACAAATCCTTCTTCAATAATTACCTTCGTGAATGGATATCGCGTACCTGCTCGCCTACGATAGAGAGTCATTGTTTCTTTCATTTCATTGATATATTGTGACACATCGCAATTTTACAATGTAAAAGATACAAGAAAATAAATGAAAAGATAAAAGTTGGAGCAAACGCATCTCGCGTGAGTCGTGAAAACAAGGAGAAGATCAATCATCCGCGATCTTGAATATAACCATTCCCCGTCCCTTCCTTCCGTCGCTCTTCTTTCCATCACTTTCGTCGTACCTACACGAATCACGAGAATCTCTATTCCGTGTCGATATTTGTAGCTTTCACCCTTGATCGCGCACCGATGACCACCTGTCGCCGCTGCTACTGGAGGAAAAGCCGATCGAGCCGAAAAGCATCGCCTACGACTGTTTATCACGAAAATGCTACACACGTAACATCTTCTTTTTAAGTCGAGATATTTAAACAAAGAATCTATCGAACAAATTTTAATTGTAATTTTCCCCTCGTCAAAATACACTGAAAAGATCGCGCTGGGACGACAACCATGTCGTCGAAAGTACAAGGAATCCATCATACGGGCACTGAACGCGAGGTAAAAACGATTTGTTCGGAAGAACGATAAGAGAGACACGGAGATGAGAGGAGGATAGAAGAAGAAGAAGGCTAGTGGCCGACTTCCTTTTGACGAAGGAACGAGAAAGGCATCGCATCGTTCCGGTTTTCTCGGTCATGGCTACGGAAGGGGAAGAGAGCAACGTCTCGTCATAATTGGAGACTATGCTCGTTTCTACTTGAATCTCGCCGCGAAGCTTCGATGAGAAATCCTACGAATGCGGATAAAATGTGCGAAACATTTTTGTTTTGCTTGTCCCCCATACGAAAGAAAAAATACTCTTTTAAGATCGAGGAGAGTTCCAGCGCGAGTGATTCGCATCGCACTGATCGCAGTTGCGATTGTGCGAAAATGAGGATTCGAATCTCCGATAATAGAAACGACGGAAAATTTAAATTGCAACGAGGGAAATCGTAGGTCTCTCGCGAGGAATGCCGTGCCGTTCGACTTTGCTTATCGACATAAATATCGGCGCGCGTGAAAGTAGGCAAATTTACCTTCGCGTTCGATAAGAAACGTACCGCGAGTCCTTCATCGAAACTCACTCCTAGCGGGTGGAACAGTTCGATCGATCGCTCAGCGTCTGAATTTAGTCTGGATTCGAAATGCGATTTTCCTCGTGACTTGAAAAATCGAGCGCATCGTAAGACAGAGGAAGGCGATCGAGATGGAGGAGCGTGGAAGGGTTGGATGAGGAGAGGAGGAGGAGAAGATGGAGAAGACGTAGCAGGAGGGGTTTCGAACGACACCGTCTCTTCTTCCTCGTCTTCGACTCCTACCAGTCGCCACGGCACGATGAATACAAAAGTCGTACCTCCGTGAAAAAAAGACAAGGAAGATAATGAAAGGTGTAGAAAAATAAGGAGAGAGTAGAACTCGACGCGTTCGACAGCCGGGCGATTTTTCAGTTGGAAACCGACGCGCACCGCGATCCATCTTCCCGCGTCGTCTCGCGTGAAGAACAGCAGTGAGTCCACGCAGTGCCTCTCGAGAGGATGCGTTGCGCGTCGAGGAAATGAGGATTTCGTTCGGCAATCGCTCGAGACGACGACGATAACGAAATCGCAATTCGACCGAGATCGGTGTTCTCCATTTTGTACGCGCTTACTTTCGTTCGAATCGTGAGTGTCACCGGCAACGCGGACCAACGTCCATGAGAGGAACGCATCGACAAACATGAGGATACGAAGGATTTATCTGTTCGAGTTGGTAAGAATCTTGCGGAGCGTTTTTCATCGAGTCGAGCGCGCTGCTCCGTATTGGAAAGTAATCAGTGCGTGAGAGTATATTTTAAATCTCTCGATATTGGCAAATTATTACGAGAAATACAATGATCGATGCATTATTAAAAGTATTTACGTACCGAGAATGTCGTTGTACGCGTCCGATATGCGCGTTTAACGCACATGGAGTTTCGACAGACAAAACTCGAGAAAAATATTCCGGTTAAAGATAATAAAGGAAATTATTTTAAGGAAGCTATTGCAGAGGGATCTAGGCACATCCACGTCATTGAAAAATAGAATTGAGCAAGGGACGAAACGAAACTCTTGTGATTTGTGAGACCTGCGAACGTTCAATCCGCTACTTCCTTCGCGAGCAACGAGATAAAGTAGAATGACCTTAACCGTGGCCTTGATTCACGCGAGCAACCTGCCACAGGGAAAAGTAATAGAACGTTCCTTCGTATGTTTCTTAATTCCTGGTTTTTTGCCTCCTTTCTTCGCGTAACAAGCTCGCTCTCGCAAACGAAACGAACGCAACATTAACGCAAGAAAGACCGAGATTTAGTACAATATATACCTATATTGCAGTCAAAGTAATTGCTTTTCTAAAAGAATAACTAATGCATAAAGAAATGTATTTACAATTAATTTTTAATGTTATTTTATATTATTTAAAGTTACATAATATGTTATTAGTAAATATTAAATAATAAAGAAAATTTACTTTACTTAGAAAACAAAAATTGTTTTCCTAAAAAATTCAGGGCCCCACTTTATTGACCATAAATACGACAATTTTAAATTTTTTGCTTCGTAAGCTCCACGGGCATATAAGATTCAAATAAATACAAATATTTTCGATAATGACGTTGTCCAATCATTCTTCAAAATTTGGCGACTTTTTGCTTCTATGCACATGCTTCAATATATAGTTATCTATTATTAACAAAAATCCACTGATAACATTATCTGCCATAATATTCCTTTTTGCGAAGCCTGTTGACCCTTTTACATCCTTGAAAATACATGTAGATGATAATCTTCCAGTAATACCACCTCCTTCAAATTTTGACCACACAGTACCATTAGCAGCAAATTCAATCTGCTGAAAGATGTTTTGTTGTTTCTTTATCAGAGCTTTTGAATTTCGGTGAAATGTTTTTTGCAAATGGTAACAGACGTCTTCATTATTGGGTTAACGTCGTTTGCGATACGTTCCTGATAAACGGGTTAACGAGCGTTTGATACATCCGAGTTTATTACTGACGCGCGTGTCGTCTGTCTGTTCGCAATATCTTCAAAGAGCGATCTCACGATTATCCTTCATACGAAAAGCGCAGTTCGTTCCAAGCATGCTGATTTTTTTCATCCTGGAGCGTATAACGGTGATAAAAACAATAACGATGCATTGACGAGTATAAGACCGATCGACTTGAAACATCTGTGATCACATCGAATATGGACAATGCCTTTTTTGCGATAGTTTTAGGTACTACGACATTTTATAAACCAAGCACATCCTTTATTTATTCATCGTTTTGAGAATGAATGGAAGCAAATTTCACTCGTCGTAACAATGATAATCAATAGGGTCAGGCTAATATATTGAAAAAAAATATTCTCAATTTGACACGAGAATACTTTCAAAGAATAAACACGAATCTACTTTCTCCGAGTATTGTCGATCGCGCGCCGAATAACCAGGTAAAACGATTTATAGGAAAATCGTGAAAATAGAAAAGGTAAAATATTACTAATAATGTGTTAAATGCTAGTTGAGAATTTGTATCTTTTCACTTCAAAGCGAGTTCATCGTAGGATAAATCTCGAGACTGTTAAGCGGTTCGAGCGCATCTCGCGCGACCGTTACAATTGTTCTTCACCGAGGAAGTTGCAACGCCGTCCGCCGTCCGCCATCCTTTCTTCGAAATCCCTCGCTCTCAGGATCGATAAAGATATTTCTTTTGTTTCCCCTTAATTAATTCCCCTTCTTTCTTCCTTTTCTCTCTTACTCTATTCTGTCGGCATGTAGTAAGTCTTCGTCGTCGCCGTCGTTTCGTGACACAGTTAACCATATAAAAAAAAGGATGCAAGTCGTTTCGTACCTATCCACCACGGTGATACGATCTACCGAGGGCAGATTTTAATCGGGTTTACTCCTTCTGCCTGCTAATTAGAATGAACCTTTAAACGTTTCGAAATGTAGATTCGATACTCACACTTTGCCTTGAAAAATCGGATAAAAGGTAGCGAAGAACTATTTAAAACGCTTATACTAAATGACGAGTGAATTGGACGTTAATATATTGTATCTGTACTATGAAACAATTTTTAATTTTTTTCGATCGTTCCAATATTTTTATCAACTTCAGCCAAGTTAAAAAGTTGCATTTTTTCCTTTAATTCTCCAGGTACTCATCCTGCTGTCCATGGTCGACGATCGAGCCGAGATGAAGAACCCTGGTGATCCGAATTTCAAAAATCAAGAAAATTCAATCAGCAAAAACATATCTACGACCTTGAAGATCAAAGACGACGATGTAAAGAACAGCACGAATAAAGTACGAGAAATAGTAACGACTGTGAGTACGAAGACTCAGTACAACCTATTACAAAGGACATTATGATGTCTTCAATTTCAAATAAGTTTTATTTATCGATAAGCTTGCTACAATATTTTCTGAGCTAAAAGCAAAACGCCCACTCCCAATCATTTTCAACAAAAAAATCAAAATCACATATCTGGTGGTTCTTATACGATTGAGTCTTGAAACAATATCACGCGTTAGAATAAATGACTTGGAGGCAGCGTGTTTTACTTCGTATTCGTCGAAAGAACGTTTTTCCTTCCTTATCTAATTTTCAAAGTAAATTCTGATGTTTGCATAACGTATAATTTTGCGGGTCGCGAGGATCCAACACGATCATTTCCAAGTTGTACCACACAGAGACGCGGATCTCTTCTCGATACGCGTCTCGCGACAAGGTGCAACGTTCGAACGTCCCAATTCTCAAGTACGCGACGATATAACGATCAAAAGCATCTCTCTATATTCGATTACTACCGTGTAAAACTGCAGGAAGGATCGTCTTTCTGTTCGAAGGCGATGAAAGTCCCGGAGAAACGAGAACAAATAAGCGAGGTAATACCAATAATACGTAGTATGTCACCGCCACAAAAGTTGATTATGGCGACTCTGATTTCAAAGAGAATATCTAATGACAATTCGACTTCTCCACCACTCGAGGAGGTACGATCCCTCTTCAGCAACAGGAACAGAGAAAACGCAACGAGGGAGTTGATGTTGCCGATCAGTATAGACATCGCGAAAATCCTCACCGACGATATTTCAGAGGAAGAGATGATCGAGGAGGACGAGGAAACGGAAGAACTACCGCAGGTAAGTTAGGTGCCTTAGCAGGTGTGTGATTCGTCTTAAAAGAGTAAATACAGATAGAATGAAAGCCTGTCAAAACGGTGGATCTGTACATTGTGAAAAACGTAACGAATTATCGAATTCTTATCGAATTTTCGGATTCAAATGTTAATTCATTTTACTAACCAAATTTTTGAAATGCGATTAACACAGATTTTCGTCGAATAAACTCGAGATCTTCCCATATAATTTTTCATTATACGAGGGTCACTATTTATATTTCT
>JAITYT010000632.1:212817-225309 GCA_025433975.1 Liostenogaster flavolineata | reverse complement strand
GTGGGGGGGGGGGGGGAGATATTACGAAAAGAAGCAATTTCTTCATCGATCGGATTGACGATCGGTTGCCGGAAACGTACGGAAACCGACTGTAAGTGACATCATCGCTGCGTACTATCATTTCCATTATGTCATCGTACCAACGTCCTATCGGATACCTCGAGTCGGTAACACGTATCTTTATGACCGAATTTCACTTTTATCGTTGCCTCGATATTAAGAACCATGTTGTTACCTCGACACGATGCAAACAACGATCGTCTTTTACGATCGCTTTATTGTTTTCGAGCGTATCGATCGATTCTCCATGGAATACGGGAAGAATACTAACCGTCGGATCTTACCGACATCGGTGGTTTTTTTGTCAAATAAATAAATGAAGACGTTATCGCGAGTATTGGAAACGTTGTAAATCGTACCGTTTAGACGTACCCAGCGCGTTGGACGTCGCGACACCTCGGAACGTCGCGTTGCGCATCGCTAAACGCATAATGCCGAGGAACGAGCGGGTTTCCACGAATCTATTCCATGTTGTTACCTCGGTGAAGCACCGAGCGTGAAAGAAAGAAGCCCATGCGTATGCGCGCAGTGGCGTGGAACACGACGATGCGCCTTCAAACTGAGAAGCGCGTTACCGTGAATTTCGTGATACACGTATGCGTTCCTCTCGTATCTACCTTCGATCTATCGAACGAACCGAAGCGAGTATCCTTCGCATCTCTCCGCGTCCTTCAAGATGACTCGTGCCACGAATCACGGATTTTCTTTTTCGCGAGTCCAACTTAAGCGATAGTCTCGCTCGCTTGGCCCGAAGTCGCGATCTTGAGTGCGACTCGTCGTTCGTTCGTTTCTTCTCGTCTCTTCATCGCGTTTCTCTCCCATCGTACTTTTTAGCTCGCTGCCTTTTCTGTTTTCTTCTTCCTTCCACGCTCATCCGCGCAGCTTAACGACTATGTCGTTATCGTACCTCTTGCGTTCGTTCTCTCGTAGTCACGACCTTCGGTCGACGTACCACTCGTAATTAAATCGCTCGGTAATGCGAAGGCGCGATCGGCCCTTCGACGAGTATTATTCCGTTGTCGTATCTTCGCTCGTAGATTCTTTCGTGGATGAACTAATCGGCGATCTCGTTTTTATCGACTTTCAGTACATGGAGCGATGAAAATATTAAAGAGAATAGCGCTTTTTAAACGAATTGATTCGAGTTAGCTGGTTAGCTTTGTTCCAACGATTCACGGTAGAAGAACAATCGAGCGGATCAAAGAGGAGAAGGACAAAGATCGCGATTCGACTGCAAAAACGTCGTTCCTTATCCGATGGAGATTGACGAATCGTTTGGAATGCGTTCGTTCGCTCCTACGCGATACCGAGGAGGAAGGGGTGTAATTTTACAACCGCTCGTAATTAGAGACATTAAGCCGCTTAAGATCCTCCGGTAAACCCTTTGCCTTCCTTCCTATCGTCTCTCCCACTCCGATTCGCTTCCCTCACCTACCACAGTTTCTTCGACCGAAGAAATAACCGTGTACGTCGTATACGTATATATATATATAGTCTCTCTTTGCGCCAGGAGCAGTCATTAGCTTCCATTATTATTTATTACGCGGGAGAAACGAATGGTGGTCGGCCATCCTTTTTACCGGTGTACTTCTCGCATCTCGCCGTGCGCCTCGAAGCCTTTCGTTACGACCAGAAGAACGGAGGAGTGGGAGAGAAGGAGCCGACGAAGGACAAGCTACAAGGAAAATCAATGAACGTTATTAATTTTAATAAGTTTTACGACGAACGGAGCGTCTGTCTTATTTCTACCTCTCCCTCTTTCTCTCTCTCTCTCTTTCCGTCTTCTTGTTCGCTCCGTGCTTATAGGTGCGTGTTCCTAATTTACGCATGCCGACCGACGAGTCACATCGCGATGTATCGTATGAAGTGGAAATGCGCTTCACGAATCGAAACATTACGAATAGCGTTAAAGCGTCGCGATGGTCGCTTCAAAAAGGGCGACGAAAAGCGCCGAAAATCGCGACGACGTCTACGACGAGAACGATGAACCAGCTATGAATCTGATTCACGTCGTCACCGTTGGGACGCCTAGTTTTTCCTCCGATAGATCGGCGATTTCCCTCGCATCTCGCTTGATACCGCGGGGAGCCGCGCGTTCTCTTATAATCGCGCCGACTCTAAACAGGTTTCCAAGCGGCGGCAGAGACCGGGATGAAAAATTCAGCGTAGACAGCATTGAGTTTCTCAGAATCCATGAGCGATCGAACTCGAACTTGAAATTGAAACTGGCCTCTCTCTCTCTCTCTCTTTAATACGTCGATATTTTTTGTACCAGTTCGACGCGCAGAAGACGCGGACGAGAACTCGGTGATACTCCGTTACCATTTGAAACTAGTCAGCGCGAGAACTTTCTCGGATTGACGTATCGCGAGTATTCTCGCGCGTGTCGTAATTCTCGAGAAAGAGCATATTTACGTATTTCAACGAAGAAATGTGATTTTAATGTAGCGATCTCTGTTAACAATCGGTCACGTATTTTGAAAAATAAAACGAGACGAATATTCCTCTATCATCTTGGATTAAACAGAGAAGAAAGCGAGCCGGTCAGGAGTCACGCCCGACGGCGCGCAATGTTCTCGTTAATCAATGAGTATAAAGAAATTTTAAAAATCGTTGATTACGTTTAAAGAACTTGAGAACCAATAGCAAAGTCCATTAGGTACGTCGATTACACGATTACGATTCTTCGAAATTTCTTTGCAAAGACGGATCGGATTTCTATTCGAAACTTCATTGCGCTTGGAAATCGTTGAATCTACGAACATCGTTGCGTTGAACATGATCGATCGCATGATGCCGTTCCTTTCGGCGAAGAGCGCGTGAGAGCCCGCGTTAACGCGTTCGTGACACTACTGTCGGCAATTAGAAAGTCTTAGATTAGATCAGTTTTCCCGTCTCTCGGGGAAGAAGAAACAGTGGCGCCATGATTTTAGTGCATCGACCGACGCAGGTTTTTCGATCGACCAATTCGAATTATATTCGAAAGGACAAAAGAATTTTTTTCATCGTCGACGAGATGAGCTAGTTGAATCGGATTACACCGACCGATTAGTCGAGTATTCTAGGACGCCGTTGCGTTAAAAAGGCAACTCCGAAACAACGCTCTGCATTCTTGAAGGTCTCGACGTTCCGTAGACTGATCGCATTCGGACACGCACGATGATCGTGATTACGCGACCACCAGTGAACTTCATTAAACGTTTATCGCGTTGAAGTATGAATCGCAGGAAATTTTTCGGATTACACGATCGACATTCGGCGCTTATACATTTTTATTTCGCGTACAGAACCGTGCTACGCCTACTTTTATTGCGACGATTGTTATTACAAGGATTAAGAGACTTTCGCCTAGTTTGATCGATTAATACTTTCTCTTGTTCAACCTGTAAAGAATCGAATATCGATTGTCTTCACCGCGAACGAGGCGAACGTCGTCAAACGCGCAACGTAAAAAGCTTCTCTTTTTGCCATTTTCCTCCAACTTTTACTCCGCGAAGGTGCTTCAAAGCGACAAACCTTGAGGATGCATGCAAAGTCAACGTGATGATTTTTTCGTTAACACGTTGAATGCCACGAGAATTTATAAGGAAATCCTCGTCAGGCTACGCGAGTTGCTTAGAAGTGCGCTGGTATTAAAGTATAGGAATGTGAAGAGAACCTGCAGTCTGCAGGACCTGGAAGAGTCTTTGTGCGAATACGGCATAATCTGGTAGAGAAATGGCCAGAAAATTGACTAAACTTGTTGCCACATTTTGTGATACATGCGAAGGACAATCATTTTTATGTTTATCGTGTTTCAATAAAATCCATCAAAATTTTTTGAAAAGAAATATTTAAATACATTAATGATACAGTCCTGTAATAAATAAAAATTAAGTAAATTTTAAATAAATTTTAGGCAATTACTTAAGATAATGTAATTTTTTCAATTTTTACGCTGTCAGTCACCGGTGACTGACGCAACCTGAACGGAAAGTTCAGTATCAATCACTGACGTGGCGCTCAACGTGTTAAGGCTACTTTTATAATTATTGAATCTACCGATGAATATTATAAACGAAAGAAAAACATCTTTAAAGAATCATACCGTTAGCGAGACTTTTCAAATATGCAAAAATTAAGTATGGATGCATAATTACATAAGATCAAGTTCATCCCCCGAGGCGATTGATGTGCGCAGGATTTTTACGTTCGATCTTATGAAATGGCGAAGAAAAAGGAAAATCGATTCGACCGCTTACTACCTTGCAATCGAAGAGTGAAACGTTATTAGAAATTCGTGATACTTCGCGAGCACGTACGTAGCCCATGCGTGTCCGCGCATAACGATCATTCGCGCAATCCGAGATACTCGACATGGCTCTGAAGTCATTGATTACGTTACGCCGATGGCAAGAGCGACGTAACGCGTAAACGTGCAATTATCGGAAGATCGAAACGCGTTAAATCGTATTTTAATTCTAGGGTATTCGAAGTAAAATTAAACGACAGGCGAGACTCTTGAGCGTACTTTCGTTTTTAAAGCGGAGTCAGAGAATGGAATTCGGTGGTTCTTCCAATATTTTGAGAATAGAATATTATACGATATTAAAATACTGTTTTTAATCTTATTAAATTTAAAGCGAATAAAAATCTTCCTTCGAGTGAAAAGTCGCGATCTCGAACGCGGAACGATCGTGCATGTTCGATCTTTTATCAGAACGTTGATCGAAATTCCACTAGGCGTCTGGTTATGAAAGTACCTACCGCGGGAGCCGAGAATCAAGATGTCGGATATGTTTTTAAAGCGTCTCCAATCTGAGCGAGCATCTTTCATTGGTGGGGCGTTCGATCCTCGTAGGGCGAGAGAAGGCAGAAGGCTTAGGTTAGGAGGAAGGAAGAGGTCTTTCAGTAGGCACTCATGCCAACTTCGTTGATATGTACGAAAAAGGTAATACGCTTCGTGCCTCGAGCGAGAGATAAATCGTTCCTACGTCGATGTATCTTTACCCACGAAGGGAAGTAGCCGCTTCCAGGCGTTTCTTTCTCACTCGATGCTATTTCCATTGTCGTGCTCGCCACGCTTGACGTTGCGCCAGCTTCGAACCGTCGCGAATTAAAAGATGAAAGATTAACTTCGAAATAAAACGATAAAGGTTTCTGAAGCGAAGAGAGGCGAGTCGATGCCATTAACGCGTCATCTTCGTCGTCGTTGTCGTCGTCACCATCAACGATATCCTCCTACAGGCATGGAAGCTGCGTATCGATATTCGCTCGATTGTTAAGCATACGCGTAAGTGTGCATAAACGAGGTCGAATCGGGTGTGCTACGGCGCATGAGTGGAACGACTCTTTCAAACGCGATAGTCGACGTACGATTCGACGATAATGCAGATGGAAACCTAACGAAACGACTCGATACTTTGCGTACGGTGATAATTGTATCGCCATGCGACGTTCGTCTTTGGCAATCCGTTTTCGAGAATTTTCTCGGGTCCGGTTTTCGCAACTTGATGCCACACGTTTCGAAAGGCATGTAGCACCCCAGTAACGGTCATTCTTACGAAAACGATACAATACCGAACCAATCGTACAACGTCTACAATTTTTACTCTCGGAAAAAATCCAAGGGACACTCCGATGTTCCCTTGGAGGAAGGGAGAAACGATCTCTCTTCTACGATTGGTCCGGCGTCGACTTCGTCAAAACGTATAAAACGACACGGTCAAGAGACACTTTACGACGCTACAAGACACTTATTTATACGAGATACTACGCGAAAGATCGTGCTCAGAAAAATCGTCAGTCGTCATACGAACATTAGTCGCGAGTTCATCGTCGTAAAATATTCGCGAAAATATTCCGATTTATATTTCGAGCGATATCAAAAGAGCAATCGTGCTCTAACTGTTGTACATATTCGAAGTATATCGAGGAGAAATCATGCTCCAACAACATTCTTGCGCAGAGAATAATTGTTACAATAAACCGTAGTAGTTATCATCCAGTGTCTTCGGTTCACCTTGGCAAACCGTTGACTTCGGTCATTCCCCAATCAACCTCGTGAACATTAATTTGATCGCGGGGTAACGAAAGTCGCGCACGCTCTCGCGCAATTCTTTCTAATCGTCTTCTTCCTCTTCCTTTTCTATCATATGCTTGTACATACGGTCGGGTCATTGCATCTTTAATTTTTTAAGGAATGAACCTACGTATCTATCTTTCGCCCGTAAATCTAAAATCTGACTGACACTCTCTCTCTCTCTCTCTATCTATCTTCATCTCCCGCTCATTCGATTTCTTGGTACGACGGTGGGCGTTCGATCGTTATTCAGCACCTTGCCGGAGGTCTTACCTTGCACCGAAGAATCACGAGTTGTCCGCTATGTATGCGTATGTATTTACCTACAGCGTGGTCAGAAATCATTGGTACGATTTTGTTCGCTCGTGTCGACGCATCGACTGACATGTTAAATTTTTTAGCACGAAAGTCCTTTGGGAAATGAATAAAATCAATTTCATTCGCGTACGTACGATGATTCGTCCATCTGTTCGAGCCGCGTCCGTTTTAACGCTCGTCTTTGGTAGCCTGATGTCAAGATTTCAAATTTTATGACGTATGGTAGTTACGACAGCGACGGCAACAACGAGGACAATTAAACCGTTTATTTTAAAAGTGTAAACTTTTGTTTACTAACTAGTTAATATTTAATATTTTAGAAAATGTCAATGCTTTGTTCGATTTAAAATTGGCCGATAAAAGAAATTACATAGCCATTGATTATGAAAGTGATGTAAGCCCAATTTTCATAGACAGTTCATTTTGTACTTAGAAAAATGTAAAGAAAATAACTTAAGTTCAGTTAATGAATGGACATACAGGAAAATTTTTAATCGAGATTTCAAGTTACATTTTCATTTGCCACGTAAAGATATCTGTGCAAGATGCAATTTCTTGGACATGGAGATTCAGACAACAACTGATGACGAACAAAAAATGGCTCTTATACAAAGCCATGGCGTTCACTTGAAAAATGCAAAATTTACAAATGACATTGATGTGGTTGAATCTTATCCAGTTTTTGGAAAATAACATTTAAGTAATTGATCAACAATTTTTGTTCTTCGAGCATTCGTATCTTTCAAACGATACAGATTTTGGTATCATAGAAATTGTATCACGAAAAATGAATTTCCTGTACATACCATAGGATTATTATGATGTAATAAAACAATGTAGACAATATAATACATTTATTTTACACGAAATGAAACGAGAGAATTTCGTTTCAACAAAAAATCTATAAAACGCAATTAAAAAATAGGTAAAAAGAAATACGAATGAAAAAAGGGTAAATTAGTTGAAAATATGTTGGATGAGGTTTTGCAGAAAGTGTACCGTATACTATTTTATATAAAACGTCGATGAAGGACATAGAACTTGAGACTTTAGATTTATCACCTATATGTCGAGGAACACTGCCAAAAAAATCACCCTGGCGCCTTTGTATCACGATGCCAGGCCTATTATATACGTAAAATATAAGGATATGGATCAGTTATTACCTTATATACCTTCTGGGCATCATGAATATTTCAAAACGCTGCCACATGAAGAGTATAAATAAATAATACCAATATCTTATGTTAAGTTTAACTATGTTTATAAATATAATTAACGTTAAAAATAAAAAATGCTACTTCTATTTTATTTGTTATTATTATTTACATACAAAATCGGGTTAATACGAAATACATTTTAAGTGATATTTAATTTTTCATAATTGAAATTAAATGATTTTTAAAATTGACTAATTATGAAAGTGGTGTACGTCCATTTGCAGTCCATTATTTTAGTTAAGTTCATCTAAAAGAAATTTATATAATCAAATTACCTATTGATAAATTACTAAAAATATTGCTAGACTTGATTATAATTAACCTATTTTTTAGTTAGCAAATATGATAACCTTTAATTCTCTCGAAACAACAGAAAATGGACTTACGCCACTTTCAAAATAGACAGTCCAATTAATTGCTTGGCGTATCTTAAGTACTTACACGTGATCCTTTCCTTAGTTTATTTTAACTATCTTGGGGAAAAAACGAACGAAATACGTTTTTCATGGATGACTAATCGACTTCGCTCTTTCTCCAAAGGGAATACCGGAAGAGAAAAGCAGATTAAAATATCGAAACTTTGCTAGAACTTTCTTCGAACGATCGAGTGAAATGGAAGTCGATCGTAGCGCTCGGTCGACTTGGTCTTTGGCAACGATTATCTAGTGCATCGTCACAATTCATCTCCCTTCTTATTCCCCCCTTCCCGCCTTCCTACCGTCATTCCTTCTTCCAGGGTTGTCGTTTCATTCGATTGCGCTCATTAAACGCGGGTACACTGTGTTGTTTCGCGATTCGAGCGGTATAGCTCGTTATTTTACCGCGAAACGCTTCTCGTACGCTCTCAATATCATGCTACCGAGATCTAGAACGCGCTTGTTTTCTCTTGGTCGCTCGTTCGACGTTTCTCTCTCTCTCTTTCTCCTCTCCCTCTTTCGATCGATCGATCGATCGATCGAAGTAAGAGGAAAGAAGAGGGTAAAGGAGAATCGAGGAAGGACGCATAACGCGGGCATAGATGCGCCAAGCGAGGCGACGCAGAAGGAACTCGCCGAGGACGAAGAAACCGCGCGCAGATCCGATCGTAAGAACGAAGATGTAGGAGAAGCAGGAGGAGGAGGAGGAGGAGGAGGAGAGGAAAGAAGGAGAATGAGGAGCAAAACGTTAGAGAAGAGGAGGATAACATCTCGTTAGACTAGTCTAGCAGGCTGCTGCTGTTGCTGCCGCTGCTGTTACCGCTGCCGTTGCTGCCGTTGCCGTTGCTGCTGCTCTTACTGCTTGTGGGGTTCTCTCGCCCTTGGCTTCTTGCTTTACGCTCGAGATCGATCATCTACTACGCATCTACACTGTCGTTTCGTGCCTACAACGTCCCACCACCTTCGTTTTCTTTCCAGCCAACGTCGCCATTTCAACTTCGACGAATAGCTCGAACTCCGGGGGACTCGTTCCTGGGAAATCGTTTCCTGTGTTGTTCTGCGTCCGCGACATCGACTCGTTCTTACGTGACTGGATCTCTCTCTCTCTCTCTCTCTCGTTTCGTATATAATTTTGGTCGTCAGTTTTCACGGTTGTTTCTATCGGTCTCCATCGTCACATCGATCGATTTTTGTTTTATAGTTTCGCAAATTTCTTCTTGTTGTTGACTCGGGCGCGCTTCGCGATAACTGAATCACGAAGGCGTATTTATAACGACACGAGAGACTGTTCGTTGCAAAACGTGACCGAGAAAAGTAGACGGACGAATGTCTATGGCTTCCACGCGTTTTGTAGCTAACCTTTGAGTTACGATCGCAGGAACGCGACACGAAACGGCCGTGTAGGAGTCGTGCCGAACGACACGGGGTGCCCCGAATTACCGTTTCTTCTTCCACGCATACGCCCCAAGCCCTTCGCCATTCCGAGTTTATCCTGGCGATAAAGGAAAACGAGTGACTCGATGATCTCGATATCGTCGTTCTTCGCGTCGTCGAACAAACTTGACTATCGAAATAAACAGCGTGGTTATCACGGAGCGCCGCGCAGCTACTTGGTATCATCGACGTACATTTTCATGTTTTGCGAAAGAAATCTATAATGAGCTGCTGCTTTTAACGAATACGAGTGTGCTATTTATGTCAAATTACGTTGGCATTCGCACGATTTCGCCCGTATAAAGAAACGATACTGGAGACGTTGAAACGAGCATCGAATGTTGCGTTTGGTTGTTGCTTGGATAATGTCTATCTTCGAGCGTAGCGTAGGCGTAAGTGTCGATTTTAACCATCCAGCGAACGTCGTATCTCCGCGAAGCTTATTAGCTACACCGTTTTCTACCGATCGTTTCGTTATACCTACGAAGCGGTCGTAGCTATCGGCGCTACCTATCGATTTCGCACCCTCTTAAATCGCTGCTGATAAACGAAAGTAGAACTCACATGGTAATATTGTATCGTAAGGCCATTGGAAGAAAAAAATTATAAAAGCGAAGTTAAAGCTCGTGAGAAGGATGAATTGAATCGCGAATGAATCACGACGAACCGCCGATTTCGAAGGAATTCGTATCTTAACGAAAGAAAAAGGGAGAGAAGTACGAGTCTTTTGATCGTAAACGCTTTCTCACGACAGCATTGTCGAATTCATGGCACGATTCTTCGTGAACGCTAAGGTACAAAGATGCTCGTCCGAAGGTTTTAAGGAAGGAAAAAAGGAAGAAGAATCGCGCGAGAGCATCAAAGGGGAGATGAAATGGAGTGACAGAAGGAAAGAGAGAGACAATGAGTTTGAACGGAGCACCTTCGAGTAGAACCTGTAAGTAGGGAAGATTGGTGGATCTTCGATATGGTAGCGAGCTCGGTTCAATACCACGAAAGGCCCTCTATCATCGAATCCAATTTACTGAACAGAACGAGGTGATTACATCGGTACGAACGCGTTGGTCGTCATCATTGTCGTTTCTTTTAGTTTTGTTCTCGTTCTTACCATCTCTCGTAGCCGTTTTCTTTTTCTTCTTCTTCTTCTTCTTCTTCTTCTTCTTCGTCGACTCTTCCCTTCGAATCGACGTCGTCTCGTTAAGACTCGAGGTTACAAGTTATGTCTATCATATCGTTTAGCCGTTGGTCCGAGTCCTATCTTCGTAGGAAGAACTTGTAGACGACTGTTCGTCCGTGCGGTAACAATGTCGCAGACACGAGTCGATGGATCTACCGATGGATAAGAACGACCAAGAGTAACCAAATACAGAGTTAACGAGGAAGCAGCGCCAGCTACCACGTCGATAGTGTCTCGTAACGATCGATTAAATCATCGACACGTTGGCTCGCTCCTATACGCGAATCGATTCTTCGAAGGCAATGGCGAATTGTCATCTTCGTATTCGCGTTCTATGAATCGTTAAACCTTTGCACTCGAGAGGTGCCTCTCACTCGTTACACGACTCGAGAGACGCCTCTCAGGCGTCATAGCGTTTTATGTGGCTATTAGTCTAGAGAACTAGAGAAAAGAAAACTTCTTTAGGAATGAAAATCTGCTTGATTAATTCCTAAATTCTCCATAAACTAGTAAAAAAACAGAAGAATGAAAAGTCAGTTAAACACTTACAATTTATAAAAATTTTAACAGACCAGTGAAAGGAGATTTTCGACAATCGCGAGACGAAGCTTCGACGTCGAGCTCTAATTCTGAAGAAATCAGCCTAAATGTGATTCTCACAAGCTCAAAAAGGGGTTGTAAGGTTTGTTCCTATCGAAAAAAAACCAGGTAGAAGAGGCGAAACAGTCGACTATGCGATACATGACCAGATAAACCAAGGATGTACCATGGTGAATGTTTCGTAAATTATCACACCAAACAAAAATACAGAGTCTGACGGTACAAAATTCTATTTGTAAAAGTATAAATATAATTAATATATTAAAATATAACGTTTTTGTAAGTTAATTTCTATATAAACCTGTAAAACACTCGTTACGTATGCGAAAAAGTCGTTGACCGCAAAGGGTTAAAGATACAATAAAGGAAAAGTGCGCTCCGTGGCGATGTTTACCGAGGAAAGAAAATATTCGTCGAACAGTTTTCGCGATAATTACGTCTTTCTTCTTCATCAACCAGGATTTCTCTGGTTAGTGACTTAGCACGTTCGATTCCAGGCTTCTTGAATAGAATCGCGAGAACAAGAAGAGAGGGAGAGAGAGAGAAAGAGGAAACGAAGGGAAGGGAAAGATAGGTTAGAGAAGAGCAACACGTTGTCTCGTGGTCCACTGTGCGAGAACGTGACATAACCGAGATGCTCGGACATCGAATGTATCCTGCATTTTAAACACAGTCCACGAGGAATTTCTGTCGATTCTCAGTGAACTCTTCTCATTGTTGGCCGCGAGTCTTCCAGAATTCGAAGATCGGATTTGCAAATCTTGGCACGTATTGTCGTTGCGATGTTCTCCAGACGTTATCGACTCGATTAAAATCCTAATTTCAGAGGGCGCTTTAGCAGAAGCGGAAGAAAGAGACGAAAGCGTCTCTGAACGGAAGATAGATGTTTTATCGATATTTTTAGTAACGCAGAATATCGAATGGACATTCTTCTTGCGAAACTGGAAGACGTAGAAACTGAAGAAGAGAAAACAAAGTCAACCGGTGAATAAAACCTTCGATATCCTTGCGAGGAAATCATTCTTGATTCTTTGCTCGTTCGAGAATATTCGATAAAAGAGAACGCGTGGCAGCACCGGGATTTCCTTAGGTTGAAAGGAAAAGACGAAGAAATGGAGAAAAGAAGGCGAAACAAGATCTAAGGTAAAAGGAGGAGAAGGATAAACGGAAGCGCAGTGAAACGAGTAGAAACTAGCAGGGGGATAG
>JAITYT010000632.1:200764-212733 GCA_025433975.1 Liostenogaster flavolineata | reverse complement strand
AGAGAGAGAGAGAGAGAGAAAGGAAATTCCTTCTTCGCTACCTTCCCTTATCGAGCGGTTAGGTTTTACTTGGACGTCGCTATCTACTTTCATCGGTGAAGTTCTCGATAGGGACGAGTCGTAGTCGTCGTCAGGATACGCTCGCATTGCGAGCAAGTTACTATTCGACCTTTTTGCTGCTGAATTTATAGCACGATGAACATCAGTTCGTGCCTGAGGGATTTCCAGGTACGGAGTTAAACCGATCTCGCGTACCTTCCTCTCTGTTTCTCAGATTTTCTTGCGCATTTTCGCGCGTCCATCGTAGTAGTTGCGAGAATTTTATTGACCCGGGAATTTGTCATATCTTTCGAGTTCGATGTTATTCACGTAGTTCGTTTCATATTTTAAATACAACGACTGAAGATCGAATTTGTAAAATGCAAGTTCGAAATGCGCTCGTCATCGGATTTATCGCGCTTTCGAAAGCTGGTTTATCGAGTCTTTCGCTGCGTAGGTGTAGCACCTGTCTTCGCGATCATCGTAAGGGAAAAAGTCGAATTGTTTTAACTTTTTTTTTGGTTTACTCTTTTCTCGATATTTTACGAGGCCGAGAATGTCGTCGTAATTAATCTAGACTCGACCGTAAAACCGTCGTACACTCGTTCTAAATAACATTGACTCGCGAAATCAATAAGTAAAAACGACGGGAATCAATTTTCCGCGAATATAAAAATCTACCGATCTATTTCGAATTTTCCTTTAATTTCTTTCTTTATTCTTTTTCTCTCTGTCTTCCCCTTACTCTCGCAGTATCATGTAGCACTTTCTCGATCGCTAACGATATCGATCATCTTGTTCGTACTTCGGTCTTATTTATGATAACCTCGTACTTTTTTAATATAATAATTTAGTATGTCGATGGCAGATCTAGGTCGGACAGGTATCGACGGTTAACGATGCATGTTCTTGTATAAAAAGTATTGGAAATAGGTTAATAAAAAGTAATATATAATTTCTTTTTATAACGCGCTTTATTATACGGTTCGTAAGAACGTCTTATCTGTTTGAAAGACTAGCTAGAAGTCAAGGGAGTCACCCGAAGAAAAGGCATTTGGATGCCATTTAGAAAGGCGGCCTCTTCTTCGCTATCAATAGTGTTTCTTAACGCATGATTTGTTTTTTCTTTTTGCATTATATTACTTTATTTAAAATGATCCAAAAAAAAGAAACTCGAAATTTCATGAGATTCGTTCAGTTTAACGAAAATTGGCGGTAGACTGTTTTTAAAGTCGGTCGATAAGTCAACGAGAAACAGCCTTGTGATTCGACGAATTGGTGTTGAGTCATTTACATTCAATACGCCGTACGGTGGGAAAAAGTAGCAAAAAGCTTACATAATTGAAAAATAAAATTTCGAATTTAGAAATTTTAACTATTGGGATCGATAGCCAAACGTTTAGCGTGTTTAAATGTCAAAGGAAAAAAGTTTAGCTTTAATATCTTCAAAGCTGTTTGACGTCAAAGTTGACCTTTCTTTCAAATGTACCGTAAAAAAGGGAAAAAACTTGTTTACTTCTGGGTCGAATAACTTCGAGACAAAATATCTGATTTTAATCTCTTAAGCTCGGCGCGCCTGTTCGCGGATGACACAAAAACCGATATTGTCAGGAAATGTGGTTTAGGCGAAACAAATGAGAAATAAAGCAAAAAACGTATAATACCGTCCAAAATCATGATATTCGCGAATGCCTTTATAGTTGCGTACCGCTCAAATTGATGCTTTCATAAAACTCACTGCAGTGGTGTATTGTGGTAAAAGGTTAATTCTGTGACATACAAATGATTTCTTGAAATTTCTAGATCTAGTTTCTATAAGGTTAATACCCAAAATTACATTTCGTTTAATAATTCTGAAAAGACAACAGTGCGTTTTGGGTGATATCCATTTTTTTAGTTTACGATGTCATTTATCGCAATCTATTTCGTAAACTTCGCTAGTCCCGTTCGAACATTGCGTGTTTACAGCACAAGACTAAACCTTCATGGTTCTGATAAAAAAAGAGAAATTAAAAATAAAAATAGCTAAATCTGGTAAACATTACTTAATTAAAGATGCCTCTAACGTTATAAATTAGGATAATTCAGACTGCGAGATGGAGAACGATATACAGTCAACCGACAAATTTTAGTCCGGTTATCAATAAAAGAAAACGTAATGTTGGACTAACGGACAGTAGACGTACTATTGACTTCGATTTTCTGTAGCAAAACAACTAGTTTGTAGAAAATCTATTTAAATATTTACCATCATTAAATCATTGATAAAACTCCGAAAACAGTTGCTAAAAATATTTCACAACTAAAACCATCTCCAATTTATATTGGAGTTCTAATTATAGAACCTTTATTGGAACTGTTAAAAGAAACGGTGGATTAGAAATACACATTAAAATACTTACAAAACAAAATTGAGGTAAAAATTCAAACCGATACAACCGATGCTTACAGTAAAATAGTTCTAGCTTTAAAGGATAAAAGCGCTAACTATCACACGTACCAAATGAAGAAGGATAAAAGCTTCAAAGTAGTACTAAGAGGAATGCAGTCTAAAAACAAGGTACAACGAATGATTTATGAGCTATAGGAACTGAATCATATAGTTAGACAAATTAATAACATCGTTAAATATGAAACAGAATTGCCATAACCACTATTCTTTATTGTGTCGGAGCTAAGGGAAAATAATAAAGACAATAACAAATAACAAGAAATAACACGGATTTTTTCAAATCATTAGAAAATAAATTCCAGGCAGCTGGAGATTATAACGCCAAACACGAGCTATAGGTATCCAAAACAATGTATTACACAAAAAAGCCTTATTAAACAGCACTCTATTATTGAGCAAGTGCGCAGGCTTACAGACAAGATCAGTGAAGTTCTCGAACGGAAAAAATACTACATTATTATTTTTCTGAACATTGAAAAAGCATTTAACAAAGTTTGGCATGATGGTGTACCATATAAAAGAAAAAGGAAGTTTTTCATAGCCCACTATCATTTAATAAAATCATATTTTGAACACAGCACCTTTATAGTTAAAGTGCGGGATAGTATGTCTGATATCTGCAGGATCAGTGCTGGTGTTTCTCAAGGTAGTGTCTGGAACCCATTCTTTACACTCTATATATATAAACCACTGTTTTCAGGGTCTCTAATTACAAATCTAATGTTAACGTTAACGTAAACAAAATACCGGATTCAATATAGCGTAAGATAATGTGAAATACGCATAGTACACGAATAAAAATTAGTATACTATTGTTTTCGAGATCGTTGAATACAATATTACAGGCAATATGACGAACAATTTTACATGAAAAATATTATTGTTTTACATTTTTATTATTTTCTATTATTTTTATTTGTATCTTGCAAATTATAATAAATAATGTTAGTGTAAACACTTTGTTCACATTTCCGTCCACCATATCAAATCCGCAATTTTGTTTACGGTAATTTCATATTTCTTGGATTTGTAATCAGCAGCCTTGAAAACTGTAGTGTACCAATTTTTATTAAAATCGAAAATCGTTTAGTATTTTTAGCTAACTTTTCAGCGTTTTGTCCCTCTGTGTATCTAGATTTTTTCAAGAGTATAAGATAAGAGTATGTATCAAAGTTATCGTTTCGATGAAAATGCTCATTTATATATTGTTAACATTCCTTCGGTCGATGGGTTTCCCTCCTACCAGTCATTTTGCAAGACGACGTTTATCGAACGAACAAGGCGTTTCTACTTTCTTCGTGTCGCAATTACGTACGAAATGTTAAAGTTTCTTCTCGTCAAACGTTATCGATGATCAATGACATTCCAACGACGAAGTCTATCGAGCACGAGAGCGCAACATTTTCCTTAAACGACAATGACGACGATTAGAAACCGAGGGGTCGATCTCGGCGGTGTGCAACTCGCGTGAGGTTTTTTGCACTGGCCGAGACCGCAACAAGAAACTCTATTCACGCGACTACCGAGACGATATCATTTCCAAGGTGGACGTCCATGGCGTCGTTTACGCCGTTGGAACTCAAAGCGAAGTTGGCAAAGTCGATACAATGCATCCTCCGCCGATGCAAGAATCTTGCCTTAACGAGTGAAATTTACTCGAGAAAAGCGAGCCGTGCGCGTTCGACCTGGAGACGCTTTGGTAAAAGTTTGCTAACCTTTCGCGATCGCTCTTAAAGGCTCTGTCGTTAGCGCGTTGCCTTAGTACGAAAAATCTCAAGAAATAGAGAAGAGAAGAGGAGCGAGAATAGGAAGAAGGAACGGTACGATCCTCCTCTATCGGATGTATTCTAGTACATTGAATTAGGATCTGGTGTACTATCAGCGGCTTGGTCTAAGCTGTTCTACGTTGTTCCTCCGCTTCGTAGAATTATATCGAGCGGGGACTCGTGTTACTCCGAGAAACAGGAATTTGCGCTTAAGGTACGTGCGAAAGTGGATCTCGCCGCTTTCAACGTCGTTCCTCGTTGCGCCCTTTTCCAAGGGTAGGGAAAGGTTCTCTACGACTTTGAAACTTCATCCGGACGTTGTCGCAGATTACGTCTTTACGAGGATTTTTACGATATTTTTATCGGTTCGCTGTTTCTTTCTTTCCACGCGTGATTCATAATTAATTACCCAGTAGCTGGAAAGTAATTCCGATTGCTTTCGAGCCGCGTTGTAACCTTCGTTCAAACGAGATGTGGAAATCAGCCAGATCAGATTGAAATAGGACAGTCAATTTTTCATCGATTCGATGCTGAAAAAATGAAGAAGAAGGTGGAATTTCCCGACGAGATCTGCTCGAAAAAAGAAAAAGATTACAGGGTTTTCAAGGTATACCGTGATTGGTTTATAAATTATTTCGATCTCTCTCTCTCTCTCTCTCTCTCTCTCTCTCTCTCTCTCTCTCGTTGAAGCACCGTGTGAGGAAGGCGGTTTTTTTTTCTTGATAATAATAGCGTAACGAATACCGGTTTGTCCGTCCGCCGGTAGCAGAATGCGCGTGATTAACGATTATCTCCGCGTTAATGGATCACCGAGATCGTTTCCGCGACTATATGTCATATCGTGCTCGTCTACCTACGAGCATCGAAGCATAAATTCCGTCTATCGGTAAGCGTGTTCGAGAAAAACGGCGACACAAACGAGTTCGAGGTAACGTCGAATATCCAGACTCACAGGAGCGAATATGCGTGTCTGTCTCCTTTTCCCGGGACTAAATATCTCCCTTCAAACCGATAGAAAGAAGCGAAAAAGGTCTCGACGCTTTTTCCGTGATTTTGGTGATCCTTTCTCAATCTCTCCCAGATATGAAATATTTCAATTTATATCAAATATCTCAAGTATCGAAATATTTTCGCATTTCGCTAGCCCGTCGATCGCGCGAATCGGTCAATTTCTTATGCTTCTATAAGTTCGAGTTGGAAAAGTAGGTCTGGATAATTATCGCGACTCGCGATTACATGTGACTTTTTCTATCTTGGCGGCGACTTCTCGACCGCTAGAAATTCGTAGGCGTTGCACGTATGGCCGCATAAACGCTCGCTTTCCTTTCGGTACGTCGAGGAGAAGAGACGAGAGAGAGAGAGAGAGACAGAGACGACAGGATGGCCGATTACCTCGGTGCGTCGGTGAAAGTGGCCCGGCTCGTCAGTCTGTTGAACGACGCGCGTCTTCCCTCGAGACGGAGAAAACTGTACGAAAAACGATAGTATAGAAAGAAGAAAATACGATCGATTTTACGGACTGCGCGTACGTAGTCGGGTGGATGTAATTCTTGTTTCGGATCCTGCCGTTGACGCCCGTTAATATCGTTTTAACTACAGTTTGACTCGGAAAAAGCCGGTCCTAAGCGATGCGTCCGAATTGTCAGGAAAAGAGCCGAAGTGGATTGCAGTAAATCCCGAATAAGTAATAACAATATGATTAATTAATAGCGAAATACAAATAAATTAAATCATAATTAAATATTAAAGCATAAAAAACAAAAGATAAATAAACTATTTTATTGAAAAATACTCTCAAGTACTCCTCTGACAGGCACTGGCAAAGTTTGGCGTTGTACTCGAAGTGTGTCTCTCAGGCGTACCAACAACATTGCATAGCTAGCTAAAAAAAGTCCAAGCTGTTGGAAGCTTTAGGTGAGAAAAAGTCTAAATGCAAAGAGTTAACAATGCTGCATGGTATGATACTAGAATACAAGATCCCATTTATACTTGGCCCGCGATTAAGACCACGAGTCAGACTTGTCAAAATAGTGCAAGGGGTTAAAACGCAGCAGTGAAGTAAAAGAAAGCTGGACCAAGTCGAGAGCTAGGAAGGAACCCGTTACGACTCGACTAGCGTGACTACGAACTGGTTTGGTCGTCGCCCAGGGGCCGGCCGGCCGGACCCTTGACACTGACATCCTTCAAGGTTCCTCCCGGGATCGAGTCTCGCATTGCCCGAGGGCTGTTCCGACGTTGACGGCGTGGACGTAGTCGTCGGTGCCGTTCGGGCCGTGACATTGACTTCGAAAGACGGAAACCTCGTGAATATGGTAATCTTCTCGTTTCGCCCTACGATCGACCGTTCGATCTAGCTACGCGCGTTCTTCCCGTCTTGAATTTTGACGGACGATAGAAAAGGAAAAGAAGCTACGAACGTTAAACGGGGACGTACGATGTATACTCGTATACGTAGACGCGTGGGATAGCTCATTAGGTACGACCATCTCTCGAACTTGTCTTGGATTTACACGCGAGCGTTGGTACGAAGGACGCAACGACGGTCGTCATTCTTTCTCTAGGCGTTCATCGTGCGCGTAGAACATCGTGCATTACAAGAGAGAGATCCTTGCTACACCTATGACCCTCGAACGATGTTAGCTCGTGTCTTACGTGCGAGGACGGTCGGCCGGGCTCCCGCTATAATTCGAGCCGGTCGTAGCTGGGGCTCTTTTCTTCTTCTTCTCTCTCTCTCTCTCGTTCTCTATACGAAGCGGGGAGGGGAATAGAGGGGAAACGGATGACCGCTCCTAGAAAATAAGCGACGTGCTACATGGGAGCTCGTTACCGCGAGAAAGAGACACGCGCGCGCACCTTGTCTCTCGCTTTCCTCCCGCTGAAGGAGGCCGGAGGAGGCGGTAGAGGTGATAGAGGCTGCGGGATAAGCGGGATAACTGCTAAGAGCGTGGCTACGCGAACGAAGAAGGCTCGGGCTCGGTCTCTCGGCCTTTCACGATCTCTCCTTTAGATTTATTGGCACGGCGGAAAAGGACCCCGACTCGACTCTCTCGGTACTTCTAGCCTCGAAGAAGACGCTACGAGGTTGGTACGCTGTGAAAGCTCCGTTCTCTCACGACTCTTTTCTCTCCTTCTGCGTCGATCCTCCGTGGATTTCTTCATGGAATTAAGTTCGCGTCGCGCTAGTCCTTGCCCGCGCGAACAAAATTTCTTTTCGGGATAGGTACGTTCCGTCGAAGACACGAAGTTTGCAATTTTAGAACTACGATTATGCCTCTTCGATTGCAGGAAGGAGAGTAAGAAATTAAAACGAAGCTTTAGCAGCGGTGGTACGTTGCCGTGTATGTCCGATGTATTTCGACTCGTTTGCACGAAGATAAATTTACCGGTTTATAGAAAAAAATGAGGAATATCGTTCGATGGAACTGCAAGTACACGTAGCCACATCCCGTAACTCTCGCGTGTCCGACATCGCATAACTTAAAACGTCCGTCGTTCCGTGGCCGCATTGCGAACTCGTTTTATTGGAAACGCGACCGAACGGCAACGTTAAAGCCACAGTCGTAATGGAAAACTGTCTTTCTGTCGCGTCCCTTTGCTCTTTCGATTAAACTCCTTCGACTAAAAATTCCCTACCGATGACTTTACGTACGTTTATCGAATTTAAATGGCTTAACGTTACCGTCATTGGTACCGATTCTTTTCGAAAGGTTCCAGTCGCGAGGCAAGCGAGTATTTGACGCTCGAGGCAAGAGAACGCGCTTTCCGAGCTCGCGTAATCTCTCCAACAAGTTCGTCGAAGGATTACATTGAAAAGAAGAATAATTAAGGACAGCGGTGGTAACAACGGGAAACAATGAACGAAGCGTTTTCAGACGATGGAATTTTCTATCTACGGCTCGCTGATCGTCCACGGATTGGCATTCGTGACGAATTCTATTCTTTCGTCGTTCGGTGTCTTTTTCACGAGTTTTGCGATATCGTAATTTTGCTCGTCGTTATTCATCGAATTCCTCGAGGTTATTCGTCGTCGAGACCTCGCGCAAATTACGAGTCGATTCTCGATCGTACGAACGAGCCTTTATTGCGTCGTGGGAGTTCGGCTGTACTGGCGTAGAGGTACGCGCCGATAACTCACGTGTATCTTGCCACGTGCTTACCTTCGTTCACGGTCGCGGCAAAGGATTTACTCTAATCGACGGAAGAACAGGACGCGAGATACGATTTGTTATAATCGTGACGTACGCCGTGTATCTCATTGCGTTTATACGTAGGTGGTGCTGCTAAGGTGGTAGATAGCGAGAGTGTTACTCAAACGCCACAACCTCCCCCTCTTCTCCCCATTTTTCGAACTAACCAATCGAAGATCGTAAAAAATTAACCGAACGAGTACCTCGTGGAACATCATTGGTCGCTAATCACGATATCTTATGGATGATCTTAACTAAAGGAGAATTACGAGGATTGCGTTGGTATGCGGCGATCGTTTCATCGAGACGAGCAAATTTAGTGACGAACGATCGTCTAACACGGACGAGATTGTTTACGATTTCTGACCTTCTACGTAATTAATAAATATAATTAAGTCTGTTTGCGAGACTTTTATGTATTCTCTATCTTTCCTCGTCTCACGCTTACACCGCGAAGAATGTACTTTGAGAAACACTGTATGAGAGGTACGCCAGAGAGATTTGTAGTAATTTTTTTCACGCTTCTTCTCACGAGTACGTAATAACAAAATTCGTACTCTAAGAACGCATAAATGCTGCGAGTAATGACGAGGAGTCAAGACGCCTTCGATGTTTCGTTTTCGTTGACTTCGTCTGAAATAATTCTGGATGGGCACGGGAAGTGGCACCCATATCCGGCGGAGCAGCTTTCATCGTCGTCCACAATGTAGCTGAAAGCGTGCCTTTCTGTGTCCTATTGTATCGCGACCCCGTTTCGAGAATCGCGCTCTTTCCCGCGATGACGACGACTCCGAGAGTCACGACGAATTTCGCGCTTGGATCGCGATAAACGACTCGACGAGAAACAATGGCAACCTTACTTTTTATTGAGAAAGAACGAAGATGAATGCGCAACGACTATGGCGTTGCTCGCGTCCTTTTAATCGTGATTTCCAATCGATAGAATTTACTCGAGATTGGAGATGGTATCCGATTAAAGAATTGCATTTTGAAAATTGACGTGATTTTTCGACTCACGAGGCTGTTAACGCATTATCGTTTCATAGAAGGTAAACGATTACGTTTGTTAATCGTTCGTTCTTGCGTCTTTTCATTATACCTTTTAAAGAACGCGTGGCATTACTGCGAGATACGAGAACGAACGTTTATTGCTTTATCGATCGTTGTTAAAATCTAATTGATACGTAAACTACAGCCGTCATTTTTGCCGCGACGTAAAAACGTATGCTCGCGAGTTTAATATCGATGAACGAATGAATCGAACAGGGTGTGACGTTATGTAGCATCGTAGACGTCGCGTCGCGTCATGTCGATATGCTCTATAAAAGCGGGAACAGTGACTCGGAAAGCGGTAATTATGGAAATAAGATTCTTGGAAGTTGTACATAATGACTAACGGAATTCAATGTCGATTCACTGTGCAACGGTAGATTCTGAAGGCCAATCATAATGTAATATCGGTTATGGATTACTGGGCTGGCAGAATGGAACTGGAATTAATTCTTTCTGTTACCGCGCTTAATTACCTTGCGTCGATTATTATGTATGAAATCGTGTTCCTGAAAGCGACTCGTTGGAAACGTCGAAAATCGTTTTAATTTATCTACAATAACACGACAAAGTTTGGTTTTTTAAGGAGATTGATAAAGGAAGGAGTGACAGAGAAGGCACGAGAGGGAAGGAGAGAGGAGACTGTGTCGTGAAAAACGTCGTAGTAGTTGTACGCGTTCTCACGCGATTTCACGCTGCTTCGTAATTAACGGACTATCGCTGGCGATAAAAGTCGCACGACATTAGCCGCGTACTTTACAACTCGTATCTTAAAAGTTCCAAGGGACACGCGAGTTTCCTTTGATTCGTGTCTTAATGCGACGTCCTCCTTCCTTCTTACTCGTTATACTTTGAAAGAATACTTTTCTTTCCTTAACGCCACTAAAATCGTTTCTAATGATTTCTACGAAAGATTGAGAGCGAACGACGAATTAAAGGATGAATGGACAGATAAACAGAGAGGGAGAGAGAGAGAGAGAGAGGGAACGCATTAGCAATGCAAATAGTCGGAGCCACTAACAGGATACTCGATGATTTCTCGAGAAAAACGTGACGCGTTACGTGCATCGCTGACTAATTAAACGTGATCTCATACTGGTTTCCATAACAATGATTACACGATCGTGTACTTATCGCAACAGTGCTAGGTGGGTAACTATTTGCGCGCGTACATGCGCGAAGCAGCAGCCTACGCGCTTCGCTTTTAAGAGTACGAGGTAATTTAACGATATCTGGTTACTTCATGTTACGTCTGTCACGTTGTTGTTATTGCCATCGTTGTTCCTCGCGATGTGCGTTTGACATTTTTCAAACGCGTTGAAAGTTGAACTCAGCTGGAATTCGTCGAACGAACATCTGTTGACGTCTAACGTGTATCGTCGAACTCCGAGGCGTAGAACGATACGATACTCAGAGCGAGAAAAAAGTAATTGTTACGCGATACATTCGTCATTCCACACGTAATAATAAAAAACGGCGCCATCCGATAGGAGGTAAAAGAGCGAATAATTTGAAGGCCAAAAAAACGAAATTACGACGCGAACTTTCAAAAATGATCTTCGCAATACGAATGATAGATTTACTCCTTTAGAAGAATCCGCTCATCTTTCTCCACGTGGATTACGGCTGACTTCTTATCGCGTTTTCGTGTATTCGTTGACTTATTCGTCTTGTCGCGGTACCGATTTTTCTCTCGTTTCTCTTATCGTTGTTGACTCGTTGCGGCTTCTCGTCGCACGTTTCGACGTTTGTAAGGATCGGAGCGTGTTCCCAGGATAAGGAAAGGATGCTATTATGTAGATATTACCAAGGACAATCTCTCGTTCACTACCCTTTAATTACACTTTTCATATACATTTGAATGAGGAGTGTACTCGCCGGAGGTGAGACGTAAATTGTTTTGTTCAATGGTTAGAACGTGAATAGATAAAGAAACGTTATTCAAAAAAGATGGGATTCAATCTTTCTAGGTATCTTGCTTTTTCTTCGCATGCCACGTTGGGGGAGCGTGCGTCCATCCCCACTCGAACGTGCATGAAGTTCGGGTCAAGATAGCCAAGAATGTCAGCTTCTGGTTTTTATCTTTAGCTCGTATGCGAAGGACTTGGTATGGGTCACAAGTGTTGTCTGAAAAGTGCTGCGATGTTACGCAACTGGAGACCCGAACCGAGTCGACACTCCGTCGCATAGCGAAGCTAGTTGAACGCTTCAATACTTATTCTTTTGGTAAGAACGTTCGATCTCACTTGGTTCTTTCCAACGTAGGATCGCGTCAACCTCGACGGTTGAACCGTCGTCGCTTCTCTCCCCTTTCGTTCCTTAGAGTCGACGAACTCGTCGGATCCACTTCGATCAGTATCTACGATGATTCTACGAGGGTACGCAGGGACGTAATTTCACAAGGAGTTCGCGCTTGCTCGTGCAGAACCCTGCACGCGTAA
This sequence comes from Liostenogaster flavolineata, assembly GCA_025433975.1. Taxonomy (NCBI): domain Eukaryota; kingdom Metazoa; phylum Arthropoda; class Insecta; order Hymenoptera; family Vespidae; genus Liostenogaster; species Liostenogaster flavolineata. The sequence goes on along the minus strand of JAITYT010000632.1, from coordinate 200,798 downwards.
TATATCGCGGGAGTGGCGGCGTGTGCCGGTGCAT
>JAITYT010000632.1:177020-187558 GCA_025433975.1 Liostenogaster flavolineata | reverse complement strand
GCATGATATTCGTTGAAACAGTCCAAGCACATCTGTGGCGATTTTGGGCAATTCAAACAATACGTTGTCATTTTTTTAACGTTTTTCTTTGCTTGTTGGCTTTCCTTTTTTCTTTCCCCTAAGGCTTTCCCGCTTACCTCTCCGTTTCCGTTCTAGTGCGTCGACAATAAAATTTGGACCCGCGAGAAACTCAACCGAATCACGCTTGGCGCCGAACGTGTTAAAGAGAATTTATTAGCGACATGTGCATTGTCAAAAGTACATTAAAGTCAACCTTCCTATGGCGTGATTAATTCGTATCGAGTTATAAGAAACTTAGAATTAATATTAATTAGACCGATTTGTTTTCCATTACATATATAAAAATTACATTTTGAAAGCATCAAGGATACGGTTAATAAATAGAATTTTATAATACAAATGGCAATAAATATATATATTTTTACACATTTGAATTTATTGAATATAATTTATATAATAAAGTTATAAGCTAAAAATTTGTTTCCAACAAAGAAACTTAATTTCATATTAGATGCTTTCGATATTCGTCATCACTATCAAAAATTAGTAGTCTCACTCTTTTTAGAGCCAAACAATTTTGTAATTCTCGTTTAAAGTTTACATTGCACACTATTGATTCTTTAACCAAGTCCTTTTTCTAATGTTTTCTTCCACTAATGTGTTTGAGGTAGATGTATCAATTAATTTCATTAATGTAGGATTATTTGGATTTAACATTCTTTATTCAAAAATACAATGCTGATGAGTGCTCTCTCACACACTCACTCTATCTGCACACTCACTCTGACTGATGGCTAAAGTGTTAATCCCTTATCTCACCGATTGAGTAATTTTGGTTCGGTATGTTAAATAATACTCTCCTGAAGAAGCTCGACTGCATCTCTATGCGCTTACGTCACCGTCCGGGCAATCTTGATTTTTATTACACAATCTCACCCGGCGGACGTGGAACTGATCACGCGTAGTGATGTTCGATAATTTCTTCTCGTAAAAGACTTGTCGACTTGTTAATATTTTTCATTACTCGAGCAATTGAAGAAAAACGATTCATTATCATAGACTTTATTGATCAACTTCCTAATAGATCGCTACACATATGAAGAATGATACGTAGTTTAAAAGCTTTCCACCTTGAAGCACGCTTTTCATTTTTCGAAATGTAGCTCCGCGATGGCAGTCTTTGTCACTATAATACTATCAGCGTTAAAAATCTGGTCTAGCGTATTATCCTCCTTCAGCGATAATTCGAGGTAGCTCCAACTTAAAACTTTGGGCTGAGGCCTGCTCTCCTTGAAATTTGTTGTGTAACGAGTATCTTTTTGTAGTTTTTCTAACCACCCTTTACTTGCAGTAAATGAATGATTTGGTCGCTCAGAAGAAGAATGTATGTCTGCATGTATGTATTTATTTACTTTTACTTCCCTAAATTTTCCAGGCATCTTTCATCTATTTACATTTTTACATAATTACAAATTTTCGATCATACCTATGAGAGAAAGAGAGCACTTGCAATTCACTTCTTCGATTCATACCACATATTCATACGAATCATTTCATCACTTTTTCTACACTTCTTATTCTACCTTATCTATCTTATGCTTATTCTTTCCTCCGGATTCCGTTGCCTTCTACTCACGCATCCACTCCACCCTCGTCTCCACCCTCATCCCCGCTTTTTCCCTCTCTGGTCCTTTCCTTCCCTCACTATCCACTATTCTCGCTCCCTCTGCCTGTCCAACACCTCCTTCACTCTATCTTGCCCTCCCCCTCCTCACCGCTCTTTTTCGCATCAACAACTTCCCTCCTACATGTTCTGCACCCCTTCTCACTTTCCACCTTCCAATATTTCCTCTCCCTCATTGTGTTCCCCAATATAACCTCGCTACACTTTTTCATCCGTACTCTGATCATCCCTTCTTCAAATACCCTGGCACTCTTTCCTCCTTAACCCTCACCTACTACGTATTGTATCACGATGTTTTTATTCTTTCCTCTCTTTCCTTCTCTCGCTTCCTTCCTTCTTATCTCTCTATCTTTCCAAAATCCATACCCCCTTTATCCTCCATCCTTTCCTCCTCATTCCTCCACACGAAGAACCTTTTCCTCTTCTCCTCCCACCCTGTCGCCTCTACCGCACTTTGCTCCTTCTCCTTATTTCCCTCCAACACTCTTACCCACTCACTTCCCTTTCCCTCCTTCATCCTCTGCTCAAACACCCACGCTCTCCTTCCTGCCCATCCACTCAATTCTCCTTTCTGAAGAATGACTGATCACTTTTAAATGCTCGTAGATTTTAAGTGCTTTCTGTTTGATTTAATACATCGAAAAAATAATGCCATAAATAAACTTGTTAAACCATTAAACTTATTGAAATGTTCGTGTACAAAACATTCGTTAAATAAATTTATCTCAGATTCGGTAGAAGAAGTGACATTTTTTCAGAATTTTTTTGGAGAATTTACACATCGATTAGCAAATTGCAATCGGTTTTTAATCTTGTTCGACTTCGAAATATACGGTGGTACTCTTCTCGATGTAAGACTCGAAGACGAATCGTATTCTTTGGCACAGATGTATTAAGTTCAGAGAAAACGTTTGTCGTTGATTTTGACACGCTGGTAGTAGGTTTAAGCGTATTTGAATGTCTTTTATTTTCGCATACCTAATATTTAATAACTCATACAAGGGTCAGGAAAACCTTAACGTCGCGTTGTGCACATCATCGAAACGAACGTCAGAACGATTTATGGTTAAGGCATATCGCGCATCGGTATCGCGTATCGTCCGCTTAAGGCGCTCGATAAATTCGTATCTCGATTTATGCGCGCGCTCGTACGATGACTTATCGTAAATGAAAATGCGTCGCGTTTTCTCCTCGTCGAATGTGGCACGAGGACGTTCTTTATGACTGCTTCTTGTCAACCGTGGTGCATGTGCGCTGACGGTAGGTAAGACGCGTGATTCACACTCGCGGTTGTACCGGTTAAATGTATGGCTATATTATATTGTTTGTTATGACGTTTCGTACGACGTACACGTCGTCTGTTTCACGGTTCAGAGCGATGAAATTAAATGTGATGCAACGCATTTCCGTTTTTCTAATATATGCGTGTTCACGTACAATCGATCGATCTGTCAATCGTTAAGGAAGAGTCCAACTTTTAATCGATATTCGTGAAATGTTGCTTAGCAAACGTTTATTATTCGTTTATATAGAATTCGTCGTTTCTAAGTACTCTTATCTAAATTATTTATCTGAACATGTAACCAAGTAACTTATCCCCTTTTTGTAACAATTTTCTTTTTCTATTGCGTTAGCGAATTCGTTTCCAAAAGCCAAAGAGTAAAGATGCGTATCAATCTTTTCTTTTTCTTCCTAATTTCCATCTTGGACAACCATGGATCTCAATCGCTCTTTTAACCGCATAGTTTATCACGAAGGAGGATTTACGACCCTCACCTCGCAAACTTGCGTTATTGTATTATTAATTATTTTCTCAGGTGACGATTGTGTTTTTCCATATTTGTTCATTTTTACTATTCTTGTTATAATGTAATATACTTTGTTGTGTGTTAATTTCTCTCAATTCATTCACTCATTAGCAGTGTAAAGTGCGCGCGTATTCTACCATTAAAACTCCGCGTACAAAAGTTCACGTTTGCGTCCGCTCGCGCGTGATTCGAGTCGAAACAATGCGTCTTCGAAATTAAGATCTCTTAGTCGAAGGAGAGAATTCGCACTCGTGATTTCGTGGAACTTTCGTTCGCCAAAGAAGATTAGGACTCACGTAGTTGTACTTTGGTATTTCGTAGAGTTACCTATTTATCCGCGGAAAGAACGACAATCGTGTTCCTAGAATGCATTTTGGCCATTACATAAATACGTTTTGTTCACGAACGTTTCCCTGGATCTAGGGTTAACTTTCACGGAATTTCATCGTGAGAAGCAAAAAGTAAAATATTTCTATCCGAAGACCAAATCAGTTGCTCTTGTAACATATTTCGAACCAAAATTCTTTCATTCTTAATGAATTTCGTTGAACCCGTTTCGGAATCCATTATAAATTCGCGCGATTAGTCGTCATGGATTCACTTTTGTATTTAGCTGCCGGCCTAAAACTTGGGTAACGTAACGATATTTCCACCGACTTATCGCAGTAGAACATGATTTATTCGTTACTCGTGATCAACGTCTCAACCTCTGTCTCTCGAAACGGATGCAAACACTCTTTAAATCCATATTGGCATACGTTTCGAACGTTCCATATTTCTCAAGGGTATTCGTCATTACTCCGTCTGCTAATTGCAGTCACGGTAACGATACTATCGCTGTTCATGGAAGAGGAGCCTCGCGAAGTAGTTTAAAGGCAAACCGTAAGGATTAAGGCGCAACGGAAAGTAACGCAGATTTCTCAAACGAATGAACGTCTGTTGCGCGTTTCCTCCTCGTTGCTCGCAGCTTTGATTTTCGACATTCGAAGTGACGAATTTTCCTCGTAATTTTGCAGCTCTCGATGCGTTTGGGTTTTTCCTTGAACGAAGATTTTGCGAGTAACTATTACTGCAATCTAAACGATTTACGGTTTATTTGTAAAGCCAAACTGGTCGATTGATATCGTAGATTTCGAACCTTAAAGTTTTCCATTTGCTTCAACGCGACGCATCACTCGATGAGTAAATAATTTTCTTGGAAATGTGACTGGCCACGGAGAGTAACCTTAGACAAAACTACCAATTCGCGATGAATTATTTTTTTTCAATCCAATCAATTCACTTCGTAGCAACGGATCTCGAAGTACGACGCTCGAAAGTCAAGGGAACGAAACGCAGCGTCATTCTTTGTGTGCGACCTACTTTGCAAAAGTATTTCGTTCGTAAGCACGGTTCCGTCACTTCCTGGAGTAGTCGGCCGTAACTGTCGCGGTCAATTCGGTGGATCCTTGAAAGGACGAAACCCGTTTTGGGACCAGGTCACCCATATAAGTTTCGACATCGTCTTCGTGTCCACCGCACCATTCCACTTCTGGTTCTGTCTTCGCGATTCTTTATCGAGCATCTTTCTTGGATTCCTTGGCAGACCAATCGGTGCTTGATCGTTCCGGTTTCGAACGAACGTCCTTCTCTCACGGTCCTCTTCCTACCTTTCTTTTTTCCTTTTTTCCTCCGACGTGTCCTTGGAATTTTCGTTCCTTTCTTTGAAAGAAAGATTCAGGGTAGGCTTCTCTTGTCATCACGATTCCGAAAACTCGATAAATATGGCTCTTTAAAGCTTTTTAAGGGTCGGTATACGTCGAATTCATGTTGCGGCCTCCGATTACGTCTTAATCTTGCTTTGTTCGATTTTTAACCCCTAGGTTACTGTGGGCGCCTATAGGTGCTCAGAAATTTTGCGTTTGTGGCATTGAGAGCGCCTATAGTCGCTTATCCCATTGTGGTCTGAGACCGAGGGCGCCTAAAGTCACTTGACGCGGTTAGCTTTCTGACATATAGAAGTAATATAAAACTGGAAGAAACTTATCCTTTTCTAAGTTTCATTTATATTTAATAAAACAAGTTGTACACAAATACCGCTCAGGTAGAATACATGAATGTAAATCAAAAAGTGGAAATCTAGCAATCAGTATTTTCGCTCGACACAAAGGCATTTTCCGTTTTCGTACGTCAAAAATGCAGCAATTCGGAGAAACGCAAGGCTCATATGTATAGTGTGTCGATAGCGTAACAAAGAAAGTGAGACACATTATCGATGTAAAAAATATGATATAGGAATATGTATTTATCCATGTTTCGAATTACATCATACTTTAATAGATTATTAGATATATTGTGAAAAAAGCTTTACATTAATATTAATTATTTAATATTTATAATAGCAATTCGGTTTGGAATACACATAAATAGAAAACATTGTTTTAATGCAGTGAAATTCAGTTTTTTTATTATTGAAGCATATTTTCACAAAGATGCATCCCTACCCAAAATTTGGCCGTATGGTACGGCCGGTGTGTCTCAAAGTCTGCCGTAGTCAAAGATTTAATCGTGCCATTAGTATCGAGGATGAAACGAGAACGATGATGTTTCCCCTTTATCGGGGAAATTATCTTGTATTAAATTATTCGTTTGGAACGAATTAAGTTTCAAATAGATCGCTCGAACATCTTATAATTTATCACGTCTTGGTTCGTCGAAACGATTTTCAACGAGATTTCTCTTATCGTTTCGGAAGTCAATTCATGCTTACTTGCATATCGTCAAAGCCAAGTCCAAATTTTAAAAAGATAAATCATTGCGTATTTTCACCGCACGAAAGAAAATGATAGAAGAAAGTCGTCATCGACTCGATTTCTTTCGCGCGAAAGTCTTTGGGGCAGTATCGTGGCGATCGACGATAAATCGGCTCGTCGTACTTCCGGTTGTGTTTAAAGCTCCGCATCGTGAGCTCGCGATTCACAGAAGGACGAAACGAGTTTTCGAGACCGGGTTACCCAGATAAGATTCGTGATGGGTCGCGGCAGCTGCTGTTTCCAACCGCCCGCGTACGGTTTCTCTTTTTCAATTCACCGTTTCGCGTCGAGTCACGACGATCCTGGGAGATGATACACGAATCGCCAAATATTCCCGTGATTCGGCACTATTCGGTGGCTCGCCTGTGTTTCTACGAAAACACTCTCTTATCCTAAACGACAACGTCGAAAATTCTCTAAGTTTTCATTAGGAATATGTGGCGATTAAAGTAGCACCAGAATTCGCAAGACTACAGAAAAGTCGAAATCAGAGGGAAAAAGAGTGCAGGCATGGACGCGATGGATCATCTCGCGCTCGTGCGCCATGTCTACGGTTCGAGTCGATTGGTAAGCGACGACGAAGCAGTCGACGTGTTTACACGGCCGGTTGCGAGGCCAACGTCTTGTAAGTGTGTCGCACGGCTCGCATCGCGTCACTGCCTTCGACCCACTGAAAAACGCTCCTCTTCCATGCCGAGACGACCTTGTCTTCTTTTACCACGCCGAAGGTTCGTCAACCTTCTTTTTGAGCGTAGCTCGTCGAGACAACAACGACTACGGCGACGACGATGACGATACGATGACGTTTCGACGCTTCTTCGAATTTCTCCCGGTAGAAGGAAAGTATCGAGATCGAAAGTAATCGAAAGTAAGTGAAGTCGTACGGAGAACGCTTGCTACAAACGACGTATAAACGCGGGTGAAATTCTTTTTCTTTCTTCGACGAATACGACGAAAATTGTATCTTTCATTTTCTTCTTATGCAAGAGAAAAGAAAGAGATTACGACGGCCAAAAGATTCGTACAAAGCGCGACCGATAACGGTCGGTAAGATAACGCAGGCACGATTCATCGTGACGACGTTGAATCTTTTCAAGTCCTTTCTTTGTCGACGTTGATCGATCGATCGGTCTTGTACCACGGGCAACGGCGAAGGCTGGAAGCGATCGATAGCGAGCGTTATGAGAGACGACGATGCGTTCAACGAACGTTTTAACGCGTTGTCAATTTAATGCGCGAAAGTCATTCGCATCGTTATTTAACATCCCACGATCGATTTATCACGAAGAACGTATCGACCATACTCAACGCGTTCTGGACTTTCGTAAGAGTATAGCGAATAAATATGCCAAGTCGCGCGACTGTTCGTAGGGAAAAGAACCGCGAGCGTTGAAGTACGAAAAAGTCGATCTACGACCCATCGACTCACCGTACGGTCGTTACGAAGGTTGAGACTTCGAGCCCGCGAAATCTATTTCCTGCGTGCTAAAAGGGCGTGGTAAAGGTGATTCTCGAAAGAGCATAAAGTGGCCAAGTGGATCGTCGTAAACGTCGTGGGCAGTGGGTTAGGTGGAGCGCCGCTCGATCGTAAAACGTATTTGCCGCAACGCACGTCGAAGACCGACGGATTTAACGTGCCTGCACTGAAAGTTCTTTCCTCCTCTCTGTCGCTCTCATCGATGAACAAAACGAACAGTTTCTTTGATTTCGCCGAATTGCGAACGAGTTCGTTCGCTAACGATATCCTTCTTCTCGAGATTCGAACGTTCGCCGTTTCAGTCAGCCAAATTATAGAGCCGACTGTAGGGCGTTAAAGCAATCTTTCAAAGATTCTTGGTACGGCGAAATGGAAGGAACAATAATGATTGCAACTTAAAATGGCCGACGAAATTGCAAAGAACGTTTGGAATTTCGTGGGTACGAGCGTCGTATCGACGAAGGCGCGAGAGGAAAGAAACGACGTACTTGAAATCATAACGCGACGTGGTCACATCCTTTCCAGCGCGCGTTTCGTCGATCATCGCGTCGCTTCTCGAACTTCCAAAGAAGCTGCCGACGCGCGCATGGTAGTATTTCACAAATCACTTTGACTGTCGAGTAGCGACTATCCGCCACGTTCCACTATATGCGCTCTTTCCACCGCATATTCCTGTCTCTCCTCGTACTTTCCTCCTTCTTCCTACCACGTTCGCCAACGTTTTCCTCGGACGATTTATGGGCGAATATCGGCGAATGTCTCTGTCTCTCTCACTCCTTCCCTTCTTCGTATTCTCTAGTCTCTCTAGATCGTGCACTTAGACACTACGACATCGTTCGGCGGTGTCTCAAAGAGCACAAAATCTTGCCGTGGCACCGCCGTCGCCGTCGCCGTCGCTGCCGTTTTTAACGATAATTTTACGAGCGAGTACCTCGGTACAAGACGATACTTTTCAAAACGATTCGTTGTTACTGGTCTGCGCACGCTCGCGAAGTCGATTATTTTTGACGGTGCGTTGCGAGATGCCGCGCGTTTTCAACTTCGTACCGGACGCGTTGGCGTCCCGCGGCTTTAACGGCTGTTACGTCGTCTATTACATTAACGCGAGACACGTCGTTGGATGCGAATGCTCCGGTCCACCGAGATATCCGATGAAGACCGAGACGCGAGCCTCCGACTTTCATTTTTTACGATGCCATCTTTACCACTCGCGAAGCGTATCCCATGTACGATCGACGCTTATTCCACGATACTTTCTCATCGCGCGTAATCTCCACTCTCCTCTCGAGGCCCTTTGCGAATTTCGACCCATCGCTTCATTCGTTAAAAACATCTTCGAAAGCGAGTAGACTTTGCCGGCTAAGGATTCAAGTATTTATGCCAAGAAGCGCAGGCAATCGGTTTATCGGTGCGTGGCAGTAGTTCCGCGTGCCGTTTGTATCGGCTCGCGTGTGGGCCGAAACGTCGTTGGCATCGTTCATTGCATTGGATACGCGAGTCCTTAGTATGTAACGTGCAAGTATGCGGCTGCGAGCATTCGAATAAAGTTACATCGTTCGAAAACGCGTAGGGAAGGACGAAGTATAATATTTAACGCGTATCATTGCTCCGTCTCTTCCACTCTCGTTGCGTGTGTCCGATGATAATCCGTCGATGCATGACTGCGACAAAAGAGGAAAAACGAATAGAAAGCGGCGCTCAACGAGACGAGAAAACGATTTCCACGAAGCGTTTCCTGGTACATACATCGTCTTCGAGTCTCATGATGAGATTCTAGTAGACGGCACGAGGAGACGAGGCGCTTCCTTCGTCTTACGCAACGACGAGAAACGATCCAATTGCTCCCTTATCGCTTCTTTCATGACGAACACATACGTCCACCTCGCACGTATACTGTATTCTCTATATTATGGACGACCGTGCAAACCGACGGGATCCAATTTTCCACGATGAATGTTTCTCGAGAATATCGCGATTCTTTTCGCTGTCCTTCTCGTCGTGCTGGTCGGTGAATTTGAACGCATGTACGTGTGAGAGCGGCTTACGCCGAAGCCATTACGAAGTTTCCGAACCAATGCGATATGCCACGGAATCGGCTTCCATGTCACGATGATCGTAATCGTATCGCGATTTGCCTCCTTGTTTACTCGGAACCTTGGGAAAATGCAGCGTATCTTGCGATAGATCGTCTGGGTCCACGCAATTCTACCGTTACCACGGTGATTTCTTTTCGTTTCTATGAAATTTCGGAGGTACCACAAATTGATGAACCGTCACGAATTGTCGGTTGGACGGCTCCCGTTGAAAGTCGCATTTGCCATTTCCAGACGGAGATCGCTATTCAACTTATCTCGTCATCGTGTGGAAGTTTCGCGTTCAGGCGACAGTGAAACTTTGCGTCTAATCGTTCGAGACTAGCATGGTGACAATTTCCGATACGACGTTGTCGTGGCGCGTCTTAGCCCCTTGCGCTACGATTTAACTCGGAAAAAGCCGGTCCCGAGTGATGCGCCCAAATAGTTGGGAAAGGAGTCGAAGCGGCGGAGACCGAGTGTCGGAACTCGAAACAAGGTATCTTGCGATGGTGCTCTTGTGAAATCCAAATGAATTTGAATCAAATACTTTTAAAATATATTTTAATCAATACATATAATTGCAATAAATTCTAAATAAGTAATAATATGAAAGTTTGAAAAAGCCGTGCCAAACTTGTCCGCCGGAATGGTTGCGAAAGGAGCCGAGCTGCGGAGCTCAAA
>JAITYT010000628.1:61588-71864 GCA_025433975.1 Liostenogaster flavolineata | reverse complement strand
TAAATATCACACCGGTCAAAATGACCGGTTTGGTAGAAATAGGTATATAACAACTGTTGGTAGTTCTAGTGTTAATATAATTAAGCTATCTGCAGAATCCTTTTGCTTCTTGCTCTTGAAAAATTTGGAAAAGCATAAATTTGAATGAAAAAAGATATTTTGAATCAGTTGAATGTTTTAAGCCATTCTGCTAATAATAATAATTCTGGATACAGGTACGTTGTTAGGTGCTCTTAAGAAAAATTATCAAACGCAATCTCTGATTTTGTTCTAAATATGAGTTTCCACTTACACGGTTTCGAGTTACTCGGAACCAATTGATCGTGTAACTCGAGGGACACCTGTATTCTACGATGAATTCGTCATTGCGTACTAGTTTCTAATATACAATATAATACAACACTATACTATAGACAATAATAGTGTAATAACCCATTATAAATTACATTAGGTCGTTTCCCATGAAACTTTAGATTTTTCATGACTCGCAAACCGATTTTTAAAACGATAAAATTTTCAATTGTCATTTTTCTTCGATTTTTCATGTTCTTGATTGATTTTTCTAATCAATTCGCGAACGATGAAATATCCAACGTTTCTTATTACATGACCTAATAAAAACACCTAAATAAAATAAACCGTTTGAATTTGTAAATTTGGTTAGCCAATCTCGAATAAGTTGGAAAGTTTTGAAATCGACCGGTTAATATAGTAAGAGGTCGTTCGTATATTAAATTTTGCAAAGGGAATCCTTTATTGCCTCGTTTCCAATAGATTGTACGATAAACTATTCTTCGTTTTTTAGTTCTTTAATCCTTTCGGTCCCGATGACCGAGATATATTCGTCGTCCACGATGTGAATTGCAGAAATCGTAGAATTTCCAGCGTATTAAAAAATGACACCATAGTCCATCGCTTAGTCTTTCTTGTACATATATTGTATTATTGCTATAGAAAAGCATCTTCACTCGACGGGAAAGGTTCAGAAGTGTGGAGCATGAGTTCCGCATGCTTTAAACGACAACAACAAAAATTAACGAGCCAAAAGAAGATGTGAAAAATGCTCATTATCCTCAACTTAACATTCCATTTTAATGATCTGAAAATTAACATAAATTAACTCGAACAAAAAACAAAACATCAATTCCGGTAGGATATAACATCCTTTTTTGAATGCGGATGTGCGGACATGCGGAATGATAAATTTAAAAAAACGACGGGAACTTAGTTGTCGACCTAATATAAATGATATAATACCGTATATCTCGTATGGAACTATATCGTCTTTACATATATTTATAAATTTTGACACTGATCGCATGAAAGAAGAAATTGGAGTCAGCTGACCCTTATGCACTGACGAAAGGTTAAGAGTTTAATATCAAAGTTGGCCAGAGAAGGGCAAGTAACGACTCCCACGCTTAAAAGATAACGACCAATCGAACGAATCCGTCGAAGGAAAAATCATAAAAGGACTAGAGCGATCCGTTTATTTCGGCACGCGACGATGCACCGTCGTTTCTGAGAGACTGCGGAAGAAGGAGGAGGAGGACGACGACGAGAGGAACGCGGCACCATTGTTTGTCGACCCCCAGCTTTGACGAAGACGAATGTCGACGTCACGCTCGACCGTCGAGACGGTTAAACGCAGTAGGCGAGCTATCGGAGTGCCTGGGAGAGAAAAAGGAAGAAAGACATCGAAAGAGAAGTAGAGAAGGAGGAAGAGTAAGAGGACGAAGAGGAAGAAAGGAGAATCAGAGACTTTAAGAGAGTTCATTCATAAAAAAGAAAATTATCATGACGGCGGAGAAGCGACTCCCGCAAAGTGAATAATACCTCTCTCCCCACTTGCCTTCCTCCATCGCCGTCACCGTTACCATCTGTATCGGAGTTTTACCATCTCCAACACCATCGTTGGCTCCATCGACAGTGGTAGCGATGATTACCGCCGTTTCTCGTTGTTCTTGCAGCCGTGAAAGATCTTTCGCGATATACCGAATTATTATATTAATAATTTTCTTCTTCTTCCCCGTCTTCTTCGCAAGCGTAATCTCCCGTCCAAGAACAACCGATACGAAATTCTCCGGAACTTTGTCCTTACGAGTTCACGCGCTCTTCGAGAGATTCCTTTCGAGCTTTCATACACTTTCTCTCGATCTCTCTCTCTCTCTCGCTTTCTCTTACTTGCGCCTAGTCTGCCTCGTAGACGGAGGATTCCGTCGCAAAAAACAGTTATAAAAAGGACAGCATCGTTTTTTCGTCGCGTGCGTCAAATTTGATCCTCGGGATGGATTCGTTCGACGTCCATAACCGACGCGTTGACCTTAAAACTTTCCACCGGGAAAATTCACATTTCCTTGCCCTGGCGCGTAAGTACGGTCGGTCAAGGGGCTAGATGGTTGGAAGGAAGGCAGGCAGGTAGGTAGATAGGTAGGTAGGTTGGATGGTCGGTTGGTTGGTTAGCTGAATGCGGCGTGGACATGGGGGGGGAGGAGGAGGAGGAGGAGGAGGAGGTGGCGGCAGCGCAACTTGTGCTCTACCACGATTTATAGCTTCGCGTTCCAAACTGGGTACATTGCGACGCAGTTAACGGGAACGTCTGGTTAACATGATAATGTTAGGAGGAGGGCAACGAGAATCCAAGGACGAATAGAGCGATTTTCTCTCGAGCGTGTACCAGCTGTCGTCGTTTTATCGGTCGCTTCTTGGAAGGACGATCGATCGTAAACGGAACAAGGTGACGAGATTTTTCGTCCGCCTTCGATTTCAAATCGAATTTTCCTTCGAGTTTGAGCGAATCCGAAAAGCGCGGCTCTTATCGTCGCTCTTGCATTCGTCGATGTACGTCACAGGTTTGAATCGACGACGACGATTCTGTTCGTTAGAGTTTTCTTAACCCTTTCGCTACGCCCCACGCTGTAGACTTGTGTTTTTGGCATATGCTTTACTATGATTAAAATAGTGCAAAAATCATAATTGTCAAGGAAAGGGTATACGTTTTAAGATGCATAATACAACGAAGCAATAAAATTTTTTTCTAGGAATTAGTTTAACAAATACCTGGCTAAACGTTACTTTACCAAGCAAATCGCATTCTCGCAAAATATTTGTTAAACTGTCTATATATAAGTTTAAAATAAAACGTTTAGTTGAAATATATTTAATATTATACTTATATGATAAATTTGTATACTGTCACAAAAGGATATTACGGTGAATGGTGTTAAAACACGGCAAACGTAAATGTGGTTATTTCGCGTTAAAATAACTAAATCCAAATAAATCACAGTTTAAATCAAGCAGTAATTGTCGCATCAACGGCACGCGAATAAATAACTGATCGAAATGCGATTCGTGCAGCTAAAAAAAATTATAGTTAAAAAAAATGACTACCACGCCGCGTGGGGCGTATACGCCCTCGAACAAAAAACGCAGCAGCAATAGTTTAATACGATTAACTGCGTAAAAAATTTGTTAAATATTCTTCATTTTACATTGACGATACCTGATAGCTCGAAGGGAAGGTTCAGCGTGGGGCGCATACGACGCCCCACGCGGCACGGAACGTGTTAACGCGCTACGCCGCCGGTTATAGCCGGCGTTCGCGAATACGCGACGCTCCGCGCGGAAGGGTTAATAGGATGAAAAGAGACAAGGGATTCTACGTAGGCGATCGAAAGTTTTTCGTCGATGAAACGAGGGGATTCGCGTCGGCAGGGCATTATACGTCGAGGAGACGAATTACGATCGTAAATCAGCACGACGATTTTTCTCGAGTTAAATTCCTTCTCCCGCACGATGAATATTTATTTTCGCCGCTCGTCCATCGTTCTTCATTTTCCCTCTTTCGTAATCGTGCGTTTACGTCCGACTTAAGGTTCACTTTCGCTTTAGAATCAATTGGAATATCGAAAGGAAGTCCTCGCGAACGACGAGCGAGCGGACTTAACCCGGTTTAACGACGAATCCAAAAATAGGAGAGAGTCAAAAAACGTCGAATCGTTCGCGAAAAAGATCACCCAAGACGCAGGATGGACGAAGTCGCCGTTAAAACTCGGATCCACCCGAGTTTATTCGGCAACCTGCGAGGACGAGCACCGTCGCGAAAGACTCGTCACCGGATGCCTTGAAATCGGACCCTTTCGAGCGGAGCTCACCTCGTCGTCGAAAGGAGGCAAGGGCGGAACAGCAGCGTAGCTAGGGTAGAAGCGACCTCCGGTGTCCTTCCACCCTCTTCGACCTCTTTCTCGCGTCGACCCTAACAGCCTCCCACCCCTCGCTCAGCGCGTAACCCTCTCCGCGAGATTTTGAAATTTCCACCCGATAAAAAAGGAGATCGATACTCGCGACCCACCCTGCGCCCTCGTCCGCCCCTAAACAGAACGTACGAAGAACGGATCGAATTCGTGGCGAGCAATCGGAACTCGCGGAATAAGTACGAGAAAGCAAAATACCAGTCGCGATCGAAGTTGAAGAGAAGGCTTCATCGAGAAGGCGAGGAAAATCGTAATGAAGGAGGATCCGATGATAACGACCACGACAAAAATACGAGATGGCAAGAAGAAGAGGAAGAAGGTAGCCCAAGGTGGTGGTTCCAACGACGACGTTGGTAATGACGGCGACGTGCGAGGACGACGTCGACGACGGACCAAGTCGGTAGGGGGAGGAACGACGTCGACGAAGACGGTAGCAACGGAGGGTCTCCGTGGAAATTTACCGGAGCGCGATTTACGGGAACAACTTGCCCGTAGCTCGTTGAAGGCGAGAGCTCGCTTAGCTCGAAGCCAGCGTGAGCTAGCTCCTCCTCCTCCTCTCTCTCTCTCTCTCTCTCTCTCTCTTCCATTCTCTCGCGAGCTGACGGTATACATCCGCGCGGATTTCGCTTCCACGCGGGTTTCGCATCCGCGGCTGAGAGCAAAGGGGCGCCAAGGGTTTGGGTCCGCCGTCGGCTGGTGGAGCCTCGTTCCGTGGGATAAGAGAGGACGACGACGACGACGACGAGGAGGAGGAGGAGGAGGACGAGACGACGAAGGAAGGAAGGAAGAGGAGCGAAGGGAGGATCGCGGGGGCCGGACGAGGGTGGCGGACGAGCTACGACGACGACGGCGACGAGGGCGAAGCCGCGGCGATGCCTCGGTACGTGGAGAGAATCGTGGAGAGAGAAGGCGCGAAGGAGAGTGAGAAAGGACCGTAGAGGGTGGCAGAAGGGGGAGGTGAGGGGTTTTCGAGCGGTATAACGCGGCGTGGGTCGACGGAGGCGACGAAGGCGACGTTGGTCGAGGGTGAGAGGAAGGTGCAGGGAAAGGGATGGTCGAAGGGGTGAAGCGGGGGAGGAGGAGGGTGATTCGACGACTAGGGTCGCGGGACGGACTAGCGGGGGTGAAGAGGGAGAAGGGGGTGAGAAGGAGGTGGAGGAGGACGTCGTCGTTAGAGTTCTTCTCTCTCTCTCTCCTCTCTCTCTCTCTCTGAGTCTCTCTTTACTCCGCGTATCGTCTACATCTCCGATCTTCGTTCCTCGTCCTCGCGTTCTCTCCTTCTATCTTTGGCTCTTGCTATGGTCGTCTCACTCTCTCTGTCCTTCGGTAGGTAGGTGTCTTCCTCTCCGTTGCTCCTTCTCGGTCGCGTTATTTCGCTCTCTCGCTGTGTATCCACGGTAAACGGGCAGGCCTGGTCGGCGGACCCTCGCATGGCCTGCAGCTGTCTCCTAACCCCTCTTTCCTTCCAATACCCCTCAGCCCTGCTTCCGTGCTCTCCTCCTCTTCCGCCGTCGCGGGTTCTCTCCGCCACCCTGCGCACCCTGCGTCAATGAGAGAGAAGAAGAGAGAGAGTAAGCGAGACGAGCCAAGCTGCCCCAGTCCTATGTACTAGGTATCAGGGCCGAGCGAAGGGTATCGCTCGTCGAGAAAGAGAGAAAGAGAGAGAGAGAGAGGGAGAGAGAGAATGGAAGGAGAAGGTGAAGGAGGAAGAGAAGATACGAAACTACCCTGGTGTAAGTACATAGCTGCACGGTACGACCGACCGACCGACCCGAGGAGTTAACTCGCGATGGAGAAAGCGGTATCTACCTAACCACCCACCTACCTACCTACCTACCACCTATCTACCTAGCAACCTACCTAGCTAGAAGAGGAAATCAACGAGACCGGTGGGTTCGTTCGGGTCTTTCAGAGCGCGGCATAAATGCCGCTCGAAACGACGAGAGGATTTTAGCCGCGTCGTCGCGGTCCAGAGCGAAAGGAAATTGGAAGGTGATCGACGATGGTTGCGCTCGTAACACCGGTCGCTCCTCCAACGCGCAGAAACGAACTTTTCGAAACTTCCTTTCGCTGGACTATGGATAGCCTGGCGGGTTGTATCTCTGCCAGTTTTCTGACCTCTCGTTCGTAGTTCTCTTCCTTCTTCGATGGTCGAGAGAGAGAGAGGGGGGGAGGAAGAGAAAATCGCTTCGTCGTTCGGATCCGTGCGAAGCGAGAATAGAATACGCGACCTAGCGATTTATACGGCCAAGGATACGTCGGTTGATTTGCGGATAGGTGAGGTGTCGCGTTTCCAGCGCGAGTCGTACGACCGATAAGAGATCTTCCTCGATAAAGGGTCACGAAAGGTATCGAACTTCCGAGGTTATTGCACCGTGACGAGAAGGGACAGAAAAAAGGCAGAGGCGAAGGAGAGAGAGAGGTGAAAGAGTAAACAAAAAATGAAAGTAAAAACGGTAGAAATTTGTCTTGTTATCGTTCACTCGTCATCTATCTCTTCTTACCTTCGACGAGTTACCATGACGTCATAGACTACGCGAGGCGATACGTGACGTTGGTTAATGACGTCGCTCGTGGTACATCGGCCATCGATATCGATAAGAACGAGCAAATAGAAGCGTTGCGTTCGTAAAGAAAGAGACCTTTGTCTATATATCGGGTAGGAAGGAGAAGACGATAATATCTTTGCAATAATTCTTTACTTCGAAAAATCGATCGATGCGATCTTTAAAGTAAATAAAGTAAAGGGCGAAGAACTACGGATCGTACAAATTTATCATTAAGTAAAGAATTACGTTTCGTTTGGCAAAGAGATAAATTTCGGAAGACGAATCGTATCGCGTTGTATGATCGTTGCGATGCTCCACCGAGAACAGAATCGATATAATCGGGAAAGAGATCCATCGATGTATCCGTCTATCTACTCGTGCTACGATAAAATGTTTAAGGTTTCTTTAAACGATAGCGGTCGGGATATCGTTCCACCCTCTCGTCATAAATCCTTGATGCGGATGTTTGAAGCGCTAGAGCGAGTTGGGGTCGTATATCAGCTGGGAAGAGAAGAAGACGTAGAACGAGAGAGAGTGAGAGTGACTGGAAGGGTGGAGGAGGAGGAGAACGAGAGAGCCGAGTTATAGAAGTGGGTCGATCCTATCTCTTTCTAGTGGGGTGCGACGCGTTGCAACAAGTGCGAGACGATGGGGCTGCATTGAGATTCGCGTCTGTTCCGAGTCTTGATTCCATTCATCGTCGAAACATTTTCCTAGTCGAATGCCTTAACGATCGAATATCGTCCTCGCCGTCGTCGTCGTCGTCGTCGTCGCCGTCATCTCGAAAATACAAATTACATCGAATTAAAGTGGCGTGCCAAGGGAATGGAAAGGAGAAGGAAGAGTGGAAGAAAAGGATAAAGAGAAAAAGCGAAAGATGCGACGACGAACGGAGTGATACAGATTCCATCTAACCGTAGTGAATTTATTCGATTCGGATGGCAACGATAACTCTTACTTCTCGGAATTCCACTTTTATTGTTTCCTGTTCGGTAACAGCTTCTTATATTCGCGATAGAACGCCCAGCTCGGTTATGCCTTCGTTGTGTGTACGCGTGCATTCCGTACGTGTGCTCTCGTGTTTATGCCCCTGCGTCTGCTCTCATTCACTCCCACTCTTTCTCTCTCGCTGCTATTTTCGTTGGTGTGTGTGTGTGTGTGTGGTGTGTGTGTAATACGCAGAGTCGTAGATATCGCTGCACACGTACAGCATCGAAGCATGGCAGAAAGAGTGAGAGAGAGAGAGAGAGAGAGAGAGGGGGAGGGGAGAAAGAGACAGAAAATGAAAAGGAGGGCGAGCAAGAGGGAGAGAAGGAAAAAGAGAGATACGTATACACACGGCAAACGCAACAAGTTTCCTTTTTATACGGTGACCTACAGGTTATTCAAAAGGAAACTTAAACCAAGGAAGGACAGTGTTATTATGATGGAACACCGGAGGGGAAATTTATCGGTCTTCCGAATACGTAGTATCATTATTCACTTTCCGTTTCGACGGGAGGATATCGGCGAATCGATTCCACATCCATTCTTCGAGGACGATCCAGTGTCGCGTACCTTACAAATGGAAATTAAGCGTATCGCGTCTCGTTGAAGCACCGATTATTGTTTCTCGGTTTCCTTTGCGAAATCGACTAACGACGATATTTCTTTATCTTCTCTAAACGTAATCTTTCCCTCGACTACGAAACTCTGCGAATCGACGAACGCAAAATTTGTCTTGCAAGGACAGCTTATTTTATCTAACTTGCGAATCTTTTAACGCATTAAGAGCCGCGAAGAAATCTGTGGACATACGCCTGTGACCCTTGTACGTTCTAAAATCATCGTAACTTTGTTATTTGTGAAGCAAGTTTTGTGAAACTTTCAGAAATTGTACAATAGGATGTATTCTAGGCATTATTGAAAAAATTGTGTGAAACATTTTTCTCTGTGAAGAGAAACCATACAAAATTTATATATATATAGGTAACCCTCCTACGACACGTGTTGTATGAGACCCAGAGGCAGTATAAAAAGGGAGGTTACGTTCCGGAAACTTATTAAAAACGTATTAACTTTCTCTTTTCGATGTTTGCGACGACGGTCGTTCCGTACCAAAACGGTTCGTATTATTTTTGAAACTCCGTCTTTTATGTTACCTCCGGTCAAAATTATTAAGAGTTTGTAAGGCTGGAAAAGACCATTCCGACAGGCAGCGACTTCGGTCTTGGACCTCATCCGCGCGTCGTGAAGCCATTGATAAATAAAAGGTCAATGATAATGAAAATGATAAAAGGTGAAGAAGTACGAAGCTGATCTACCCCGACGTCGACAATATTCGACGTTAACACAGAGAAAGGAAAAGAGACGAGGGGTAGTTAAAAGTAGACCCCACTTCAAAGTCCAAGGAAGAGCTGTCTCCATTCATTCAGATACCGTTAAATCCCTCAGAATTAGTTGCATTGTTAACACTATCTAGAAATATCTCAAGAAAAGGTTCAATTAACGTACAGGTAAGGCAAAGACGGACGAAGACTACCATGGAGATAAGAAACTTCGACTTAACTTCGTGGTTGTTAGTTATTCGTCAAACTATGATAACTGTTACAGTAGAATTACACAAATACATTTTCAAAAATTTGTCCCTTCTTTTGAAGAGACAATCGCAATCCATGACATTCGGCTGTCATAATTTGGCTGAAGCCAATTCAAGGTCATCTGGGAAACTAAAATCATCGTTCAAGATCAAAATCTTTTTTTGTAGATTCCTTCATTTATTTGCTTTTTTTATTTATATAATAATAACAAATAGTTACAGTTGTTGAAATAAGTTAGAACGAGAGTGAACTTTGACCTGTTTCAGAATTCAAAGTGACGCGGCACTTTCTCCCTAAGACCTAGGCATTTAGACGAAACCAAATTCTTAGAAAGGACGAGTGCTTGCACTCCACCATGTTTTGTATAGCAGTACACGCTTCGCGTATCATATCGCAACTATATTTTGTCTTATTGCGTCTTATTAAAGTGTAATTAACCAGTTAAGTGTGTTTGCGATTACATTCGTCACGGAGATGTAGTAGAATTTTGTGTCATGACGACTATACCCGCCATGCGTAAAATTTTGTTTTTTAATTGATTTTAAATTGTAATTTTGCGCAAAACTAAATTATATTTGTAAATTTTAATATGTTTAAAATATTTAGAGGTCAAGACTAAACGAAACAAACAAATAAAAATTATAGATAGTTTGAGTTGAATTCTTAACTTCCTGAGAGCTAATTCGTAAGCAGTGCAGTAACATTGGATCTTTGATTATCCCGATTTTCATCTTCGCTCGTATTGTCCTTCGATTATGCGATGAACTTTTAAAACGTGAATATTGACTTTATTTAGATAATTGTTACGCTAGTGTTTCACTCATAGAGAAACGGAATTGGCATTTGTAAAGAAGTTAGAGAAACGCGTATCAAAAAAAGCGAATTATGTCGC
>JAITYT010000628.1:17594-32539 GCA_025433975.1 Liostenogaster flavolineata | reverse complement strand
GAGAGAGAGAGAGAGAGAGGTAGTTTCCGGACGGAGGCTCGTACAATAATCGTAGAACGGGTGACGCGGTAATGCTCGTACTCCGTTTTCCTTCTCCCTCGCTCCTCCGCGTCCTTTCGCTTTTCAGTTTGAAATCACAAGCGCGCACGCCCGATTATTTACTTTATAATTAATATCCTCGGACAACGCGAGGTCCGAAGTTCATTATTTTAAGATAAACCGCGCTTTAATTCGTTCTCATCGCGAAAGAGGAGACGACGCCGAGGATTTTCACTCGACCGCGACGAATTAATTTTTCCCTCTCTTTCCATCCATCGTCTTTCTCCTACTTTCCCTTCCGTCGCTGCTCGCTCGATCCCTTTTTCGCATTTCGACGCTTTCTTCGCGCCTAGAGTCGCTCTCTGTCCTTTCAAAGCGCTAAAAACGAAAGCTCTTTCGTTACTCGCAGATCCAAGCTGAAAGATAAAGAAGTGAACTTCTTGAAACTTCGGCTCTTTCTTAGAAGAACGTTTCCGTTTGGAGGATCGATCCTTCCGTTCGTACGCGTGTTTACCTAACGAACAACGGACCGACCAGACGTCACGAAAAATCATCAAATATTATTTTTCGCGACTGGTACTAATTTTATCGTGACGTCACCGCCGAGACTCTCGCTTTCGCGAGAAGGTCGAGGGTCTCGTCATCGATTCGCGTCCAAACGTCGAAAGAACGCTCGATCTTTCGACATTCGGAATCGAGTGGGAGAAGGACAGGAACTGCTTCGTTTGCTTCGATACACTTTTCCCAATGAGATTTTAACGCATCGATGCCTGTCTTAACACTAGATTGCCCGAGATATCCCGATATTGCCTGAAAAAAGTCAAAATGACTGCTTCGTGAGGGGATAACTAATCCATAAAAAATATTTAAAATTAATTTTTAATGTTATTCTATATCATTTAAAGTCACGATATGTTATTAATAAATATTAAGTAATAAAGAAAATTTACTTCGCTTAGAAAACAGAAAATAGACAAGATTTAGGATAGAAATGACTTCTTCGGACGTTCTTGTAGTATTAAAGAAATTCTAACCTTTAGAATGAAACTCTGATATGGAACTTTTTCAGGCCATCTTCATTTTAATACCGTTTAGCCTGTAAAACCTGTTCCAAATATTTAAAAAAATGAAATTCGGTTGGCGAAAGATGCAACGAAGCTTTCCGAGCATTATTTTTCACAGACGTTTCGTGTCTTCCACGTGATTCATTTCGTAGGGAAAATTCGCCAGCTTTTCCAAACAAACGCTGCACTTTTCGATCGTTAACGATATTCTCCCCAAACGCCCAGTTTATATCGCGTGCAGCTTTTGCAGCATTATTTATATATTATATATCATATTAAGTTTATACTCGTATAAAAAAAAGTAAACGATCATCGGTCGAATTCATATCCTCGCCAAGTTCAAAAGAAATAACAGAATGCAAGCAAAATCCGACATTTCTTCCTTTGCCTTCTTAACGAGCAACGAAGCTAACGCGAGAAGCTCGATGCGCTGGAGACTCATCCTCGACGTAAAGCCATCGACGTAAAACCATCGACGCGTCTTCGAACGTTATTAAAACATTCCCCCGACGCGGTTCGCTCCTTTTCTCTCATACCGGTAGAGATACTCGCGAACGTACTGGAATTCACATACTAGCTAGGTGCACGCGCGCATAGCCACGTACATACATAAATCTACTCGCGTACTCACACGTACGCAGGCGATCGCACCGTATGCAGGTTGCGTCTCGTCTCGTCTAGAATGCGTAAGCACGCCGATATACCGGCGGCTCGGCATCGATTATAGATAATCGACCGGTCGTTCCACCAATCTGCGATTCGTAGCTCGTGGGGTAGCGCCAGCGGCGATGGGGAGATGGCAGAGGGCCGAGGAAGAGAAGAGAAGCGAAAGGTAGGGCGAGACATCGAAGGACGGAGGGTGAGGACGTCGTCGTCGACGACGGCTCGAGCTAGCATCGAAGAGAGAAGAAGCGAGCTGGAAGAAAGTGGAGAGAGACGGAGGGAAACCTAGGAGGAAGAAAAAGGTGGAAAAGGAAAGGAGAGGAGAGACGGTCGAAAACGGTGCGTAGAATCGCGAGAGAAGCCGAAGCAGGACTTAACGAACAGACCGAGCTGTGCCGACGCCGCCGAAGTCGCTCGAGTCGGGAGTTAACGCTTGAGGGGTCGTTAATTTTCCGATCTTGCCCTTCCCCGGCGTAGCAGCGAGCCCGCGGCCCTCTCTCTCTCTCTCTCTCTTCAGCTTGAAACGCTCCGCTCTTGGAAGGCATGCGCACCGGAAATGGCGCGGCCACACGGCGGCAGGTACGCCAAAAGACCATAAATTCGCGTGCTCCGCGATTAGAGAGGGTCTACCTACCTACCTACCTACCTACCTAGCTACCTACCTACCTACCTCGTGAAACCCTCCGTGAAAAACCTCGAACTCCATGGTACGACTTATCGACCGAATTAAAAGCTTATCTATTTTGATTGGTTTGGGAGGGCGATCGGCTACCTAGTAACGGTTTGACAGGGCTAGTCGATACCTAAGTGGACGCACTCGTGGCATCTTAACTTTCACCTTTGCGCTCGATGGCAATGTTTTTAGAAGGAAAATAGCGCTGACTCTTGAGAAAATGAACACGGTAAAGATATTGTACGGTGTATTATCCCTTTTAAATCGATGAATCGTCCTAATGAATCACCTTCGCCTTTAGAGTCACCTCGTACAAGTTGTTTTCGAGAGTGAATTCGTGTCGATCGTGAGGATAGATCTACGTTTTACCGATATTCCCTAAATTTATCTCGATCCCAAATTCTTACTTTAACGCGCGAGGGACTCTAACCTGGAATGCATCGCAAGCGAAGAGGTGGAAAACGTTCTTAACTCTTTGAGCGCCGAGGAAAGCCTACCGTGGGCTGCGTACTTTTTACGAACGGCGCGAGTCGAACGGACTGAATTTTCATCGCAAAGTACATTGACTGTAACTGAAATAACCCACATATGCATTCATAACCTGAGTCGAATGGTTGTGCGAGAACGAGTCTCGAGAATTTGTCTACGATTTTTACCGAGATCCACGTAATTACGATTTACAAGGAAGCTCGTAGAACGACGAGTAGATTCGAACACGTTAAGAAATTTTCACCTAGCTTAAAATTGTTTATCGAAAGGGAGTAAAGACAAGGATATTATACTTTCGAAGAAGTATTATCTTAAGCAAATTATCTCGCTAGGAACGATGACTCGATAACGAACTGTACGATTGGCTATCACCTAATCAAACTTGAAACGAGTTCATCCAACCTCTGAAATAACCTATCTCGAAAAAAATTAGGTGCATAAACTCGACGAGCTACGTAGAACTTCTAAGCGATACTTATTTATCTTTGCCAAGAAAAATCATGTTATAAATAGGAAACTCGACGCGCACTAACACTATCGTAATTGATCATCGATGCGATCGATAAAATCGATATCTTTTTCTGTTGTAAATATAAAAATTATTTTTACAACAAAAAGTAAGCGATACAAAATTCATCGATGTTCAATCGGAATGCTCGAAAAGATTTCGTCGAACCTGCCGACGTTTTTGGTTCCTGCATCGTCATTGGTTAATTAAAACATAATCTTTATCCGCGACACGCCATCTTCGTAGCTTCGAAAATCGCAAAGACATTTTTGGGCATCCGTAAACGCACGTGATCGAAGGCCATAGTCGATTCCACGACTTCATCGATGTACTCGCTATCACGCTCCCTCTTGAAAAGTCTCGCGAAGTAAAGACGCGCTCGCTTACCGATCCGTAGCTAAAAAATTCTGTACATATATACGCATACATGGCGGATTATCTAATTCCTAAGTCATTGTTATCATTTACATCGTTTGTGTCGTTATTCTTATTACTCATATCGTGCGATAATAAATTACAATTGTTCCTGCAAAGTCATGCATATACAATATATTCATCTTTCACAATCTTGGCCATCCGTAAACGCACGTAATGGAAGGCCATAGTCGATTGCACGACTTCGTCGGTGTCCAATCGAATACGCGCGGAAAATTCTCTCCAACCCCACTGATGACGACGGGACTCGAAAGGGTCAATTTTTCGAAGGGAGTCGAAATTCGCACGTTCTTCGAAGGGACGACGAGCAACGGTAACGGCAGGTGCGGCTGTTGTCGAGTCGATGACAACGATACCAGGATGGAAGCTACGAGGAGGGGAAGGGGAGAAGGCGGAAAAAGAGGAAGAGCAGAGGATTGGAATGGAGCGACAGTTGCCGAGTTAAGGAGAGACTCGATGCAAACGAGGAGGATCCACTCGTCGTTAGCATCGTTCGAGGTACTTTCGACCATCGAAACGAAATACGAGAGCGCGGAAAATCGGACATAATCCGAATATAGAATCTCGAGAAGAATCAACCGTCTAGTCGAACAAGAGGGGATGGGGGAAAGTACAAAAAAAGATAAGACGATTTTTCGTACTCCTTTCTCTTTATTTTCCCGTGCCTCCCTTTCTTTCTCGCTTCCTTTCCTTCCCCTTCCTCTTTCCGTCGCTATAGTTGGCAGCTACCAGGGTTGCCGTTAATTACTCGAGATTATGGAGAAAATCCTGCAATAAAAACTTTTTCCTCGCGGTCTTCGTCGTCGATGTCGGCGTCGGCGTCGTCGGCAACGGTGGCCGGCCAGCCACCGACAAACAACCGCTTCTATACGCTCGCGACTATGCGGGCGTGGATCGATCGAGGGCCCGGTCCTCTTCGCGTCTCCGTCTCCTCCTTCCTCGTCCTCTTCTTCCCTTGGAAGCCAGCGAGAGAGAGAGAGAGAACGCCTTTAAATTTCACGCGAGAGAAGCCCGGCACCCGCCGCTGCCGCTGCCTTCGTACGCGTCGCTCCCCTTTAGGGCCGCGCGCGCTTCTGCACCGAGGAAAAAAACGCGCGCTTAATCGAGGAGACTCGACTGGACTCGCTCGAAGGGCGACGCTCCTGGATCCCGAAGCTGTTTATGTATCGCTCAAATTTGCCAGGAACTCGACGAACGGACGGGTTGAAGTCTAGAAAGGGGAAGGAAGAAAAGGACGAGATAAGATAACGAGATTACGAGGTGACGGGTCCCTTACGATATGGGTCGCTTCGTTTCAAATCGTTTCCTCGCTCATGTATGCGTTACGCGGATGACGTCACGCGGCCTTCTTGAAATTTCGCCTGGATGAAGCCGATCGTGGTTAATTACGGTCTTTTTAAGTCGTCTCGTTTCGTTTTAGATCCGCGTAAAGGAACGAGCCGAAAGATTCCATTGGAATTTAACCTCGTACCCTTCTCAAAGGCATCGATAAATTCGTCATCGAGATTTTTTAGACGCATCGACGTCGAAGGTATTACAAATTTTCGCTCGATTGTTCGAAAAATTCCGAAAGAAAAGATCTCTCGCGGAAGTACGTTGGAGGGAATTCGCAAACCAAGCTGCGAACCCCCTCGTGTAATAATTCGACGAAGACCATTCGTTCTACCAAGAATCGGTCCTATTATGAAATTAGTCTCGCCGTAGGGTTGTTCGTTTCTCATCGCAAGCATCCGACCGAAGGACCGTTCGAGAAAAGTCCACTGAACGAAAGTACACAAAAACGAGGGTAGACGACCATTCGCGCCAGCGCAGGAGAGAAATTTGTACGAGAAAATAATAACGATGAAAAGTCGTTCTCGCATTTTTCGACGAAGATGGAACGATTTTGAAGAATAACTGGAGATACGAGGGAAGAATTTTCCACGCTGCAACGAAGAGGACGAGAAGGCGGAGATCAATCGGAATGCCGGAACGTTCGAACGATCGCAAAAGACTCGCTCGACTTGGAGAGAGACGGTTTGCAAAGGAGCCGTAAAGTCGCGCAAGGTCGTGTTTACCGACGTACCGAGCGCTTCGCGTTCGATTACCGTTGGCGCTACTACGACGAACGAAGCTGCTTCGATGGGTGCTTTTCGCGTGGCACTCGACAAACGCGCCTGAAAATAATTTTGGAGTCTAGCCTATTCCGCGCGCGCGCGCGCGCTCTTTTCCTCTCTTTTTCTTCGATTCCTCCGTGGCCTCTTCCGCGTGGCTTGCGTTCGTCCACGAACGGCCTATTTCGAGAGAATCCACGATTCTCGAAGGACGAGCCTCGAGAAATCCTTGAGATGGACGAGGCGATATCCAGAGTCTCGCGGAACATGGAAGAAACGTCGGGTCGACCGCGTCACCGATACGATCTCCCTGTCGACGTCGTCTTCGAAAGATGGTGGGATTTCGCGTGCGCGTCTTCGCTTCCTCCTCGAGAAAACGTCGTAACGTACGGTCGTCGAAATAAAAAAAGCAAAGAGACGAGAAGGACGAAAGAAACGTTACCTTGCGATTTTTGCGCTAATAAAATACCAACTCGCGTTTCTTCTATTCTT
Source organism: Liostenogaster flavolineata (assembly GCA_025433975.1). Classification (NCBI taxonomy): domain Eukaryota; kingdom Metazoa; phylum Arthropoda; class Insecta; order Hymenoptera; family Vespidae; genus Liostenogaster; species Liostenogaster flavolineata. The sequence goes on along the minus strand of JAITYT010000628.1, from coordinate 26,083 downwards.
CTCGCCATGGGTCGACCTTACGCGTTACTTTCGACCGGGCGAAAGTACGAAGGGTCCGCGACGCTTGGCCGAACCCGCGTTAATAGTCCTGCCGAAAGACGAAGAGCGTCGACCGGGAGTGGCTGAAGGCAATGTCGGGACTCATCCAAGTACAAAGCGCGTCGTAAAGAAGCGCGCGCGAAGACGAATGGCTTGGAGATTCTGTCACTGCGTTGGACCGTGTCCGGCGTCGATCGATTCTTGACTCGCGTTCCTCATTTTCGACGAAAGGGCAATTTTCGCTTTCAACGCGAAAGGAAAATTCTCCTTAAGAGCCGTTCGAAGGTCAAATCTATTTTCGGACATACCTTTGGAAATCATAACGATTGTACCGCGGAAGATTAAAATCGTAGATAAGTGGAGAAAAGGTCGAGCGAGGAAAATTTCTCAACGACGAGGACACGCTTTAAAATACGTCAATTTCGATCGTTTTTCCCCTAATCGTTCAGTCCCGGCCACGGTTTACCTAACGGTGCGTTACCATCGATAACGGTCGAACGGAAAAGTTGAAGAATTCGTCGTCGAAGATAAAAAAAAAAAACGTAGGAAAAATTGGAGCGAAGAAAGTCGGGCGCGTTTCGTCGTGCGTCCTTCTCGCGTCGATCGAGAGCACGAGACGACGGTCTCGAATTAATCCGGAGCGGCGAGGGCTGTGCGCGTAACGCGCCTCGCCGTCGTCCGGGCGTCGCGGCGCGAGAACGCGAAGCAGACACCGCCGTCGACGCGACTGTGAGTACCGTTACGTGCCTCTCCTATGGCACAATGGGTTCAAAAGAGTCGGCCTCTCGTCGTCGTCGTCGTCGTCGTCTTCTTCTTAATTTTCTCCTTGGTGCGCTGAGGCCCGCGCGTCGGCGCGACGAGGAACGTCGACCGGCTCGAAAACCGAGACGGAGCGAGAGAGGAAAAAAAAGGAGCGAGGAAACCTAGAGAAGAAGAAGAGGGAGAAAGAGAGAGAGCAACGACGAGATAGCCGTCGCCTCTGTCGCGTCCCGGTCGGCGACGGGCATTGAGGCGGGCTTTAATTAGCACGGGATTTCGGCGAACGACGGACGGTCAACGTCAGGGCGCCTCGTCGCTCGCGGACGAGCCGAGCGAGCTTTTCCGTGCCGAGGAGCCGACCGACGGACGGACGGACGGACGGAGAAAGGGAATCGCTGGATAAAGAGAGACGACGAGAATCTTCTCTCTCTCTCCCTCTTTCGGTCGTCGTGTAGCGCGTTCACGAACGAGAATAAGAGAGAGCGAGACGGAGAAGGACGGATAGACGCCGCGAGAGGAAGAGAAGAGGAGGAGAAGGAGAAGGACGAGGAGAAGGAGGTAGAACGCGGACGAGACACGGCGCGGCTCGGTGAAACGAGGAGGAGGAGGAGGAGGAGGAGGGGCGGAGGGGGATGGGATGGGCGAGGTGGAGTGAAGCGAAGGGGGACGGGGCGCGGCGCGGTAGATGGGTAGGTAGAAGGGAGCGAGGAGGGGGACGAAGAAGGCTGACGGCTACGGAGAAGGGCGAACGAAGGGTGGCGCGGCACGGTGACGCGGCCGCGGGGGCGCGGGGAGGGGGGCACGCTGCGAGAGAGCTAGGTGGAAGCCGCGCGGGGGAGGATAGGAGGGGGAGCGGCCTGCGAGGTCGAACGGCCAGGCGGGTGCGAGCGGTTCCGTGAGCGATGAGGGGGCGTCCGTCGGCGAGCTACGAGGGCGAGCGAAGGGCGGTACGGCCGAGTTGGGTCGCGAAGGGACGCGAACGCGCGAACCACCGTCGACCGGTCGACCGGTCGGCGGTCGGTCGGTCGGTCGGTCGGTCGGTCGGTCGGTCGGCGTCGGTCGGTCGGTCGACGGTCGGTCGCTAAATAACGGCCTGTTCTATTCTCCTCCTTCTCGGTGGCGCGCTCCTCTCTCTCTCGCTCTTCTTCCAAGCTCCTGGTCGCTTCGCTCTCTCTCTCTCTCTCTCTCTCGTTCTCGCTATCGCCTACTCACCCTCTTGCGACGCCGATGGCCCCGTCACCCTCCCACTCGACGTATTCCCTCTCTCTCTCTCTCTTGTTCTATCCATCTCCGTCTCTCGTCTTCGTTCTCGTCCTCGCGTCGTCGGCGCGTTCTCTGGCTTCGTCCGTCCCCGCTACCGACAGCGTCGCATCGGTCACCCTCCATCCACGCTCCAGCTCGCACCTCGTCGACGATCGAGGGGTTGGTTCAACGTCGTCGTCGTCGTCGTGGTGTCTTCGGGCTTACGTGCGCGCTTAACGTGCACGTAAACGTATTCTCTCTTTCTCTCGAATGGCGATGGAATGCTTTAAGATACCTAGATTATTCTCGTGATCGTTGGACGAAAAGAAAGACGACGCTCGAGAAACGATGGAAGCGATAAACGCCGCGGATCGGTACAATTATAGACGGACGAATAGAGAGGATGGTTCGAGAGGACAAAGATAGACGAGGGAACGAAAAAGAGTGGGAGAAAGAGAAAGAAGCGAGAGACCTTCGCGTCCTGCCCTCGCGATTCGCGGATCCCGAGAGCTCGTCGCGGATTCTCTGGCAACGGTTCGATATACCGCGGAGGTTATTTAGACCCGACGGCTACGTCGCGCCGAGGAAAGACTCGCGAGATACGACGGTGACGCAATTCTTCGAGCCTCTCTCTTCATCGCACGCATACGCACGAGAGGTCACGTATTCTCGTCTCTCTCTCTCTCTCTCTCTCTCTCTCCCTCTATTCTTCGCGTCCCTAACCACCGCCCTTTTCCTCTCGGTTTCTACGAGCGACCGGCCGACCGAGCGACCTTACGCCTCTGCGACGAGACGCAAGGACGCGAAAGAACGACGGGGATAAAATTTAGCCGCGTAGAAAGACGCGCTTCGAAGCTTCCAAGGCATGGAGGAACGCGAGGTTGCGCGCGAGCGCGCGCGCAACCATCACCTCGTCGTGGTACGAGCGTGTGGCACGAAACGAGGCCGCGCGATACGTCGATATTTACGATTTAGGCGAGCTCGCGTATCTGCCACGACGACCACGTCGACGACGACGACAACGATGCGAGATACGCGCTAGCTATGGAGACGCGCACGAGCAACGCGATCTTACGCTTCTTCGACTCGTTCGATCGTTCGTAACCTTAATTCTCGATGCACTGTTATTCGTGTCCGTCGCGAGGCGCGACGCTTTCGACCGTCTTCGTCGTCATCGTCGCCGCGCTTCTCTCTCTCTCTCTCTCTCTCTCTCTTATTTTTTCCCTTGCTTCCCTCGTCTAAAATTAGTACGCGGAACGCGGCTATCGAGGCTTCGATCGAATACAGCGGGAGACGGGGAGACGCGCACAGGACGCGGGACAGCGCGATTACATCGGTAGGCGCATCCGTGTGCGAGAGCGACCTCTTCGTGTTGGGAGGTTCGCGCGCGTTTCACCGCTTCGTACTTCGAGGCCACGACGACGACGACGACACGCTCTTCGCGTAATATATATTTCCGTAAGATATTCATTAGGCTTGCGCGTTTACAGGAAGGATCGTGTAAATATAGCAGAGTCGTAGCTACGATCCTACGGATTACGACGACGCATTTTATCGGTCACAACGTTCGTCATCGAAGGAGCGAACGACCTTCCATTCCTTTTCTACGCGTATATCGAGAGGAAGACGTTTCGATTTTGCAGGAGGAGTCGCACGTGGAGAAACTCGTGCTCGATGAAGCGCGCCGTTCCTTCTCGCCGGTATAACGAACGAGTGGCTTCCCCCTCCACGCGTCCACTCTTCCGTCTCTCTCTCTCCGCGGCACTACGCGCGCGAATGCGTGCGCGCGTCCCCTCCTTTCCCTTTCCTACGAAAGGGCGGGAGAAAGACGACGACTACGACGACGACGACGAAGAAGAAGAAGAAGAAGAAGAAGGAGAAGGAGGAAGAAAGAGAAGCGGACGAGAGCGAGACAGTAATACGCGTAACTAGGTATAACTCGAGCACGAGTTGCCGAGCTGTTTCTGTTTTACCTACCGCCAACTCGTAAACGCAGTTTAAGCGACTTTGAGGCGGCAGTCAGCGCGCTACTCTCGCATTACGGAAGCGAAGTTTTCAAGTTCCGCGACACTGACCCAGTTTACTCTTTCTCTTTCTCGCTTCCTCTCTTTCCGTATCCCACCCGTTCCTTCTCGCTGTGCGTCACTCCTCTCTCTCTCTCTCTTTTCCTCCCTCCTCGCGTTGTTGCTCGACCCCTCCACCACCCACCTTCCTCTCGGTTACGGTTTCTCGCAGGTACGCGTACGAATGCACCACCGTGCTTCGAAGGCGATCGCGTCTTCTTCGTCCACGACGAAGACGACGTCGGCAGCAATCGGACGACGCGGTCGATCGCGAGCGAACGCGCACGCGCACCGCTTCGCTTCGCTCTCTTTTTTTTTTTCCTTCGTCTTCCTCCCCCCTCACCCCACTCGCCGTCGCCGCCGACGTTGGCAGGGCCGAGCACCGCTCTTCGCGAGCTCGAAAAAAGTGACCGCGCTCCTATATATATGTATGTGTGTGTGTATCTTCCGTCTCTCTCGCGCTGCCGCCGCGAGAGCATTCCGAAGCCCGGCTTAAACCGCTGCCGCGTGGAGAGAGCGAAAGAGAGAGAGAGATTATAAATATCGCGAGAACCGTAACGATTCCGTAATTCGAAGAAAGAAGCGACGATTCTGCCGTGGATTTTCCTTCCAAGCGAATAATTTTACTTCTCGATCCTGGCGTTCTATTTCGGCGGAAGCCACGTAAATACGCGGCGTTACCGACCATCGATTTCGCTTTCGCGTAGCTCGATCGGCGGCCTTGTCGTCGCCGTCCTCGAGAAAATTCTTTCTCTTATCCCAGAGCGCGATACGCGACGGCTCGTCTCCTCTCGCCTAAGCGGGACACGTCGAAAGCGGTTGCCAAATGGAAGCCCGTCACCTTCTCGATGGTCGAGCGACGGCGCGATTGGAAAGCGTCGCCCCACCCTACTTTGACCTTCTCGGTATCTCTCTTCCTTCCTTCTCTCTCTTTTCGTTTCGGCCGATCGACGCTCGCCTCGAAAAAATCCGCACGGAAGCGCGTGCGTGCGAGCGAGCGAGCAGGTAGGTGCGCGCGAGCTAGGCTGCCCAAAGGATGAATCGGTGATCGGAGGGGATCGCAGCCGGTCGATCGCGAGCGAACCGATTCGACGGCGGCAGCAGCGCACGCACGAAGCCGTGGGTTGGGCCCCGACCATCCTGTCATAGACAGGATGCGAGGGTCCGCGTCGCGTTTCGTCGTCGTTATATACGGCTGCGCGGCTTCGTCTTTCTCTCGCGCTTCGCACACGCACGCACGAACGCGCGCGTGATGCACGCGAGTGCTTCGTGGACCGAGGGAGAGAGAGAGAGAGAGAGAGAGAGAGTCGCGCTCGGAGAATTTAAAACGCGGGGCGAAGCGTCGGGAGAAGGGCAGGGGCGCGGGGAGAGGAGGAGGCCCGGTTTAAAGCGAGAGACGCGATCCTCGTGGCGTCGCGTTTTCGCTCGTCCGTAAACAGTCATCGTCGTCGTCGTCGTCGTCGTCGTAACGGTCTTCGAGTTTCGAAACTCGACTCAGCGTCGTCGAGGCCGCGAAACGCCGCGAAGCGACGCGGGGAAGGGAGAGAGAGAGAGAGAGAGAGAGGGAGAGCGCGAGGCTATCGACGATCGAACGGACCTACGTGTTACGTAGGCGCGCTTAATGGCCGACGACGACGCGACGACGAAAATTACGTCGATCGATTAGCACGTCGCTTCGTTCGGCCATTTCTTTCTTTTCGAAATCGATTCGCGACGACGAAGACGTCCCCTGAAAAACGAAAAGTTGCCTCGAGTCTACGAGGGAAAGAAGAAGGAAGGAAGGAAGGAAGGAAGGTTCGACCGGACCGTGGCGCTCGTAAATTCTCGAAAGGAACGGTCCGTAGCAGCGGCTCTCTGTTACCTTACCGCCTCTCTTCCCGCGGTAATATTACTCGAGACGAGCGTTGCTCCGAACGCGCAAGAAGGACGGAGATAGATAGCGCGGCCAAGGAGGAAGCCCGAGGGATCGAGCGAGTCTCGAAAGCGCTCGTGGACGCGGCGAGAGGGAGAAGGACGCCCATAGGACGAAGGAGGAAACTCGTTCGTTCGCGACTCGCGCTACGCGTGTTCGCGATAACCGTGGGACGAGAGGCGAGGCGCGACGGCAGGGGGGAGGGGACGTCGCGCCGCGACGTTGCCGCGCGGCCAAGGAGGAGGAGGAGGAGGAGGAGGAGGAGGAGGAGCCCTTCGGCGAGGGAGACGCAGACGGAATGAAAAGGAGGAGAGCTCGCGACCGAGAGAGGAGAGAGAGCAGATGGTCGGTGGCGCGGTGCTGCGTGCGACCCACCGTCGAACCGAGACGAAGCGTTTCGACGTCGTCGAGAGAGAGAGAGAGAGAGGGTGTTTTCCTCGCGCGTTAATTTCCGCTCGGTGAGACGACGCCTACCATCGCCCCGCGACTCCCCGCTTCCCCCAACGGCGAGCTATCGACGTTTTCGGCAAAATCGCGTCCTTTGGGTTATCGTGGTTAAACTTGCGACTCTCGTCTCTTTGGCCGAAGAATTAAATGGCGAACGGCGGAGTTCCGTGGCTCTCGCGGATCGATGGACTTTGAACGGCTTCGACGTTGAATTTCGAATGGAACGGTCGATGGACGCTGCGAAATCGTCGGAGCTCGTCGACTAATCGGCGCAAAAAATCTCGCGCGTTACGAAGCGAGCGCTGAAGCGCAGGGGGATTCGCGTATCGGCGCTGGGGTCCGCAGCTCGAAATAAAGAGGGAAGGATCGCCGACGGAATAGCGATTGCCGTGAAGGGGGACAGACGGACGGCGTGGCGGAGAAAGAGGGGAGTGGAAGAGAGAGCGGTACCGCGAAGTGCCGTTCGCTGGGAAAAAACGCGCTCCGCGGAGTCTTTTCCATCGGCCAAAGGAAAAATGGAATCTTCCTATCGTCGCGAGAACGATGCAACTCGGTTCTGGTCTCTCGCGTGCGAAGGTAGACGCGACACCGTCGTCGTCGTCGTCGTTCGAATCGAGCGTAGCGTAGTATCCGATTACTTTTACGTAGAACGTTGCGAGCCGCTGGTATTCGCGAACTCGTTTTTTCGTACGCGCCTGTAACCCGAGGCGACAAAGATCGTCTCCGCAAGAAGAAGGAGGAGGAGGAGACGGCACCGATTTCCGTCGAAGACGAAAGAACGGAAAAATATCGATGATTTAGAGGACGACCAAGGTCGACCGAGGAAAAGAAGAGATTTTCGTGGAAGAATTCGCGGCACGAGAGACAAAGACGAAGACGAAGACGAAGACGCTAGGTCGTGACGGCGGCGCGTTTGATACTCGCGCGCACACAAGCGCACCGTTATTAATCTCGCGCGGCAATACGTCCTTCCGAGGAGGCACCGAGCAACCGACACTCTTATCGAATTCGAGCCACTCAGTCCTCGTTATACGGTCGTGAGACCGACGAAATACGTGAGGGAGCGACGAGAAAGAAGAGGAAGTAGAGACAGGCAGGCAGGAAGGAAGGAAGGAAGGAAAAAAGATAAACGGACAAAGACGAATCTTTTATTTCGTCGAAGTAATCGATCGTTTCGAGGAGATCTTTAGCGACGTCGCTGACCTAACCTAATCCAACGTCGTCTCGACCGAAAGGTTATCGATACGATGGAAAAGGTAAAGCTCTGGCCGAAAAACCGAAGCAGCGTCTTCCACGGTCGGTCGGTCGTTCCATTCGCTTCCAAATTGGATCGTTCCGGAGAAACCGCGAATCAACGAGGTCCAATCGAACGAATCGCGCCTCTCGTCTTCGTGGTCGAAAAGCGAAGCGGTTCGAGGCCGCGACTAGCTCGTTCAACCAATATTCCATGCCAGACCGAATCCGATGGGGTCTACTACTGCTAGCCTACCGTCGGCAGCGACGATCGCGAGACGGTTCGCGGTTTCCCACACTTTCCTCCGTGAAACCCGATCGTACGCGTCCTCTCTCTCTCTCTCTCTCTCTGAAAAATACGCGTCGATAGCGAACGACAGGACGGATAGGTAGCAGGGGGCTTCTCGTCCCGCGAATCGTCGAACGAAGGACAGCGAAGCGAAAGGGGCCACGACGAACGCCTCTTCCCCTACCTCGCTCGTCCTTTATCCACTCTCTCTCTCTCTCTCTCTCTCTTTCTTTCTTTCTTCGCACCGCGGCAGGGTACGAGAGGAAACAGCGGCGTTGGAGGCGCGATAGAAAGGGACCGACTACGACGACGGAAAGAAGAGGCGCGAGGGGAAGGAGCCATCCTCTTTAGAAGACCCTTAACCCTGCGGGTGACGGTCGAACGGTCGAACCGACCGACGAACGTCGAACAAAAGGGATCGGCCGCGGCAACCCGTGAGACTGGGGCACTGGATGGCGGCGGTGGCGGCGGCGGAGGTGGTGGAGGGGGGGAGGAGGCGGTGGTG
>JAITYT010000628.1:5884-15988 GCA_025433975.1 Liostenogaster flavolineata | reverse complement strand
TATATATATATATATATAGATACTACGAAGCTATAATTAGCAGGAAAAAGATACATTTTAACACGCATCGGACAACAAAGCGATAAATTTAATGTTTGAGGAAGTCCAAATGCATAAAAGATAAAGCATTTTACTTCAAGTTCGTTTAATATCGTTACCTACGAATCGTTTCCTTTCCCAATCGTGGGAACACGCTCCGAACTTTACAACGATATAATTTTTATTCCGTCTTTTCAACGTCGAACTTCGCGACGACATTACGCGACGGACTAATAGAAAGAGGAGGAGAAGAAAAATTGCTAGCAGGCGGCCGTCGCCGCGACGAGTTCAGCTCGTTACGACGTACGTCGCGTTTGCTCCTACCATCTTTGGTGGTGTCCGGCCTTTGGCGTACGCGAAAGAGCGCCTTATCGCGCTCGATTATCTTCGTCCTCTTTCCTTCCTTCTCCATTTCCGTCTAGGCAAGAAAAGAATGTAGCGGGAATTTAGCGGAGGATCGACGAAAGATCGTAGGTGTGGAAAGAGACGTAAGCTCATGGCAATCGGCTGGAGGTTAATGCGCTTCCGTGCGCCTACCTACGATCGACTTCGTCCACTCGGACTGCTGTCGAATTCACGATCGGCCGTGGCGGTGTTGCCAACGGCGACGACGACGTGGCGCGCGTTTTCCTCGATAATCGAGTTCTCCGTTGGTCGCGACTAGAAGCACCAGACGAGTCCGAGAAAAATTCGATGAAAAAGGAAGAAGATCGTACGCGTAGCACCTTCCAATGGATTGCCTCGCGCGAGCGCGATTCCTCTCCTTTCTTTGCCCCTTAACGATTCAGCGGTCCGCGTGGACGCGCTCGTTCGCAAATAAATGGCAAGCTAACGGGTCGACGCCGTATCGAAATTGAAAATACGACGCGTCTGGGATTTCCTTCGCAAGGCGCGCGAGCGAGACGAAAACTCGACCACGAGCGCGACTAGGAGGACGGTGGAGGGGTGGCAGGGACGAAAGGCGCGGATTCGAAATGGTTTACACGTCGAATTAACGTCTCGTTGAATTACATCGCTTCGTGATTAGCATGCGGACGATCGCGTTATCGAGCGCGAGCGAGAGAGCGAGAGAAAGAGAGAGAAAAGACAACGATCGTTAGTCTCGTCCCGATTGAAATCGGCGACCGTGAGAGAGCACGGACCGAGCCACGGCGTATTAATGGACTTTAATCGAGTACGAGGGACGTTAACAGCCATCGACTATCCATCCGTCCAAAAGGTGACCGACTACGCTCGCTCGAAAATATTTTTCCGTCCGTTCGTACGAGCGATCGTCTGCCACGATTACGCTCGCAAGATCCTATCCGTCGAAGGAATCTTAACGCGACGCTCGGTGTCGTTATTAGCGGTCGATTGAGAGAGAGAGAGAGAGATCGGGAGAAGGCGAGTGGGCGAGTGGAGTCGATACGCGCGACTCGTTATATACGTTGGCAAAACTTCGTTAACATCGCATAATTAAACGTCGAATACCAAGGATCGTCCTCGGTACTATCGAATTTTGGTAGAGCGGTAAGCCGCTTACCTCTGTGTTCGAAGCGACCGCGGAACTAATTTTGGTCAGCGTGCGCCGGGCATTAGGCATATAATATTAATGGTCGAATCGACGGTTTACCGTCGTCGTCTTCGCCCTTATTCTCCTTAACCTCCGAAGAAAAAGGCCTCGATATAAGGGCGAAATCGCTCCTCGAAGGATCGAATTCGTCTTTTCTTCGACTTAACGATCGACTCGAGCCGCCATTCGTCGGAGTTTATCGTTCCACGCTGTCCCGTCCTTCTTCGACTACGAAGAGTCCGAGAAAAGAGCCCACGAGATACCGTTTTAATTTACAGAGACGACCGCCTTGCTCGTTCGTCGCGTTGATTTGGCCAAAACGGGGGGAATCCTCCTTTCTTTCCTCGCTTCCACCGGCCAGCAACGATTCGACCGCGAAGGTTAAAACGCGACGCGTCGGCTCGTCGTCGTTCCGCGCGCGTCACGCGTGACGTAATTCCCAGTTACGTTGGAACGTCCTCCGTTGCCCTCGCCTTCGTCGTCTCTCGCGGCCATATCTGTCACGGATACTTTGGAATCGTGCGACGTCGAGCGCCGCAAGCGTTTCGAATAACGAAATTATCGGACGACGAAGATGGACGCGCGCTGGACCAGGTAGTTTCAGCGAACGACCCTGAGCGCGTTCCAACGTAAAAGGGATTTCGAACTTCCCGATTTTTCGCCGCTTTTCGCGTCGTCGTTGCCTTCCATCTCGGGAAACTCGTGTTTCTTCCTCCTCCCGAGAGATCGCTCGGGTCCAGCGCGATTTCAGAGAAGGTTACGGCGACTTTCCTCGCGTCGCCTCGTTACTTTCGTTCGTTATCTCGGTCGACGGCGACGACGCACCAATCGTTACGATTTCTATCGAGGGAGAGGCAAGAAAGGAAGGAATTCGTCGCTCGGCAAGCTATTAGGTCGATGCGTATGGAATGTCGAATTTTTAAGCGACTATATAAACCTGTTTATTTAATCGAAATATGCTTCCATATACTTTTCCCAATGAGACTTTAATGCATAAATGCCTGTCTTCGAGAAATTTTGATCTTTAGAACCATTGAGCTCTGATGTGACGTTTTTCAGGCCCTTTAGCCCGTAAAAACTGTTCTAAATGTTTAAACAAAAAATTTCCATTTTTGCTTGCCATGCGATTCATTTTGTAGGAAAAAATCAGCAGACCAAAATTTGTCAAAGCAACGCTGCACTTTTCGATCGTTAATAGTATTCTCCCCGAACGCCCGGTTCGCGTGCAGTTTTTGCAGCCTTGTTACCAAGTTTACACTCGTACGAATAACAAAACGGAACATTTCGAGAAAATTTTCTTTATCCATACGACCTATACGACCATAAACGAGGTTATGCCAAAAAGAAAAGCATAACGAAACCTAATACGTCGATTTTTGTCGACTCGGTTACGCGTTCGATGATAAGGGAGAGAGACGGAAGAAGGCCTTTCTCCGTGGCGGCGCTCACGAAGCTCGTTCGATCGAGACGCGGCCTGATTAACGAAATTAAAGTCGGACCTTCTCTTCCCGATATACGGATTGAATGGTAGATGAGGCGTCGATGCGCGCACGGCACACCTACGCGTCCCTGCGTTACACCACTCTCTCGTAAGTATCGTACGTAACGCCACCGATCGACCCGACAACGTCTAGACGAAACGCTCCTCGGGGCTCTAACGATGATTTACCGATCGTCGCGAGCCAGGGAAAGTAGGACTCGTCGTCGGGTCACGAACGCGACGGAACCGTAATTCCGATTTTCTGGAAGAGTTCGACGTTCTCCTTTCTCGATCGAACGGCGCTCGAATTTCATCGAAGAGTATTTCGTCGTTTCCGTTCCTTGCGCCAGACGGATGCGCGTCGATTGCCTTCGAGAGAGAGAGAGAGGGAGGAGATTTTAATTCGCGCAACCGTAGCGCGATAACGCGTATCGAGGCGCCTCGATTTCCTCGCGTCTCCGACGTCGCCCTTCGTCCTCGACGTCGCCTGTTCCTCCCACCAGCTTCCCCTCTCCCCCCTCGACTCGACTTCGTCCGCAGTTTTTATCGGACGACGAAGGCACGGCGTTCGCCTTGCCTCCGCCGTTATACCGACATCCGTTCCATCGTCGACTCGATGGAAAAATTCTCTCTTAGCTTTCCTTCCTTTCTTTCGCTCCGCTTTTTCTTTTCGCTCTTTATCGCTGGCCTCGAATGGCGCTAGCCCTAACGAGATCGACAAGGAAACGAACGATCGACGCGTTCTTTTTCAAAAGCGACTTTTAGCCAGCTTCGCACGTACAATCTCGCCGTCTCGATTCGATACGAAATTTGTCGTAACCGATGCTGCCGGTCGGAAGCACCGGAGGTGGTAGGTAGCGCTCTCGAATTGGTCGGACGTCGGCCGGCGTGAGCGATAAACTCGTTTCGGCGAGTATCTCGCTCCGGGGTAACGCGCCACTCGAAGGGAGACCGTGAGCGGGACTGCGAGAGAGAGCGAGAGAGAGAGCAATCGCAGTCGGAAGCGGCGAAAGAGTAAAAATACGAAGAAAAAACGCCGGAGATAAACGGATGAATATGTTCGTAATCGTTCGATACTAATTTCGATACGAAAGCGCGATGCTTGAAATTCGACCACATCCTCGAGATAAAAAGGAACTTGTGGCGAGTGAGAGGCGACAGTCTTTGTTTATAGCGTAACGTTTCGTTATCTTCGATCGACAGAAGCGCGGTATCGGTTCGGGAATAGGTTCCTTAGCTGTTTATGCCTTTTCTTAAGAAATGTCGATCCAATGTCGACTAGAATTCCACTATACCTATACATACAGCTATCGTAATAGCTGTATTTTAGCTAACGAACTACGTAAATTAAAATGTCGTTTGACTGGAACGATATCGATGAGTAGAAAAGAGTTGCTGGATGCCTTAAGAAAACTAAAATTTCCAAAATAATAATTTACTTCTGGCGTGGAAGGATAAGAAGATTGTCACCCTTTTGACAAATTGGCATAGCCCAGAGATAAGTACCGTAGAAAGAACTTTTCCCCATTGTGTTCAAACTGCTATTAGGAAACCTAAAGCGCTCGTAAATTATACAAAATTCATGGGCAGCGTTGGATCTGACCGACCGGTATGTCTCGACGTACTGTTTCACGAGGAAGTCGCCCAAGTGATGGCGCAAGTTATTCTTTTGAGGATTAAAAATCCGTTTAATTAATTCCTACGTTCTCCACGGAAACGCAGAAGAACTGCCACGAAATAGCAGAAGAACGAACAACCACTGACACGCTTACAATTCGTAAAAACTTTGGTAGTTCAAACTTCGACGTCGCCCTCTAATTATGATGCAGTTCGGTTAAATGGATCGTAAGATTTGTTCTTATCGAAACGAATCGGATGGAATGCACGAAACTCGTCCCGAAAACGCAACTTCAACTCGGAAGAATATATATTTCAAAATGTATTAGGAATGTTCGTAGGTGGTGTCCTTTCTTTATTTTTAATCTAAACGATAAAGCACCTCCTACATTTAATAATAACTACACCTACAATAAGAATGATAATAATAAGAAGAAACGGTTATGGAGAATCCAAAATAAAGAATTTTATTGTATGATAAATATCACGTTCAAAACGTTCGAAAAGTCATTTTGTTTTTTCCCAATAGTTCTTCACAAAAAGAACATGAAAAAACGAAATGACTTTCCGAAGAACCTAGTAAACTACGTTAAAATGTAACGTTTTCGTGCATTAATTTCTACATAAATTCGTTTTATCCTATCCGTAAGACACTCGTCGTATATACGGAAAATCGTCTCGAGTCGGATTTTTTCCGCGTGAACCGCGTTGAGAATCACTGACGCGGCCGCTCGTAGTCTCGCGGCGGGGTTGACGTTTTCGGTCGAATTCAAATCGAAGTTTCTTTTCCTTCCTCCGAACGATCGCAAGGCACTCGTAACGCTTTCGATCGAATCGGTTAAAGTTGGGCAGGCGCGTTGAGTCGAGTCGACGCTGTCGAGTGGTTTGTTATTGGATTAAAGGTCGTCCCGGTTTTGCGATACGACGATACCGCCGTAGTGGGCGCGCGCACGCACCGGTGACCCACATACCGCTTCGTGCCTCCCTTTACGCGTTCGAATTCGCAGCTTCGACGCGCGTGCCGAACTTTTCCCACTTTTTTCGCTCGTCGATTTACCGATAATTTTTTTACACTTCTCCGCCTGCAACGAAATCACGACGTTCCACGACGACTCGAAAGATTTCGTCTCGTTCTTCTTCTTTCTAAACCGTTTTAACCCTTTCAGCGCTATGGATGCATCCAACGAAAGCTATCGGTATGGACCGAAATATTATTGGCTTGTCCGGAAAGTTCGTGCCGATTTTCGGTGGACTTTTTCGCAGAAAAACCTGAGACGTTCTGGAAGGACGGAATTTTCAAGTTGTGCGAAAGATGGAGAAAGGTTGTGGAACAGAATGGTACCTATATAAATTAATAAACGTATATCAAATTTAAACGAGCTGTTTTCCAATTTCTTCAAAATCGGCACGAACTTTCCGGACAACCCAATACAATTACTTTTGTGCGAGACGAATAAAAGTGCATTCCTTAGTAGACTTCTGTTATATTTATTAAATTTAGTTTTCTAGTCTTCTATTCTACTCTATTGCAAATGTTAATGTTTGTAATAAATAATTAATACTCAAAAATAACGCCCTTAAATTATTTAATCTCGTGCAAAAGGATTACTGTAACTTATTACTATTTTCGCCTTGAATAGTTAATCGACAGAGTTCGCTCCGTCAGTACGACCGGAAAAATGGCGAGTATTCGGCTCTCAAAAGGTTAACCGTTTGAGCGCTAAACAATGATTTTGCGCTTCTTCTGTTCCGTTCGAAAAGTGGCAGCGAAGTCGAAAATTGCAACACGTTCGGTTTCTGTTACCGCGTGACTTTACGGGGAATAAGACAAGCGCCGTCACGTCGCTTGGCAACTTCCGATTGGGAAACAGCAAGGATCCGTGACAATCGTACGGTTAAAAATCCGCGGGCGACGGATTTAAGTGTTTGAGTCCCAAGGGATTTTGAAAAGACACAGCCGAAAAATGCCGAACAGCGCTACCGCGCTTTCTCTACGAGAGCACGAGAAGACCCAAGCAGCGGGATAGCGCTTCTTTCATTTTATGTCGTTGTTGTATTCTTTCCTTTTCGGCAGGGTTTCCTGGCATCCTCTTTTTTTTTTGTAATGCATTATTATCATGGCATTGTATCTATCGTAAAATATATTATTTACATTAAAAAAAGGAGCTGTGTGATGTATTGGGTTGTCCGGAAAGTTCGTGCCGATTTTTGGTTTTTTAAAACAAATTATTTATTATTTTATTATTTATATTATATTTTTTATTATATATTTTATTATACATGTAAAATAAATAATTGTATATATTATAGAATTAATTTCTTTCTTCAAAAAAAATAAATCTTTAAAAAAAAAGAAAACATTTTTCTTCAAAATCGTCCCGAACTTTCCGGACAACCCAATATACTTGTGCCAGTAAATCTTCGACTTCGACAGTCGGGGGCGCAACGTCGGGGTCTGTGTCGAGAAGCCTCGAAATGCGCTGGGTTTTCTCGAAATGAAATCTGAACAGCGTGATCGCGCTGCTCGAAACTCAAACGGTTAACACTGGATTGCCCAAGGGAGTCATTTTGACTGCTTTTTAGTTTCAATTTGTATCGACGTATGTACGACGTATGCTAACACGAAGTAAATCTTTGTCATTATTAATATTTACTAATAACCTGTTTTACAACTGTAAATAATATAAAAAAATATTAAACATTAATTTTAAATAAATTTCTTTACACGTTAGTCGTTCTTTCACGTAGTTTTGACTGCTTTGGGCAATATAGGTATATAATGAGTTTCAATCTTTCTAGTGTTAAAGAAAAGAAGCGTACGAAGAATCGATCGACGGATCGACGACGAAGAAAACGCGACTCGTCGCGACGTAGGCGCTCTAGCGTCGCGACGTATCCGCTCGATTTACTTTCCCCGTCGACGCTCCTCTTCCTTCCTTCCTTCCTTCCTTCTTCGTCCGCGGTCGATCTTCTCTTCGCTCGGCCTCGCGCTGCACAAAGGCGACGGGGGAACAAAAAGAGCGAGCGCGCCGCAATTATGCGACGAACGCATCCCTCCCGGGGAGGAGGAAGGGAAGGAGGATGCGTGCTCGGATGAACGAACGAACTAAGGAGAGGCGAACGCTACTTTTTCTTCCCTCTCTCTCTCGCTCTCTTCCCCGGCGTCTTTTCGTTCGAACGAAAAGTTTCCTCTCCCGATCCGACTTTTTCCTCCCAAGGTCCACGTCGAACGACGAAATTCGTTGCTTTGCGAGGAAATTCAGGGGTGGCGCACGACCGACTAATAACAAAGGGTCCGCGCGACGGGTGAGCGCGTTTCACCGAGCGAGGAGGAGGCCATGGACAGGGATAACGAAGCTACCACCAACGAACGCGAGTTTCTCGGGAAAGAAAGTCCGTCCGACGTAAGACGGAGTTAAAGAGAGATCGAACGCGACGCCGCGCTAACGAGACTCGCACCGTTCAACAGAGAAAGAGAGTGAGACAGAGAGACAGAGAGAGAGAGAGAGAGAAGCAGGGAAGGCGGTGACCCGCGGTGCCTGTCTGCCGCGCTGGCCGCGTTTCAGAGCCCGCAGCTCTTCTGGCGTTATAGCCGGGTGGTTCGTCTCTATAGCGTGCGTTCGTGTGCACGTACAGGGTGGCACAGAGAGGGAGAGAGAGAGAGAGAGAGAGGGACGAACGCGGTCGGCGCGGTACGACGGTCAGAGAGCGGTAGCGACGAAGGCGCGCGCGAGAGCTCTACGTCGGCGTCGACGACGAGGAAGAGGAGGAGGGAGAGAAGGAATAGGAGATAAGGGTGAGAGGAAGGAAGAAAGAGAGAGAGAGAGACGAAGAAGCGACGGAGGGTAGCGAAGAGCGAAGAAGACGAGCGACGAAGGCGCGGATCGACGCAAAGAGAGACGGTTGCCGCGAGTTAGAGGGAGAAGAAGTCGCGGCGGGAGGGGGGGGTGGAGGGGCGAACGAGCCGCAGTGGCCCGCGTTGGTGCGCGCGGTTCGCTGCGAGTGTAACGCCGTGGGCAGTGGGAGAACGGTGTACGAGGGATCGCTAGAGGGGCGGGGATGAGCGCGAGAAGAGGGTAGGAGGATGGGACGACGACGACGACGACGACGACGGCGATGACGACGATGTGGAGAAGCAGGAGGAGGAGGTCGAAGAGGCGAGCGAGTCGAACGTCGACGAAGGGGCAGAAGAGACAGAGGAGGTGGAGTTGACGATGGCGGGTAGGAAGACCAGGGGGAGAGAGGAGGAACGGCGGACGTACCAGGGAGGACGGAGGTAATTTGAGCGTCACACGCGGAGCGAGCGAACGAATTCGTACGAGCGAGCGAACGAACAAACGAACGAACGACCGAACGAGCTCGTACGAGCAAGCGAACGAACGAACGAATTCGTGCGAGCAAGCGAACGAACGAAACTCGTACGAACGACCCAATGATTGAAGGAACCAGGACAAACAAATTCGTATGAACGAACGAACGATCGAACGAGCTCGTATGAACGAATGATCGGATTCGTACGAACAAATTTACACGCACGAACGCACTCGTATGAACAAATTCGTATGAACGAACGAACGAACTCGTACGAACGACCGACGAGCTCGTACGAGCAAGCGAACGAATGAACGAATTCACGCGAGCAAGCGAACGAACGAAATTCGTATGAACAAACTCGTACGAACGACCGAATGATTGAACTAACCAGACAAACAAATTCGTATGAACGAACAAACGAATTCGTACGAACTCGTATGAACGACCGAATGAGCTCGTATGAACGAATGATCAGATTCGTACGAACAAATTTGTACGAACGAGCGGATAAATGAACGAACTTGTATGAACAAACTCGTACGAATGAATGAACCAGCTCGTACGAACAAACTCGTATAAACGAATGCACTCGTACATACAAATTCGTACGAACGAACGCATTCGTACGAATAAATTCGTATGAATGAACGAGCGAATTCGTTCGAACAAACTCTATGAACGAACGAATGAACGAACAAATTCGTCGGAACAAATGAACGAATTCGTTCGAACAATTCGTACGAACAAATGAATTCATACAAGCAAGCGAACGAACGAACAAACTTTTACAAACGAATTCGTATGAACGAACAAACGAATTCGTTCGAACAACTCGTACGAACGAACGAACGCACTCGTACAAATAAATTCGTATGAATGAACGGACGAATTCGTTCGAACAAACTCTACGAACGAACGAATGAACGAACAAATTCGTATGAACAAACGAACGAACGAATTCATACGAGCAAACTACGAACGAACGAATGAACGAACGAACGAATGAACGAACAAATTCGTATGAACAAACGAACGAATTCGTTCGAACAATTCGTACGAACGAACGAATTCATACGAGCAAACTCTACGAACGAACGAATGG